>JADLZN010007186.1:0-586087 GCA_018155175.1 Sinocyclocheilus anophthalmus
AAGTTCCTTAATGACATTGCAAAAAAAAAACAGATAAAAAAAAATCTCATAATTGTGCTGGGCAACATCATTTTCTCATGGCATATCATCATCATCTTCACTTCTATGCAAAGTTCTCTCACATTTCCATCTCGGCAACTTTAGCATCTGGTAGGAGCATAATGTAGTGCTGTGCATTATTTAGCAATCAGCACAAGGCTTATTGAGCAGGGATAATGTAAATCTAATGAGCTATAAATTTTTCGCTTTAAATAGAAAAGAAAATTATTCCAACAAACGATCTTAGAAAGATAATGCACCAAGGGTAAAACGTTTTAATTCACTGCCAATCAACAGTTTGCTGGTATTCAGGAGAAACAAATACATGATAATCTCAGCAGAAGAGTGCAGACATTTCCCAGCAAATGACTTTCAATGCAGCTCCTCTGTCATATATGAGCAAGTGTCATATATGAGCATTAGTCTTTTCTCTGCGGGTATGTTTTACAAGGTTTCTCGTTTGATTTTAGAGGGGTTTACATTAGTGCTGATTGTTGTGGGGAGTGTCAGACCATTCATCTTCCATAACATTCATCACGGGGCATCGTGAATTATGCAAAAGCTGCAGTGTGTTTCTAATATTTACTACTCGAGCTCCTCGCACTGATGGAAACTCTACCTGTGAGTCACGCAGACTGAAAATTACCCTTGGCATGAAGCAATTTACATGAATATCCCATCTCATTACAAAAGTATTGTTTGCCAGTGAGAATTGTCCCATATCAGAATTGTTATTATCTCTATTATTTTTCTAAGAGAATATATATTCCCTCTCAAGTCAATGCAGTTCTCCTGTCAGCTTACGCTGTTAACTGCAGTCTGCCTGTTGAACAACGATTTGCTGCTTTCTAGAATTTATGTGTTGGGGAGATGATGCAGAGCAAGACCATGAGCTTTTTTCATCAGGATTAAAAGCTGTATATATATATAAATATAGTAATGAAAGTAAATAAATATATTATATAAATAAATATATAAGTATTAATATATATATATCTGAATAGTTTAACGCTCAATAAACATGCTCAAATAAGCTGCAAGTAGTCACAAAAACATGCTGTTTAGATGGATTTTAACATGCTTCAACGCAGGACAAATCATCTTCCCCAAAGTATATAATCTTTCAACTACCTGTAAGTATATATAGAATGGATGGATGGATGAGAATAATCCAGTCAGAAAATAGCATGTCTTGCATTACACAATATTCTAGGTGGTTATATGAGGATTCAAGAGCACTTACAGGAAGACAGGTGGCTTTGAGGTCTCCTAAAGGAAAACCTATATATACAGTCTTCCTCATACAAAAGCATCATTCCCCCACAAAAGCCTCTGTTGTTAATACAGGCAGTGCCATCCACAAACGTCTATTACAAAGGGGGTTTTAGCAGTGAATAAATTTGGTAACACAAAATAATCACTCAAAAAAAATAATAACAACAAGACTATAAAAAATAACTCAATTCTAATAGAATACTGAAATCTCATTCCCAGAACACAGAATAAAAAGCCAATATATTGCGGAAAACCTGTTGATGGATGGGAGGCAGAAAGAGCTATTGTGGCAAGCCATTTGAACCTTTATTCCTTAAAGCTAACTAGTGTATATTTTTGTTAACGTAGTATAGTCTACTAGTGTAAGAATACATTTTATATTATTCCTAGCAAGTATTTCAACATGACAGTGTCTTTTATCAGTTTTTGCATTTATACTTTTTTCCTTCTTCCAGAATCTATTTATAAACGTGGCATTGTGTATTATAATAGTTATATGTGGGGGGGGTCTCTTCGCTGAATTTTGTTTTTTTTTGTTGCTATGTTCCTTCTCCTCTGTATATGACTAAGGATAAACGCATCTAATAAATGTAATGAAAATTTCACTAGTGCTTGTTCCTTTGCCACTAATCATTTTCTCGATAATGACTACTTGGGACTACCTGTGGTCAGATATAGCTAAACTTAATTTCCCACTACTATTTACTAGGGGTGGTACAATATATCGATATGGCGATATATCATTGTCCTTCATGCGATACGAGAATCGATATCAGGCGCCAAATATCGAGATTTTACTACAATACAATACTACAATAAGGCGCTCTATATAGATTTCCCTGCTCCCATCATCTAAAAATGCGTGGAAACGCGGGGCTCGCGGTCGGCGGAATACTTAGGACCATTGATATCAGTTTTTTTTCTTTTTTTAATAAATCGGCAAAAATGTCAACGATTCTGTGTTTTTCTGTCAATATGGTGTGTTGTGTGTACATTGAGGAAAAAAAAAACTTAAATGATTTTAGCAAATGGCTGCCATATAACAAAGAGTGAAAAACTTAAGGGGTCTGAATACTTTCCAATAACCCTGTATGGTTTATGGCATGAAAACTAAAAAACTGCCCCCGGTACATCTATCCGCGTGGACCATAGCACGATCACGTTATTACTGCAGAGCGCATATTCAGTCCATGAGTAGCCTAACCTCTCCGCTCGGATCGCAGGTGGATTTCCCTCACTAACTATATGAGTGAGAGAGTGCCGCCGGCGCGTCCAGTTTTATGTCAACAAAACTGGATGCTCTCCCTCTCTCTCAGATATTGCAAGTGTGCGTTATGCAGTGGGCACCAACTGGCAGAAACATAAATCTGCACCTATGGCATGGGCGACGAACAAAAACCTCGTCAGTGCCGTAATGCGGAGCAGAATTGTGCAGTGTGTGTGCTTGCCGCACGTCTACATTTGAAATAACAAACCATGATCGCGCAAGCAGAGGTGCATGTTAACGGCTATTTTTTCAATATTGCATGTCATGTGTGGTGGGGGCTCCGTTTTAATGATGAGAGGAGAGAAAGTTTGAGAAAACCCTTTATCAAAATTTAGGTAACATTTTTAAATGTACCATTTTATATATAGATAAAGGGGGCCCTATATATATAAACCTGGTACATTTCAAAATTTACCTAAATTTATCAGGCTATATATAAAGTTGATAAGCTATTAAATGTGTTGGTTTACACACAAAGTGTAATCTTTTAATAAGTCCAAGAATAAAATGATTAGTTTACTTAGCATGTTAAATTTGTTTTACAGAACTTTTGTGCTGTTTTCTAACAGTTTGGACTTGAATAAAGAGAGAAAACTTGCACTTAACCTTTTCACAGGCATTCTGTTTTCATAGTTAGACAGATATCGTGATGCATCGTTATAGGATTGTCTAGCAATATATCGATTATCGCAGAATCGTAGTATCGTGGTATTATCGTGAGCCATGTATCGTGATTCGTATTGTATCGTGAGGTACCCTGCGATTCCCACCCCTACTATTTACACTTTCAACCAACTTTACAACTAACTATTCATTAGGCACTAATATTTCTTTATGTTACCTTCAGCTATTCAAACAGTAGCTATATGAATACTTTAGCTAGTATCTATTCTAGTTTTCCTAAAGTGTGTGTTTCAGTAGTTAACTAATTGGACTATACTATACCTTGACAAGTAGGCAAATTTAACTTGGTAAGAAATTTTACAAGTAACAATTGGGATATAGTATTGTTTTGTGAATAGATACTAGTATCTAATAATGCTAATAGTTACTAATAATGCTAGTCAAACTGGAATAGATGATAGTAGCTTTTGGATAACTACTGCTAACTTTTGGGTAACTACTTTTTGGATGTACCAGAACTTTTGGATATACCAGTTTTCTAAATAAGAAATAAGCACTAGTAAAACCCGGAACAAGCACTTGTACCAACTCATCCTACTAACCAGAAGTACTGTAAATAGTTGATATCTGAACCACTCTAGTGAAAATTAACCTAAGGTTTTATTATAGTAAAAGTTTAGTAACTATGGATTTTTGGAGTATTGATTATCATTTGTATAACCACAGTTTTACTACAAAAACCATGGTTACACTAATTGTAGTGTTTTAAAAAAAACAGCAAAACCATGGTTAATTTGTGGTCACCATAGTTTAACTAACAAATTAACCATGGCTTTGGTTCTGTTTTTTTTTTTAGTTTGTTTGTTTTATTTGTAGTAAAACCACGGTTAATTTTTGTAAAGGCACTTATGGCCAGAGCCCATAGAACTCAATAATGATTAAGAAATATACTTGTCAGAACTGGTGATGTCTAGAATCCAATGAATAGTTGTGCCACTAAAAAATAGCAGTTGCAATTGTATTAGTATTAACTGAAATAAGTACTAATAGCATAACAGTAGATTTTAGCTAGCAAAAAGCTACAAATGTTAAAACAGCTTGCCATAAGCGACTCTCACACCATGCTCCAACACAGGAGCGTTTCCCATGTAAGCCAGGAAAACTACTAAATGAAGCTGAAAACAGCCTTTTTAAGAACACCAACACCACATTAAACCACTCGACAAAATGGCAATGCCAGTATAAGATTTCAGAGAGAACTAAAGATGACCTGTTTAGAGACGAATTAGACAGTGCGTGCTAATGTCATTCCATAAAGTCAATGCAATTGTGCTGTTATTCTGCAATGCGTGCGTTCTTTGTTTAAAGTCTACGTTAAACATGTGCATTAAATATACATAAGGACTATTTTATATTCATTTAACCGCTTTCAGATCACCAGCATGTAATACTGACTTCTGGTTGTGAGATACGGACTTGCGTCCCTCTCATCAGCAGCACTAGGGTACTGTACTTTTCTCCAGCTAAACAACCAAAAACACCATCCAGAACAGTCAAACGTGCCGAAGTACTCCTCACATGATAGCTTTTACCATGTAGACAGTTGCAGATCAACTATGAGAGCTTTGAGAGTAGTGCATCACTGTCGTGCGCAAGTGTTACATATGTTGTTTACACACTGCTCTCGCTTCGATACTAAACATAAGCTTTCATACATACTCCGCTTGTCTTACCTTTATGCAGAAACGTTGCGAAAATCACGTAGAAAAAGAGTGAAATAGAGTGAGATCCGAGTCCCGAGATCGCCATGTTGAACACCTGCTTCAGACTGGCGGCGCTAAATCACCTAGAGACGCTCGCAGTATCATGAGATAGCGGAGAATCTGGAGGGAGTAAAAAACCGCGGGCACGGCACGCACGCACGCACGCAGGTCAGGACACAAACAGCTGCGATCGCACAAAGTAGGCTATGCAATTCTACTGCTAACATGTCGCCTGTCAATTAATTACAGAAAGTGTCTGTTTCGTTCAAACTGCGCGAAATATTACTTTTGTTGAATTATCCCTTCATATTATTTTGATTTACGTGAAGGTGTACAGTACAAACAAACCCTGACAGGATTATCAGAACGCTAACATAAAGTTCTTAATCAGCTTTTAATATATTTTTAAACTATCTATCTGTCTATCTTGCTCATAACGCCAAGGTGAGTAAAACATTAATAAAAAACTAATACCAATTAACAAATGTGCTTAGAATGGATTTACAATATTTACATTTTTGTGCTTTCATTTGAACAAAATGAATCATTTTGGGCGGTGGTGTGTGTGTGTGGGTGTGTGTGCGTGCGTGAGTGAGTGTGCATTAAGAGCCGTTCTCTAATCGCAATCACAGTGTTTCACACACAAACAGCGTCCCCTATGTTCATGAGCGAGGCAGAGCAGCCTCAACACAACCCGATATCAGAGGTGATATTTAAACTGTTGTTTTATTAGCTCCTCACCATTATGGCATATTAAGACAAAACATATTTGAAATATAGCTCCAGACACAATAAACATCGAAAGCTTTTAAAAGAAGCACATAAGTGACCGCAAAATACAGCGATGTCATTGCAGTTGTCCAGCTGCCCACCCATAAATCACACAGAATACTCATCCATCTGTGTATGAGTATTTGTAGTGATTTATGAGTGCAATCATTTTGTTGCATTCCATTGCATTAACCCGTCAGTCATCTTCAGTTAGCAAAATGCAAATGAACTCCTGAGTATCCTGCATTTCACTTTCTTTGGTGGAGCTGACCGTTAGTCTAAATTTATTTGAAATGTCTTCTCTACAATTTGGTGACAGTTTACATTACATTTTGCATATATATTACTACAGTTAACTGTAATAGCAAAATGAACAGTTGATTTTCACAGGTGATTCCATAAAATAATTACACATTAAGCACACGTTGTTCGTTTATTTAGTAGGGCTACTTGCTAATTTATTACACTCTAACATAATCAATTTTACCTTCATCCTACAAAGCTCAAAGAAAATTGAAATAATTAAATGAATAGTTCACCTAAAAATTAAAATTTGAAAGTGGTTTGAAAGATTTAAAAGGCTTAATGGTGTATTGTGTTATTCAACTGCATATTTGCTGTCAAGGGTGCAAGTCAATCACATGTAGTTATATAGCGCTTAGGGGTTAACGATACGAGTTGGTGTCCCGCTTTACAGTATTAATTAGGAAAATAGTGTGTCAATCATGCAAAATTACCATTGTAAACACTCAATTTTCACAGGATGTTAATTGATGGACTGGAGTCGTGTGGTTGTGGATTATTGTGATATGTTTTAATCAGCTGTTTGGACTCGGCCCCATTATGACGGAAACCCAGTTACTTCCTTGGTGAACGGGACCGGGGCCCTCCCGTCTCGTGTGGTTTGTCTGGAGGTATTATGGGTATCCGGTCCTTGAAAAAATCCGTAGCTTCGTGAGCCTCATAGAGGGGGTTTGCACTGGTGCTGAGTGAGATAATAGCAGGAGATAGGGGGAGTGAATGTTTCTCCCTTTTACTTCTCTCGCACCTGCGTCGCGGCCTACGTGGTGGGTGTGTCGGTTTTTGTTTTGCCGCCCTATGAGGGTGACGCCGTGAAGTTTCTCCTTTGGAACCTGGATGTCCAGGGTTTTGTCTTGAGGGTGTTTTTAACAGTGAAGCTGGTGGATCCAGGAGATCCTCAAAAGGGCCCTTCGGTTACCACTGCAACTTTCACTGTGTTCTTTGTCTAAGAAGCTCAGAATATTGCTGCTTTCCATAGTAATTTTGTGGTGGTTGTCTTCCTTTCGACAGTGGGCTCTGTTCCTGGTCACATAGGGCTAGCCATTTGTATCTACCGGCGGTAGCGCTCCAAGGACGTGGGACCGATGAGAAATCCCAGGTGGCTACCACCCTAATGGAAATTAGAAAAAAAAAAACGCTGGTACAGCATTCTGTTCGGAGCAGACCTTTTTTAAAAAATCATCATTGATATTCCTCACTGGAAACCTCGCATTTTTGCGAAAGCTGGGTCCTTGTTGGCTAATTAACCTCTGTTATCTGTTTGCTTGAGATCTTTTTCCCATGCCTGTTTTCATCAGGACCCATGAATGTTGTGTTCCATGAAGATAATGAAACCTTAAAGGCGATCCTTTGTAACCACCAACTCATCGACGTCCCAGGAGTCCTGAGTCTGAGGCACACCCCTCTCCGCTTCCAGCCGCTTTCTTCTCAGTATGTGGTCGTCGGGCCTGGGTAAAGGGGGGTGTTCCTCACGACGCCTGGCCAGCCCTCTCTGGTCTGCATTCTGGGCAGTTAGTCTGAGCATCTGCAACGTTTTGACACACTGGTGTTGAGAGTAAGGGCTAGAGACTACTACAAGATCAAAACAGAGTGTGAATGCTAAAATAGTTTTGGGTCAGCATATGTTTTGCTGAAAAGGACGTAAACAGGATTTTGATTGATGATTTAAGACTACTGTCAAATTATTGTCAAATTATCACTCAGAATTTGCTGACGGTTCCCCAAACAAGCTTAATCTCTGAGGTATGAAGGAGAAAAGGGAAAAACATAAGGAAAAGGAGAGCATTTCTATTCATATTATGCTGATTATTTTTGAAAATAACCAAATCAAAATAAGAATGTCCTCTGGTTCCCTTTTGAGGTTCAGAGAGAACCTCAAGGGGGCATAACATGTAAATGGATTTAAAATTATCTGACTGCTATTAACAAAACAAGGTAATCATTCTGGTATTAGGAACAAATAGCGGCACTTGTGATTAGTGTGTTACTAAAAGCACCTAATACCTCAATGAGTCTTTCCTCGATAGACAGTTAAGATTTAATTAAATTTTAGATTTAATTAACTAGTAACTAAGCAATAGCATTCATGAAGGATACATCTAAGATAGTTAAATAGTTTGCTGAGACGAATTGAAGATTGAGAAAGATTGAAAAAGAAGAAAAAGAAGGAAGAGAAATGGAAAAATCAGAAACCAGGGATTAGGTTAAATTCAAATTGCTTCACACTGGACACACGCATGCTGTATTTAAGAGCTTCAATTAAAGAGTGTTAACCCCTAATTGTTAAAGCTATTTGAGTAGCTTAGCCTAAAATGAAACTATGCTAAGTCGTGTTAGCTTAGCTGCTTCAAATGGTTTGTTTACAAACATGGCGTGTTGTGCTATGTGACGTTAGCACTTCCTGTGACAGGTTGTTGTCACGGTAACCAATGCATGACAGTGTAATTAACGCAGTTTAATGTCCGTCTATGTTAAACAGTCACAGTTTTAAAACGTGGTGCTTTCAGCCTTCAAGACTTGTTGCATTACCTAAGCATTTCGGTGAGTGCTTCTCTAATGCAACAATAAACTTCTTGCACTTGTTTAAAGAATTACAAAACGGGTTTACTGTAAGTTAAAACCGGTTTAAACATATGTAGTTATGTTTGCCTCACATATGAGTACTAAAGTACAGTCTTACACCTTTAATTTCACTCAGCGAGTGAAACACAGTAATTACCACCAGGTTGCTCGGCTTATATATTTACAGTCAAAGTGTAGATGAATTGCTTCAATCTAATTATAAACTATAAGGCCTTTATGCTGTGGAAAGAGGAGCAACACTCAAATCTACTTTGATATAACTGTACTGAGATTTCTTTTTCAAAGAAACAATTTAAACAATACTGCAATTTTGTGATTTCTTCACTAAAGCATATTACATTATGGTACAGTTTGGACATGCCGCTGAGCTGAGATTCAGACTTACGCTTTGTCAAGACAGATTTATGCTTTAATACTGAAATTATGGTTTCTTTGCTAAAATCAGATTAACTTTACACCGATGCCATTAAGCATGAAATCCATAAAGACTCTCACAATTATAATAGAGGTACCAATTCAAACCCCCACTTTATATGCATCTCAACAAGCCAGCAAATAGGTACACCACCGGGCATCTGAAGTCACGTCCTATTATAACCTGGGCTATCAAGCACACACTTTTTAAGTTGCCAGTGTTTAAACTCATAACTTTCGTTTTATCATGCCCGCATTTTCTCCACCAAAATCTGTTGCAAATCAGCTCATGGGAAATATGAATAATTAACCATAACTAGTTATAATTAAATATTCATATTTTAGATCCACTGTAGATATTTAGCTGACAAAACAAACCCAAAAAAAAAAAAAAATCGGAGAGAAGGTGCCCCCGGTCTTGTCAATTCTAAGTACGTTAATTTCCTGGTTAAAGGAAATAAACTTCTTACTGTACAATTCTATAAGTTTGTACCGTAAATCCTCATGATTATTGACTCCGGTTATGAGTAAACAAGGAACACGTCAAGTGTGATACAAGTAAGGTTTTATTAACTACATAAACACTTAAACTAGTCTAACATACTACATAAACACATTAAGCCGGTCTAACATACACATACACACACACACACATACAGTTGGTATAGGAAAGGGTTAAAGTTTAGCACTAAAGAAAGAGACATAAGGAATGACATTTATGGAACCATTTTGCATATTCAGCAGATCTAAAACCTGATGGAAAACGTCATATTCGTAGTTCAAACAAACCTTGTAAAAAGGGGTAACTGATACTTAATGCATCAATTAAAACGACTAAGTTTGATACTTGCGTATGTCTGAAAAAGATTCCTGATGCAATCTTAATGCCCAAGATCTTGCTGAAGTTGGTTGCTGAGAAAGAGCTAGTTTGAGTCAGAGTCACTTGATGAATGAAAAGGACTAGGCCGGAGCCTGGCACGAGCTTTGGTATCCTGGAGCGTTTCTCACATCTTCATCTTAGCATCTCACTGAACCACCGACATGGGCGGGTCACATGGAGTGTGGCCTTTTAAAGCCTGCAGAGATTCACGCCTCTCAAGATGGGTTCGTCCAAGGAGGAAGGCTGTAAATTCCAAGCGGGAGGTTGGAAATACTGGGATTTTTATGACTCTTTGTCTGTAAGCATGGTATTTTGCATATGTAATTCGCTGAAGTGTTGAGGCACAAATTAGTACCGAATCTTAGAACATCAATATGTTGCATAGATATCAGCATATAATATACACACTTGTTTCGATCATAAGAAGGCGAATTCATAGATACTAGACATGAAATAGTTACTTATATGAATGAGTGGTTTATCGTAAGCATGAATAAAAATAGTCTATAATACAACAGATTAAATACAACACAGCAATAATATACACCATGGCCTGAAGAAAATGTGTGTTCATCCAAAGAAAGGTTTTCCTATGAATTAATTATTAGAAAAGTCCATTTCTCCTGTGCATTTGTGTACCTTTGTTTCTGGAGAATGCAGCTAAGTAGTCGGCTCGCATTCCACAAGGTTGTAAATGTATCCGGTTACCATGAAACCAGGGTCTTGTTCTGCGTCCTGGGGTGTTACAAAGTATTTGTGAAATCTAGCTAACAAAATATATATATTGTGTGTTGGAGTGGTCCGGACGCTACCTTCCCTAACATACTGTACACGATATTTTATATATGATATTGTATATTAATTTATTTTCTTTATTTGTTTTTGCGTGTTGTTTAATTGTTGGTCCACCTAATAAATGGGTGCCACTTTGAAGGTTAAATAAACCAATAGGCCTAGCTTTTTCACACCAAAACAACTTTCTGCTGGTTCTGAACTAAGCTAAAGCTGTCACGGTGCGGTAAACAGACAACACACCGTTGAAACAATGTTCTGGGTTCCAAATGCAGGTCTTTATTTAACTGCGTGGAAAAACAAAAGTAAAACCCCACAAACAGAAACAACAAAAGAGCTTGAACAGAAACCGGAATTTGTATACAAATATGGCCATTCCTGGCTTGCATCATCCATGTACCAACAATTACTTACTAGCCCGCCCAGAGAGGCGTGGGAAGGCAGATAAATCCCTCAGGATTGGCAACAGCTGTGGGAGTGGGGGTGTGTGCACAGTGTGAAGCATCAAGTACTGAGTCTGAGATAGGAAGTGGCGACCTCTGGTATGAGAGGGAGAAACACCAGACGCCCAGCCCCTGACAGAAAAAGCATTCCTACGAGAAGCTTTTATAAGCATAACCCCCTAATCGACAGTCAACCCTCTGAGGAATTCAGAGAACTGCTGCCAGTACATTTTTGTAAAGTAACCTGTTAAAGTAATTTTCTTTGATATATTTGGTTTTTAACCCTTTTTGTATCCCATATAAATTTTTACATTTTATATCCTTTTATTTCTATACATTATATATATAATCTATAAATATATATATATATATTGTTCTGTTTTTGGTCGATTGAACCAGCTTATGGCAGAGATTCACATATAAAAAAGGAACAGTTCAAGCGGCATCTCCTCTCTCTCTTCAGACTAGCAGAGCAAAATGCTTTTCATGCCTGTCCATAAGGACACATGTCAATCACAACAGGAATATTTCTGGAGCAGTGCATTTCATGTGCACAATCCATCTGTTTCAGACACATCCGGCCTCAAATGCCCACAATAGAATTTTGTAAATATTTGATGGCGAGTCAATGACCTGTTTACAGTTGAACATGAACATCCTGGTGGTTTTTCTACAGCAGTATTTTCAGCTCTAAGGATTTTTTTTTTGCAAAAAAAACTGACAATTTGTGCACATTATACCTGCTTTGGTCTTAATTACCAGTGCAATATAACAGCCCAACAGCTAGAAGGGAAAAAACAAACATTGACTATTTTGTGAGCTTTAATTAGAGGCTCCTAACTACATGACCAATAGGATTTTCTAATATTGTAGTTGATGTAGAGAGAACTATTTGAAAACAGAAAATGTGCATTATGCTCTGCCCGGGCTGTCAGTACATTTTGGAACCAACACTCTTCTAACAATTTGCATGTTTTTCATCCAAAAAGCACAAAGAACTTCTGTTCAGCAGAAGCATCTGTTACCTTAACAGCCCAGTTGTTTGGTGTTTTAAGAATAACAGCTTTTACAACTATGACTGCTCAGACAAAGCATGACAAGACTTTATCTGCAAACAACTATAGTGGGCAAAAACTGAAGTGAATGATAGGGACCCTCGGTTACCAAGAAGGATTGTGTCCAAACAACACAGAACTAGGCTACTGCAGCAAAAGTGACAGCAAACCTCAATATCACCTTGAAGACCTTGTTTTCTCAAAAACCGACCACAGAGAAATTCACAAATGCAACATCCATGAAAGAACTGTAAATGCTAAAACTTTAATCACAGACACCAGTACTAAAATCAGAAAAAGATGAATTCATGATCATAAAACCTGGACAGTTGGGTCACCAAGATGAACTTCAACATCTGCCCTGGCAGCTCAGTCACCTGACTTGAATATTATCAAACCACTGTGGATAGTTTTGGAAAGAAGAGTAAGAAGTCAGTTCTCTTCTTCAACATCTCTGAAGTAGCATTTGTTCTGATAGACGACATTCCATAGAATGCTATTTAAAAGCTGTATGAATCTATTCCAAGAAGGTTGGAAGCTGTAATTCGGTTAAGTCTGATGTCACGCGTCCCCATTTCTGGGTCCAAACGCTCCCTCAGATTCCAAAAGCAAACAACAGACGGTGCTAATATACACTCACAGTTTGCTGTGGCATTCCCGAAAAAGCAAGTTCTGTACTGAAAACTCAGTTAGACAGATAGTAATTAATCTTTTTTGACTCATTAAAAAATTGGTGTCCAGGATGCCATAAGCTTGGAGACAGTTGCATACACTGTGAATTTTTTAAAACTTCGCTTAACTTAAAGGTGTGATATAGGATGAATAGTGCTCATAAATTGCTACTGAGATAGTATTTTCACTTGAAACTAGAAGTGACTTGGACCCATAAACAGTATTATTGGAACACTGATCCCAGCGGGCACATGATGTCAATTGATATCAATTTGACATCAAATATTAGTCAAGACTTGATCAAGATGCTGAATAACATCATTGTAAGGTCAGTTTGGACAGCAATTTCTTCCAGTGATAATAGGGTGAAAATATGAAGTTAATACTAACAATAAAATTGGTTTAATGTATATGCAGGCCAAAGTGTTTGACATTCAGTTTACATCAAATCAATGTCATAGTTTAGATATCAAATTGATGTGATATGGACATCACATTGACATCAGTGATTTGTGTGTTTGATTGATATTTATTGCATAATATGAATTCTTTGTCAGCCTGATTAAGTTTAAATAGTATTTTATTCTTAACTGGGGCCTCGGACAGCATCGATTTGCCACATCTCCTTTTGAAACGTGTCCCAGTGGGCAAATTATGTTCAAAAGGTCTGAAATTAACAACAAACATTGACGTAAAAAAAAGCTCAAATATACAAATCAAACTGATGTCAGAAACTTGATGTCCATTTCACATCCACACACGAGTCCTTTCTAATGCCCATTCAGTGACAAAGCTTTCTCTGCTGTTTAACACCACACCTGTAGATGGCGCTATGCTAGTAGTGACGGTCTGCTTCAAAAGCATTGACAATCCTAAAACAAACCGTGACCTTGGCTGTGTTCAAAATTCCATACTATCATGCTACTCTTACTATTTCTGCAGTATCCAGAATGTACACTGTGCATAGTATGCAAATTTTCTGTAAGCATGTAATGCCCACATGATTTACTATATTCACCAGAATCTGCTAATTATAACTCAAGTACACTGAAATCAGTACAAGTACAAGCAGTGTTCAGAATGGCATACTACCATAAAACTCCTACTTTATTGCCGTATGCTGTGTGTATACTGTGAATAGTATGTGAATTTTCTGTATGCATGGAATGCCAGGATTACCTGCTACATTTGCTGAAATCTGATGTCAAGTCAAGTCACCTATATTTATATAGCGCTTTTAACAATACAGATTGGTCAAAGCAACTGTACAGCATTAATTAGGAAAATATTGTGTCAATAATGCAAAATTATAATAGAAAACACTAATTTTTCAGTTAAAGGCAGTTCATCATTGAATTCAGTGATGTCATCATCCAGCTCAGTTCAGTTTAAATAGTATCTGTGCAATCAAGTCTACGATATCGCTGGAAATTAAGTGTCCCTAACTAAGCAAGCCAGAGGCGACAGCGGCAAGGAAACGAAACTCCATCGGCGACAGAATGGAGAAAAAACCTTGGGAGAAACCAGGCTCAGTCGAGGGGCCAGTTCTCCTCTGACCAGATGAAACCAGCAGTTCAATTCCAGGCTGCAGCAAAGGACATTGTGCAGAGGACTCCAACTGGTTCCTGTAGACTGATGCACTCAGATGCATACTGACACTGCATGGGATACTGTTTCCCAGAACGCAATGCGCTCCACTTGACGTTTCATCTTCAAATGCGTGAGTGAACTGGAGGCGGCAAATAGTAATAATTATAAATGTAAGACTTGTATATGTAAGTTATGTATATACATATACATATACATGTAACCTACAAACTATCGCCGTTTATCTAAAAACAATATCGTTAGTAGGACATAAATTGCACTTCAATCTTTGCGGCACGTTTCTGAAGTGAAATTACCTTTATCTCTATAGCACTTTATACAGTACAGATTGTTTCAAAGATATTAAATAATAATAATATTGCAGTAATATAATATATAAATAACATATAATATATAAATAAAAATAATATTTCAGTTATGCAAACAGAATTCAATTCCCCTGTCAAGCAGAAAGAAACGGAGCGTATTTACTCGAAGGACAAATAGACCAATTTGTTGGCAGAGGCTATTTACATTAACTCCGCCCACCAATGCCTGGCTGCGATAAACAGCACTGCAAAAGACACGTGTATTTCTGTAGTATCAGTGGTGCACCGAGTAAAACGTGAGCAGTTTGCTTTTAACACAAAATAAACATGACTAAACATCCAATGGTATGTTAAAAGAAAGAGTATAACTTTACAAGTCTCATGTAATCTAATCTGTGTTTCAACCGCGCAAAGACGTCAATATAACGGCTTGTAAACAAACAATGTCAGGTAACATCACATTTACCTCAGAAAAACATATTTAGTGACCATAAACTCATTAGTCAGATAGAAAAATAAACTGTAGAGAGGGGCATTTTGCTAAATATATGCACCATATAACATATCCATAATACATTTTACCGTTCTTCAATGTTTAATTTATGTTTGAATAAATCCATCAAGTTTTTATGACAGCCACCATTATGTTTATATTTCAAACAAATTAACTGTAGAAATATAAAATATTATATTAAAAACTTCATTAAGTGTAATTTTAACAAATCAGTAAATTTTAACCTTCAATATTATAGTAATGTAGTACCAACTGACTCTCATATATATTTTACAGCATTAGTTGAGAGATTTTTTTCCTTGAGAAAATTTGGCATGTACTGTACCTGATATATATCCAAAATAATCGATATCGAATCGAATCGAACTATTAATCAAATCGAATCGCAAGCTTGTTAATGAGAATCGAATCGCATCGGGAAATTTGTGTCAAAACCCAGCCCTATGCAACACTGTTTGAAATGTGCGTGACACACAACCGCTTGTTTGTGTGTGAGGTTAATCCATTGCACACGGCTATTTCACTTGGTAGTTGTACTCCATTTTGCAGTTAAAACTTGTTTCCCGGCTACACTGTCCATATAGAGCCCTATTATTTCTGGGATGCGGACAACATGGAAGGAAGTCAAGGAACCGCAGAGTCCAGGCATAAAACCACAATTCACTAATGCAGAATGTCACGGAATTTGTCCAATTTTGGATGAATAAATCAAAAGTAGGTAGCTCTAAACGCTAATCAAATTCAGATTGTGATATGGACTAACGACAGTAATTATTCATCTGTTGTTCTGTGATCTTTGTTCACAATCAGAATAGGTGCATTTCTTTTTGAATTTACATTTGTATTATTGATTTCAAGTTTGTTGAATAAAACTTTTCTTTCATTGCATTGATTTTGTGTCATTATTTTGGTGGTCGAAAGAACATGTGTGGATGTCAAATGTATCTAAAGTTTCTGACAGCTGTTTGATTTGCATTTTTGACTTGTTTTTTGATGCCAATGCTTGATGTCAATTTGATGTCTTTTCAACATCAAGGTGCCCGCTGGGATGCGTCATGTCTTAAGCGGATAAAGGCAAATGGTGGCAAAACACCTTAATAAAGAAATATTTTCCAGATGTTCATATTATTTTGCCCCTGTATGTTTACATTATATAATTTTTAAGATGATTAGTTAATATACTTTCAAACAAATCGTGATTCAAATATTCATATATTTAGATTTGCATATTTAACAGCTAAATTATTTATTAAAGAAAGTCTTATAACAATATCTTATTGAAAAATAAGACAGACTTCTGATGAACAATTCAAACAGAGAGATTTACATCACAAGCACAGGAAGGAAGAAAACTTGGCTAATGGAAACTTCAAAAGGGAAATTAATAAGAGATACAAACAAAATGTCCTTCATCATTTCTGTGGTATCTGCATGATAGCTTAATGAGACGGCAAAGAAAATATCCCTGTTATTATCAGAATAAAGTCTTGATTTCCTGACTGAAAGTCAAATGTATACATTCGAATGCATTTTTTGTTGCAATGTATATAGACCAAGGCCTATATCATGTTTCTTGGCATGCACCTATTAATGTCAGGGTTTGGGTAGAGGATGGAGCGAGGACTCAGAACTGCAGAGAATGGGCTATTATTGATAATAAAAATAAACAAAACAGCAACAAAAACTACCCCGTGGGGGAAAAACAGGCTGGCAAGGCAAGGCAAGGCAGGGCAAGGCAGGATCTGGACACGACACGACACATCCAGGGAGAGATGAAGACGCAGGACTGCAAACACAAGGAGAATAAATGGAGAGCAAATGAGGAGGGTAACGAGGGACCACATGTGGGGCAAATTAACTAATAATCAGGTAACAAGATGGGAGGGGTCAAGACAATTGACATGAGCACATGGCACACCGAATCAAAGACAAAAAGCCATGTGCTCACACAAAACAAAACACAAGCACATGGCCAGCAAAACAAATCACAAGCCATGTGCTAGAACAAAAGACACGAACACGCAGCTAATGAGAAACTCATAAGCCGCGTGTTCCACAAGACAACAAGAAAAAGCACGCGGCTTAACACAAACTGCGTGCTACACAATACACAACACACGTGGACAAAAGAGCGCACGGCCGAGTGAACTCGAGACCGCACACTCCCACAACAGACAGAACATGGAGCGCGAGTGTCCGGACCCCGACACGAAACCGAAACTCAAGACATGAGTGCCGGGATCTGAACACCACGCTCCAACATGAAACAGTACACGCAGACGAGAGCGCACGGCTCGAGCACACTCGAAGCCGCACGCTCACATGAAAACAATGACATGACGCGAGTGTCAGGGCTCTGTCACAAAACCATGAATTACACTAGACCGAAGTGACAGAACCCTGACAATTAAACCTCACTGATACGAAATCTAAAATAAAGCTAAATGATGCAGAAAAAGCAAGCATTTTGCTAAACATGCATATTGCCACATGGTCTGCTCACTTTGAACTAGAAAGATTGAGTTGCCTACACGCTGACTTGAAAATATTTATGATAAACATTAAGCAGCTCACAGTGTGAGCGGTCACTTCTCATCCACAGCGTCTCTCATTTACTCTCCCCAGATGTGATGATGACACAAAAGAAAAAAAAAAGATCCAAACTATCTGTACTGTGCTCAATGGACCTGGGTTTAACTCTCCACTGCACACAGCAAAAACATTTGAAGGATGTTTGACTTGTGCAAGTGTATTTTCTGCCAAAACAAAGCCCATAGACACAGCTGGATGGCTCCAAGGAATGAGTCGAATCAGAGACACTTGGAGGGTATCTGATAGCTGACTTACATGGGGCTTAGAGATATTAGGGCAGCATTTTGAAATCATCCAGCATAACCTGAAGATCCAATGCTAAATTGGCATGATACAGTGATGGGAGTTCTGTGTGCCAGATCTTTTCCATATGGATAACCTGTCAGCATGATATATGACTAGAGTAATACATAAGCAGTTAGCAGGGGTTAAGCCCTAGGCAGAGACAGATGAAAGCACATACTGAATTGCTTGTTTGTAATTTAAAGCACGCTGCAATAGATACTGGATGTATGCAGTGTTTAGATGGCTCCTTACGGCTCTGTTTTGCTACAAAACACAACTGGAGGCAAAATAAATTCCTGTATTAAAATTGCACCAAATTCTTCACAGTGGCCCGATTATGTCAACCAAGACGGGAAGTCAGGATGTAATAGTTCTGCTGTTCTGAGCTAGTTGAAAGAGAGCATTGTACGAGTTACGGCATTCCCTGAGCTAATGGGAATGAGCAGGGTGGTCAAACTGTCATACAACAACTGACTAATTGATTAATGCAGCTGACTATGTATTTTTTTGATTAATATTTATTAACTGAAAAAATGGTAAAAACCAGTTTATTACACGGCTCTGTGGAATACTTGATTCTGATTGGTCAGTTCCGAGGTGTGTTATCCCTCGATAACAACCGGTAAAAGCTGATAACACAGGCTCATCCGGGTAACTGAAGTAGGCATATACTCTTGCTAGGAACAGTTTTTCTTGGTGGAAGCTTTGCGTTTGGTTAACTAATAAAATATTAAAACTCAATTCAATATTATGTGTACAATTATTTAATTATGTCATCCTGGTATTGCTGGTATTACCAGGTATTACCTCAGAACAACTTGATGATGTAACAGAAACTATGGACTCTCTCTTCTCTAGCATTTTAGATACGGTTGCTCCTTTACGCTTAAGGAAGATTAAGGAAAACAGTCTGACACCGTGGTATAATGAGCACACTCGCACCCTAAAGAGAGCAGCTCGGAAAATGGAGCGCACTTGGAGGAAAACAAAACTAGAGGTATTTCGTATTGCTTGGCGGGAAAGTACCCTATCCTACAGAAATGCATTAAAAACTGCTAGATCTGATTACTTTTCGTCTCTTTTAGAAGAAAACAAACATAACCCTAGGTATTTATTCAATACAGTGGCTAAATTAACGAAAAATAAAGCATCAACAAGTGTTGACATTTCCCAACAGCACAGCAGTAATGACTTTATGAACTACTTTACTTCCAAGATCGATACTTTTAGAGATAAAATTGTAACCATGCAGCCGTCAGCTACAGTAACGCATCAGAAAGTGTGCTATAGATCCCTTGAGGAACAATTCCACTCATTCTCTACAATAGGAGAAGAAGAATTGTATAAACTTGTTAAATCATCTAAACCAACAACATGTATGTTAGACCCTATTCCATTTAAGAACCTAAAAGAGGTGCTTCCAGAAGTCATAGATCCTCTTCTGACTATTATTAATTCATCATTGTCATTAGGATATGTCCCCAAAACCTTCAAACTGGCTGTTATTAAGCCTCTCATAAAAAAAAACAACTTGACCCCAAAGAACTAATTAATTACAGACAGATCTCGAATCTCCCTTTTCTGTCCAAGATACTAGAAAAGGTAGTATCCTCACAATTATATTCCTTCTTAGAGAAAAATGGTATCTGTGAGGATTTAGACCGTATCATAGTACTGAGACTGCTCTCATTAGAGTTACAAACGACCTGCTCTTATCATCTGATCGTGGTTGTATCTCTTTATTAGTGCTACTGGATCTTACTGCTGCGTTCTTTTGAATAGACTAGAAAACACAACATTCTTTTGAATAGACTAGAAAACTTTGTTGGCATTAAAGGGGTCCTATTATGCTCTTTCAACTTTAGTTAGTCTGTAATGTTGCTGTTTGAGCATAAAAAAAAAAGATCTGCAAAGTTACAAAGCTCAAAGTCCACTTCAAAAGGAGATATTTTATTTAACAGAAATCACTTTTCAAAAACTACAACGAACGACTCGTTTGGACTACAACGCATATTTTCCGGGATTTGTGATATCACAAATATCGACGAGACCTGGTTGAGCTGCACTAGAGAAGGCAACGAGTGTTATCACTATGTCGGAGACGCAATAGTTTTCCCAAGGCAGATGAACTTAGATTGGTTACAATCATCCGGGTTTAAATCACGCTCAAATTGATTGATTGATTGATTGACGCAATATTTACACTGAAGCTCGCAGGCGGCTATGGTAAGGGGCATGACATTTCCCGACCAGGCGACGAGTGCTGCCAATCACAACACACACACTGGCCCAGCTAACCAATCACAGAACATTTGGTATTTCAGAAGGCGGGCCTTCATTTGATACAGGAACTATTCGAGCCGTTCATGCCAGACTGGGGAGAGAGGTGTTGTAATAATGTAAAATATGTGAAAAATAATGTGTTTTTCGAACAACCTAGTATGAGAGCCTGCTATAGTACACCCCCAAAACAAAATCAAGACTTTGTAAAAGAGCATAATAGGACCCCTTTAATGGAAGTGCATTAGCATGGTTCAAATCGTACTTATCTGACCGCCATCAATTCGTAGCAGTGAATGAAGAGGTATCATATCGATCACAAGTGCAGTAAGGAGTACCTCAAGGCTCAGTACTAGGACCGTTGCTTTTCACAATTTACATGTTACCCTTGTGAGATATCATTAGGAAACATATTGTTAGCTTTCACTGTTATGCTGATGATACTCTATATTTCTTCACGGCCAGGCGAAACATTACCAATTTGAAAAACGAATGGAATGTATAGTCGATATAAAAAACTGGATGACGAGTAATTTCTTACTGCTAAATTCAGAAAAAATTCAGTGTTAATTATAGGACCTAAAAACTCTCCATGTAATAACTTAGAACAAGCTAAAACCAAAAACCTTTGGGGGGGGAAATGTGGCTCTGTCAATTCTTTGTCATCAATTAGGAACCTAGGTGTGCTATTTGATAGCAATCTTTCCTTTGAAATCCACTTTTCAAGCATTTGTAAAACTGGATTTTTCCATCTTAAAAATATATCTAAATTACGACCTATGCTCTCAATGTCAAATGCAGAAATGTTCAGTCATGCGTTCATGACCTCAAGGTTAGATTATTGTAATGCTTTATTCGGTGGTTGTTCTGCACGCTTAATAAACAAACTCCAGCTGGTCCAGAATGCAGCAGCTAGAGTTCTTACTAGAACCAGGAAGTATAACCATATTAGCCCGGTTCTGTCAACAACTGCACTGGCTCCCTATTAAACATCGTATAGATTTAAAATCTTGCTTATTATAAAGCCCTGAATGGTTTAGCACCTCAGTATTTGAACAAGCTCTTATTGCATTATAGTCCTCCACGTCCACTGCGTTCTCAAAACTCTGGCAATTAAGGTATCTGATAATACCTAGAATATCAAAATCAACTGCGGGCGGCAGATCCTTCTCCTTTTTAGCGCCCAAACTCTGGAATAACCTACCTAACATTGTTTGGGAGGCAGACACACTCTTGCAGTTTAAAACTAGATTAAAGACCCATCTCTTTAACATGGCATACACATAACACACTATCACATTTCTATATTTCAAATCCGTTAAATGACTGTTAGGCTGCATTAATAAGGTTAACCGGAACCTGGAACACTTCCCATAACAAACGATGTACTGCTTACATTGTATACAGATCCAGTCTGTATCCCGATCAGATGGTCACTGCAGTCACCCGGATCCAGTCTGTATCCAGCCCAGATGGTGGAATAGCACCTAGAGAGGACTTCTACAGCCCTGAATGTCAGCGGAGATCAGGACAGCTAGATGAGTCACAAAGACAGATCCCCAGTGAAGACCTTGTCTCCAAGACGGCCACCGGGACAAGACCACAGAAACCAAACGAGTCCTCTGCACAATCTGACCTGTACTGCAGCTTGGAATGAAATCACACCATGCTGGTGTCATCTGGCCAGAGGAGAACTGGCCCCACGACTGAGCCTGGTTTCTCCCAAGGTTTTTTTTCCATTCTGTCACCGATGGAGTTTCGTTTCCTTGCCGCTGTCGCCACTGGCTTGCTTAGTTTGGGACAGTTAATTTCCAGCGATATCGTCAGTTTGATTGCACAGATACTATTTAAACTAAACCGAGCTGGATGACATCACTGAATTCAATGATGAAACTGCCTTTAACTGAAAATTGAGTGCTTACTATTATCCTTTTGCATTATTGACACCATATTTTCCTAATTAATGCTGTACAGCTGCTTTGACACAATCTGTATTGTAAAAAGCACTATATAAATAAAGGTGACTTGAATTGACTTGACTGGATGGGACTATTGCGTATCGCTCTCACGTTTAATACAAACGCAGTTGCTGCCATTTTTGTGACGATTGTTTTGTACACTTTTTGTCTTAAATCAATATCTTTTGTCGCCTTAATTATTTATGTGGTGAAATGTTGTGTAATTAGTGGTATGACTGCACCGCATCCCTTAAATGTTCGTCTAGTTTGAACTTGCCACTTGCTAGCAACTGCTGTCTTCACAGAAGCTTTGCGTTCAAATATCTCAAATCAATATTTCGCGTCTAATTAATTATCCATCTATTATTATTATTATTATTATTATTATTAGTATTATATCTTATTATTTGCTTAGTGGGCAAAGTCAGCCGTGTAATAAGTGGGATAATGTACATCCAGCCAGTTGTTATCGCAGAATAACCCCATTCAGGGTGATACAAGACCCCTCCGCTTCACGTCGGAGTCCTGATCACCCTGTCGGGGGTTATTCTGCGATGACAAGCAGCTGGATGTACATTATCCCTTACTTAAAGAGCCTGACCAACTGTGAGCCAACCAACTAAACCACTTTAAACCAGGTTATAATGTTTTGTTTTTTCAGCAGGGTAATTGGGAACCCAGGCTCATTGGAAAAATGTGCTGATGACAATATTCATTGAAAATATTATGTTGCTTTTTTTGCAGCATTTGCTAAAAACACATTTGCAGAAACAACCTTGTGATTTTTGCTTGCTTCTGCAGGTCTTTAAGCACTTCATTAAGTGTGGTTGACTATTTTATTTTACGTCGCAAGTGCAGTGCTCAACCAGGTGGGTGTCACAGGTTATCCAGTATAAAGCACACAATCAAGGAGTCCAAGAAAGTAATTCTGAAAAATCCACAGGGAGAACAGAACAACCACATAGGCACAAAACAATAGCAGACAAGGAACTGAGGAAAACACAGGGCTTAAATACATGGGGAAGGTAATCAAGATGGAAACAGAACAGGTGTGTAGCCAACTAACAACTAAGGGAACAAACTAGGGATCTAATGCAGTGGAACAGAAATACAGAGAAAAATAAATGGAACGGAACAGAACATAAACGTGATATTTCGCACCCTCCCGGAAAAGGCGAGTCCTAACGCCGACAAGTCCAAACGAGGATTGAGGGTGGGGGTTCAGGAGGCGGGCGTGAGGCAGGCGAGAGGCAGGTAACGGGAAAAGGGGGCAGTTCATGGAGCCAGGGAGGAGCCCGGAGCAGGAGGAGCCAGGCGGAGATCCTGCGGACAGCAGTCAGGACAGCAGCCCATGGAGGAGTCACCAGAAGGAGGAGCCATGGTGGAAGTAGGGCTGGCGATACCAGGGGGCTGACAGACGGAGACGGAGACAGAGCCGGTGGAAGAGGAGCCTAGGATGGAGATGGAGAGCGCACAGCCAGGGTGACACCGAAATTCCGGAGGGCCAAGGTGGAGCAGACGGCTCAGACAGCCGAGGCAAAGACGGGGATCCAGAAGACCGCGGTGGAGCCAGAGCGACAGAGGACCAAGGTGGATCCGGAGGAAGGGAGGAGCCCAACGGAGATAGAGGGACAAGGTGAAGCCGGAGAAGTGAAGTCCTGAAGGGTAGGCAGGTGGACGACTGACCAAGGCTGAGCCGGAGGGACGAGGGAGCCCAGCGGAGCTGGTGGGATGATAACAAGTCCAGATCTAAAAAGTCTCTGCTCTAGGCAGAGAAGTTGGATGGCTAGTAAATCCATTTTGACGGAGAGAGGAGAAAAACACAAGAAAGAAAAACGCTGTAAAGATAATACTGTTTACTCGTTTTGAGGGTTGCATTCTGGTACGGGCATCCAGTATAAAGAGCACAATGAAGGAGTAGAGTCCAGAAAGTAATTTTAATAAATGCACAGGGAGAACAGAACAACTAGGCTACAAAACAATAGCAGACAAGGAACTGGGGAAAATGCAGGGCTTAAATACATGGGGAACATTATCAAGATGGATACAGAACAGGTGTGGAGCCAATTAACAACTAAGGGAGCAAATAGAGATGCACCGATTGACCGGCCAGTGATCGGAATTGGCCGATTTTTCGCATGACCGGCCCGTATCGGTGACCGGCCATTTGAAATTTTGCAATGTAAATGCATTTATGGCACCTCAGCTTCATCAAAATGTCTGTGTAAATGCATCTAATGCCACTTCAAATGCAGCTTCTGTTTCCTTCAGTGGAAAGATGGAGTTTGTTGATATTGATTTCATTTGAATGGTAACAACTCTACAGTTTCTTATTATTCTAACTGAATTAACTGAAACCATGTAAGAATTTGATGTGAAAGATGACACATTTAATAAGGTTAGGGAGAAAAAATGACCATTTATAAACATAGTGGGAAATGACATCTGTTTTGTTACATACAGCAACTCATTTTAAGTTAACTATTTATTCCTCTTTCCAGTCACAGAGCACTTTATTTTGAGAGTTGTTTAAGTGAGAGAAAATCTGTAACTTAGTCCAGATTGGGTGAATTGTAATGTTTAATAATTAATTTTATTATGTAAATAATTTTTGCATTGAAATTTGCATAGATTTTTGTTTGTATATGCTGTCAATTATAGTTCTTAGAAAGAAAATCGGAATCTGCAATAATCAGTATCGGCAGGTCACACTTCCAAAAAATCGGCCAAGAAAATTGCAATCGGTGCATCTCTAGGAGCAAACTAGGGAACTAATGCAGGGAAACAGAAATACAGAGAAAACTAAACTAAAATGGAACAGAACAGAACATAAACGAGACAGTGAGTTTACCAAGTAAGTTTACCACAGTGTTTCAGAAAAGCCATAGGCTATATATTTAAAGCTGGTTATGTGAAGCAAACATTAACATGTACTAATTTACAAATCATGCACTATGATAAAAGAGTTTTGAGGTCAAAAATATAGCATTGTACAAGGAACTGTGCACATCCCGTGAAAGTGAGTTTCAGATGAAGTTTCAGCATTTCTCTGGGGTCATTGATTTAATTCAATGATCAGATTTAACAGTTCATACAAAAAATTTAATTCTGTCATAATTCATTCAGATTTTAATAAGAGAAAAAAGGTTACAGTAATACAGATTAACTGGAATGCCAAAGCCAAAAGGAAAATGTAAAAAATAATTACAGAAATTACCCTAATAGTGCTGTTACATCTGAGTAGATCTGAGCACAGCAAATCAAATGGAGTCACATGCAAGATTACATAGGTTTTGTTTTTCTCTCTCACTGCTGTCAACTGAAAAGCACAGTACACTAGATATAGATATGTGGCTTGCAGAATCTGTTTCCTGAGTAACGTAAGACCTCAGTGCATCTATTAGTGACAGTTAAGCAACTCTGATTGTGAGCTGCTGGGTATTTTGGGCAGTAATATGCCTGTGGAAAACAGATAAATCGTGCAATCAGGAGCAAAGAACAGTAATTTTGGCACATTGGAGCATGCCTGCTGGATTGTTATTCACTGTGGGACATATAACAGTGAGAAATAAAGCCTTCAAAAGGTAGTCTCGTGGCAAAAGTCTTTTCCCTTTTTTCTGAGGACGGAAACATGGAGCCTTTGATAGGCAAATCCATTTTTTGTCCTTTCCAGTAAATTTCCTGTTTTCTTGCTTGGCTTTTCATTTCACAATTTCCTTTAGTGAAACATAACAGTGAAATATGAATTTGTTCTATCTATCTATCTCTTATCAACGGGGTCAGATCACATCATTCCAGTCAGACAGTGGGGCACAGAGCCTGAAATAGCCGTATGTCCGTCCTACAACTGGAGGGCAGCTAGGCCACGGAACAGACCTCCTCCCTGGACTGAGGAGTCAGCATCCCACTGCTCCCCATGGAGGACATCGGTCAAGCCCCGGGAGGGGATGTGCATGCACATTAAAACATGAGTGAAGGAGAAAAGGCTGGATGCAGTTCCTCTATCCTCTAGAGCCAAGGCCAGGGACACGCTTTGATTCCACTGTCACCCAGAGGATGAGATCCAAAAATGTGACTGTATGTCCTTTCGTGCATGTCTATCTGCCTGCTTGTGGCCTTCCTATTTCCTGGCTGGGATTTGGGTTGAGGTCAGGATGTTGTGGGAGGGGAGACATCTGTGTGGGTTTCCTACATGTCGCTTTCTCATCCCTTACTAGTATTTCCTGTACCTGTGGATGCTGCCAACAGGACACTGTCTTCTTTTCACTGCATCGTCGTGTTTTCTGTCATCACTGTCATTCAGAAATTATTTTCCCCATTTAGATCTATGGGAAGAGCTGTTTCTACCAATACTAAAACAGTAGGAATCCTTGGTATGAATCAAAGCTCAGCTGAAAGCACAATCAAATAAGCCAAGATCTTTAGAGTTGTCACAGATTCCATGTGGGCCAGATCATTAGCTAATTGCAGCTATTATAAATCTGTCGATGCAATGATGCAGACATAGAAATGGGTATCAAGAGATTAGGCATGTGAATATGGAATTGGTCAGTGGAGGCCAAGGAAATGCTGGCAGACCTCTTTCCCATGAACCCTCACTGACCTCCAATGGCAGACCATGCTATATCGCTGACCAGAGAAACCTAACACTTGTTACACCTCATAGTTCACCATGAAATATTGCCATTGGCCGTGGAGCTCACACCAATTACGGTGACTCTGTGCTTAAACCAATAAGCTTCAGTATTTCCTCCACTGAGGCCGCCCCAAGAAGGGTCTCAATTTAAAGTGAAAACACAGTATATAACCTGATGACAAGCCCTTTAAACACAAACCAAGAAACAGACTGAAAGTCTATAAGAGAATTCTGCTTGTATAGTAAGTGATGTATAACAGAAGTGATTGCATGAAAAAAATAACGAAAAAGAGAAAATAATCTCTGCAGCTCCTAAACATGAAAAATATATATTTTAAATAATAGCAAAAGTGATGCTATATATTTTTTTATTTCACTGCTCCCGTAGGCAGGAAGATCGGCATATTGTGAAAACATTGAGATTTCAAACGCCAACCTTCATAAACAGTAAGACACATTGCTAAAAGTCTTGACACATAAACATTTTTTAATTCTCTTCAGAGTTTTGAAATATGGTTTTACAATTATACCTTTAAAAAAGCTGTACAGTCACATTTCATATTATGTCACATCATATTATTATATCTGACAGATATTTAGTTTAGTGGAATCTCTAGACAGTAATTTGTTTCCATTATATGAAACACTACAGATACTGTCCTGAAGTCAGTGTTTACAACAAATTTATTATGCTGTTACATAATAAACCTGTATGTGACATACATGCTAATTCAAATCTTCCAATGTAGCTGACTGATAATAGGCTATATCAATTTTGCTCTTGAAGTCAACAAAATGGAAAACGTAGGTTACAAAGCTATGCTGCTTAAAAGGATTTTAGCAGTTTGGATTTTAGCACAGACGCAGCACTTGTTATGACAAAGCAGTCAAACACAGGGTCACCAAGCTGCCATACGGTTTTCATTTGTGCAATGTTTAAATGCAGATATCTGTAAGTGGGGATCTTATAGCTGTAGAGAAACTCATCCTTCTGCCAAAGTCTTCAACCAAGGTGCTGCTATTTGATGTGTAACCAGCCAACATGCTGGAGGAATGAGTTTTCCCACCTTTCCGATCTCACTATATGACACCTGAACTCACTGAGGCTCTTATCTCTTTATTAGGGGATTTACAGCAAAGTGAACTTCTCTTTGTACTACCACCATGAAACACAGATTTTTGGGACCTGTACAGAGAATAGCTAGTTTTTGTTGTCTCAAACAGCTCACTATTATGATTGGCTGTTACCTTACCCCCTGACAGGAGGGTCTGGTTTCAGAGGTGTTCTGTTGGAATAAAACTGTGTACATAAGAAATACCACAGCAAAAAAATAATAATATGCAGGATATCGATAACCAGGAAATGCCAATGAAGATTAAAGTCAAAATAAAAACATGATCTTGTATCTGCAAGAAGGCACAAAAGAAAGAGATTATCATTAATCATTGCTCAAAAATAATAGTTCAAAAAACATATCTGAAGTTCCTTTAAAGCCGTCTTCTACCAACACTGCAGCCTGTGTAGCTTTAAACTGGAATTGCAATTGGATCTCATCAAGACCAATTAACAACATCCACTGAACAGGCAAGAATAAAGACAAGGCTCCCTCTAGTGATATATATCATACACACAAAAATGTAATCAAAACTGCAGACATTGCAACTATTGCCCATGTGAATAAGAGAATCAATGCATTCAACTTGTAATGAAATATACATAACCTAACTACTTACCAGTTATGGTCAATTCAGAAAGAAAGACTGTGATTGCACTAAAGCAACGAAAATATCATAACCATAAAAAAAATCATATTTGATTGAATGAATCGTCAATGCATTATTTTTGTAATTTGTGTAAATTGGTAATTTGTGTGATTTGCTTATAATTAGCATTAATACGAGTTTTGTACAAAATAAATCTAAAGATAATGAACAATAATCAGGAAAGAGCTGATGCACATGCAGTACGTTAACAAGAAACACCTAGACAAACTTGTATGAAAACTTTCAGACAGTTTACACTGATTAGAACGCGACAAAATTTAAACGGTCACTTTATAAGGAACTTTTCGATCAGTTTTGACAGCTTCGTTAATCATCATGTGAAAGTGTTTTTATAAACACGAGCGTTCAAATTGTGCCGCGTTCTATTAAGACGACAGCTTTCGAAGTGTTTACGAAAATGCGTTCTCACCTGAGAAGAAAGGAATCCCAATCCAAATCCGACAGAAAAACGTAAAATCTCTCTTCATTTCCAGGTTTCCAGTCCTCCGGGGTTTTAGATATTCTAGCAAACCCGCGTGTTTTCTGATGCAATTTAAGAAAGCGAGCAGAAGCACCTCAGATTCAGGTGAAACCCAAAGAAGCGTCTCTGAAAGAGGATGTGCCACAGGACGACGGGAATAAAACGCTCTCTTTTCCCTGTTGAAATGAGAATCCTGAAGTTCTGAATGGATTTACAATCATTTCCTTTTCCTCTGAGTCACTCATCTGCCGCTTTTCATTCACAAACGCCCGTGTCCTCCTCAGTGATACTATTACTCTCCTACATAAGTGTCTGGAACCTGTGCTTTAAAGTTTAAACTGACAATGCATTTGCACACAGCACATATGGACCAGCAGTACATTTGTGTCCTCGATAGTGGACATATGTTTTGTGTTAATATCACCGACAGCATAAATGCCACTGTCCTAGGTCTTAACATAATGGATTTAAAAAAAAAAAAAAAAAATTTTGTGACACCAGTTGATTGAGGGTGTCTAAATATAAATGGTTGGTCTCATGAGTATATCTGCAGTGATCTGAAAAGGTAACATCTCAAATGTGAATTGCCCCTACACTCCGTTGGGATATTAAGTCCTATGTCAGACATCCAGACCATGATGACAAAGTTGTTATTATCATGATAAATGGAACATTGCCCAAAAGGACTTCACATCCCATCTTACTATTTAAACCTACTCAGATCCTTTCCACTTCAAGGCATTGCACAGTGTCATAATGCATCGCCTGGATTGTTTTAAATTACTTTTTAAAACATTACAGCTTTTTGAAATGTAAGGAACCATCTGAAACAATAACTAAATGAAGCAGCAGGCATGTGGTAAAACAGGGACGGGCAGCAATCAGACCTACAACATGGACTAAAATTCCAGAAAGTGAGAAATGCAGTTAGTATTTGTGTGTGCATATGGCAAGCCATTTTAACATTTAATTCTTAAAATGTACTATTATCATGCCACTAGTGCTTATTTTTAGACACTGGTATCTATTTTTACATACTAGTATCTATAGTACTTATTCATGTGCTACTAGTGCTTATTCTTTAGGTTGGCCTACTAGTACTTTTTTTAAAGATACTGGTACTCATTAAATAATGGTATTTTTTCCAATAATGACTAGTATTTAATTTTACTTCACTTGTTAAGATAAATTAGAACAAGTATTTATTTAATTACTAGTAACTTTTTAGATCAAAGATTTCCTGAACTTAATAGGTACTAGTACTTTTTAAATTTACATTTCTGCGCAGTATGCTAATAATATATTGAATATTAGCTGTGTTACAGGGCTGACAAGACGTGAGACATGCGGATCCATGTGCAAGCTTTTATTTAAAAGACGTAACAAACACAGGCAGGGTCGAAACACCAGCGAACAGATATAGTATGGGCAAAACGTAAGAGCAGTCCAGTAAACGGGCATGGGTCGATCGACGGTGAACAATATCCAACAGCAGTACACAGCAATAATCCAGTCAGGGGCAAACAGAGTCCAAACGGCAAGACGAAGGGGGTAATCCGAAATACACAGGCGAGAATCAAAACACAGGAAAAACAGGCAAGACTAAGAAATACTGGAAAAAGATAGCGCAGGCTCCGTAATGTAGCTATCCCTAGGTGAGCAATAAATGCTAAACAATACTCGGCCGAGGGAAAATAAGCGATAAGAGTGAGTGTTAAATAGGGAGTAAGTGATATGAAACAGCTGTGTGCAATCAGTGCTGTGTGCAATCAGTGAAACAGCTGTGTGCAATCAGTGCTGTGTGCAATCAGTGCAATGAATGATGGGATATGTAGTCCAGGGTGGTATGCAACAGGGTGTAGTGTGAGAGTCAATGAAAATGGAAAGGGTAACCTCTGATGGCTAGCAGACGGAAGTTCATGGACCGGATACATAAACTGAAAGATATTTTGAGTAGGACTATGTCATGGAGAGAAGGACTCTTATTTTGGCATGCCTCGCATTCTCAGATGCAGATATTCATTATGTTTTATTTTAAGGAATTATAAATACACTCCAAAAAGACACAGTCTCCTGTGGTGGATGTCCTGGGTATTTGGTTGTTTAACGGCCAAAATCAAAACAGGACAAGTAAAAAAAACATAATAAACAAATAAATAAATAAAAATAAATGCCATATTAACCATGTATCGTTCCTTGTGCATCCATTTGTATGTTAGTTATCCATCCAATTAGCAAGATAAGCTAACATACAAATCCAGTTACTTACAAACAATTTCATTCAATATGTCAATATATTGTACCATGTGAACTCTGATTGGACAGTTGAAAGGTACTCATGTTTATGTAATGATCTGTTTAAATTAAGACATCTCTAAATACATTCTCACTAGTTCATGAGGTTGAAGATATCTCCAAATGAACAAGGAGAAGTAGTCATTTTGGTTTTGATATCATCTTTTAATTTCTGACTAGTAATTATTGCAATAGTGACTAGTATATTTTTAAATATGACTAGTACGTATTCATTAAATACTGTTACTTTTCATTAGATACTAGGACCTATTTAATAGATAGTAGTGTTTCATTCAAGCACTACGGTAGGCAATGTGGCAAAAAGATCATGATTTTTTCAGGAAAATCATGATTCATGATTTTATCATGATTCTTTGTAGGTTGGTAAAAACAAAGCCTTACAAGGTAACAAAATATAAAATAAAAAAAAGAATGGCAGATATTTAGGCCAAACTGGGTGAAGATAAAAATCTTTGTTATTATTTTATCTTTGTTATTAAAAAATACGAACAAAGATACACATTACAAATACACATAATATACAAATAAAACAAACAGTGCTTTATTTTTTCAGCATTCAAGAAATTGAATATAAAATATAAAAATAAAACACTATACACTTCACTGTATAAATTATACTTTTTCTTAAAGGTTTTAGTTCACCCAAAAATGAATATTTGATGTTTATCTGCTTACCCCCAGGGCATCCAAGATGTAGGTGACTTTGTTTCTTCAGTAGAACACAAACAAAGATTTTTAACTCAAACTGTTGCAGTCTGTCAGTAGGTGCGTTTCCATTACCCTTCAAATTGCGCGAATTGAAATTGCGAATTGAAAATACGCCTAATGGAAACGCGTCAATTTTGCAAAAACTCCCATATATCGCAAAAAAAATTTTACGCTCGCATGAGGTGGTTTTTCAGGCAATGCGAAAAAGGAATAATTCGCAAAACTGCAATGGAAACGGCATTTTCGCATTTACAGGTCACATGGCGTATGTAAAAAGTCATATGATCATTCTTATAACCTCCAAGAAACACTTCATAAGTGGCCGCGCTCCAGTATAAGGGGCTTTCCCTACTATTAATACTTAGACAATTTACATTGCACACATATGCGGTGTAGTGTGGCTCTGATACGGTCACTGAATCTGACTGCGGCCACTCAGTGCTTGTGTTTATATTTTTATACAGGCTATGGTTTATTCCAGCCATGCCACGCATGTTTCTGAAGCGGCTCTCTTTGCTGCTTCTGTAAAGATACACGCATAAGCCTCCTTTGAATAAATATAGCCAAAATCCCGCCAAAATCCGTTGCCATGACTTATCGCGAGAGGCAAAAGGTTACGTTTTAGTCGCATAACATTGGTTAATGGAAACGCCGTCACTTTTTTATCGACATTTATAAAATATCGCCAAAGTTTTGCGCAAATCTGTAATGGAAACGCACCTAAACATATAATGTAAGTGAATGGAAATCACGGTTTTGAGAGTCAAAAAAAACATACACAAAAAAACACAAATTAAACCCTGTGGCTCGTAACGATACATTGATGTGTAAAGACACGAAACGATCGGTCTGTGCAAGAAAACTGAACAGTATTTATATCGTTTTTAACCTCTGATTCACCACAATGTCCAACTGTCCTGAGCACGTTCGCGTCTTCTTCTTCTTGCTTTACTCAATTAAGAGTGTCAAAAGACGATAAGAGGTAAAAAAACTATATAAATACTGTTCAGTTTCTTGCACTCGTTGAACTATCCTTTAAAAGCAACGAATAAAGTTTTCAGTCAGAGCAATGAGTACTTTTCATCTTTGTGTTTATTGGTTTTAAGTTTTCCTTTCTCTTTGGAGTATTACAAGCTCTTGGTGCATAAAGAAGATCTGTAAAATTGCAAAGAATAAAGTCTCAAACCCAAAAATATATTATTTATAAAAGTTAAGACTCGTCCACTCCTCCCTAAAACGCCTCGTTCTTACACGCCCCCACATATCTACGTCACTATGTGGAAATATTAGCATAATGCCGCCCAAATGTGAATGCAAAGAAAGAAGGCGTGGTTTCAGGAACAGCAGTCATGTTGATGCAGCCATGTCAGGGAGACGCTGTGTTTCAGTGAGAAAGCAAAAGCATTTTATTTGGCCTTCCAAAAGTAGATGCAATTAGGAATCATTGGTAAAGATTTATTGACAACAGAACAGCACAACCCAGATGTTCGAATTTGTGCAACGCATTTTATGGACAACAGTTTTTTTAACCTAGAAAAAAGGGGGGGGGGGGGGGGAGTACAAGCGGCTGTGCACACAAAGGCTATTTATAAAAAAAAAAGGGTCAATTCTGACTTTGCTATGACAATCTGGCGCTTCTGAATCAGCGACTGTAAGTATGTTTTGTTATCAGATTAAGTATTTGCTATTGACTGTTCAAATGCGGAGTTTTGCGCAGCGCAGAGTAATGTGTCATGTGTGTGTGTGTGTGGGGAACAGGGTCACATCACAGGAGAGTGAACTGCCTGTCAGAAATCATAGCACGTCAGCTGTCTTAACCGCGGCTTGTGTACTGCATCATCACTGTGTCTGTCACGCGACTCTGTTGCCCTTTCGGGCTTGAACTGATGGTAAAACTAACGACATTATTAACTGTCTTGATATTTACTTTGAAAGCTGAAGCAATTATGGTAAGGGGCGTTACATTTCCAACGCGTGCTTGTGGTGTTCGGCCAATCAAAATGCACTGGGTCAACTGGCCAATCAGAGCAGACTGCGCTTGTCAAAGGAGGGGGCTTTGTTGAAAACGACGTGTTTGAGAGAGGCGGGGCATAGAGGACCTACAATAATGTACAGTATTTGAAAAATAATGTGTTTTTTGAACATTAAAGCATGTCAGCATATTCTGTTACACCAAATACACAAAATACTGATCTTTAAAATAGCATCATATGACCCCTTTAACACTAAAGGGATAGTTCACCCAAAAATGACAATTCTGTCATCATTTACACACTCTCAAGTTGTTTTAAACCTGAAAAAGTTTCTTTCTTCTGTTAAACACAAAAGATATTTTGAAGGAATGACAATATTCTAGATCCTTAGTTCTACACATAACTAAAGTTAACAAATTACCTCACTAACTATTGCTAAACCAACTAATTTTTTTTATTTTAGTTTATTGAAGTTATTGAGGGCAAAAAAACATAGTAAGCAATTAGTTAACAGTGAGAATTGGTCCACAAACTAGAGTGTGACCAAACTTATTTACTAAACATTGTAATTGCAATTGTTACCAGTGCACAGGTCACTACTGGTCCCCCACCTGATTGTTACTAGTATTCACACCTTAATTGTTCCTAGTAATAATTCACATTTTACTAGTCATAACTGCTTTTTTACTTGTCTTTTTACTCATTATGACTTGTTAGAATGGCCACTGTGAAGTTAATTATACAAAATATATATAATATAAAATAAAATAATTAAAAAAAAATCGGTTCCACTTTATTCGATAGGTACACTTTAGACATTTCTACACTATAAGTAAACTTGGTAAACTACATGTCAACGACATGTCAACTAATCTCATTAATTTTAAAAACTACATGTTACGAACTCTCAGAGTAGACTGTGGGGGTTTAGGGTTAGTTAGAATGTTGACAATAAAGAGTTAGCTGATATTAAGCAGACAGTCTACTAATACTCTACTAACTGCTAGTTGACATGTAGTTGGAAAGATACTTACTGTTAATAGAATGTCTAAAGTGGACTATCGAAATAAAGTGTTACCAAAAAATCTTACTAGTAACATTTGGAACAAGTTCTAGTATCTAATAAATGTGTACTACTGTTTATTAGATTAGTACAAGTAGCTAATTATGGAGCTGACGCCATGGAGGAGCTGACTCTGGAGGGCACTCTGGAGGTGCAAGGCTGGCTAACTCAGGGCAATCAGGAGACGAAGGAGGGTTGGACAGGACCAGCGGAGATGAAGGAGAACTATCTGGAGCGGATTCTGGGGTGAGGATAGGAGCCAAGAACTCTGGAGGTAGCGCCATGTCCAAGAGAGCTGAGTCAGCGGCGGCCAGTGGGCCTGATGGCGAGCTGGCTCTAGATCGGGGCCGGACACTCTCTAGACACTGGAGGATCCCTTCCCTCCAGCTCAGTCCAGTGGTGTCTGGGAGGTCCACTGGGCGATGGTAATTAGCCCCGATCACAACAGCTAGTTGAGCGTGGCGTCATCCAAAGCCATCGCTGTGGTGAGCCCGCAGAATTCCCAAGCGTACTCCACGAATGGGAGATAATTTGGGAGCTAAGGCGGCAAAACAAGCAGCAATCTCCATGATCGCAGGGAGAAACTGGAAAACAAAAAAACTTTCAAAAACAGAAAAGAAACACGGGGAGGAGAGGCGCTGCTCACTTTTTGTCGGTCTGCTATTCTGTCACGGTATGCTACTGTGAGGAGCACGGAGCGAGGAACAAGTAGGAACACACGTAGCACATCATTGACGAACAAATACAAATAATAGCAGACAGAGAAATAAGGAACAGGACAGGGGCTTTAAAACACGTGGAATGCAATTAGGGAGAACAGAAACAGGTGTGGAGCTAATTAATCAAAAACCATGGAAAGGGCAGGGATAACAGAAACTAAACCGACCATAAACGTGACACGGGTATCCAATAGGTACTACTATCTAATAATAGGTACTAGTTTCTAAAATAAGTACTATGTATGAGTGAAAAGACTTACTAGTATATAAAAATATGTACTAGTCACAATTGAAATACATACTTATGAAAACTGAATAACTGATATCTGAATTACAGATCCTCAAGAAGTCAAGGCACTAGCAAGAATAAGCACTATCAACTAATGAAAGAAACTAGTTAATGCTAGTTATAGCTGCCCATTTTGGCCAGGACACTCCTGTGAAAGGGATTTTTAATCTCAGAGAGGTTTTCCTGGTTAAATAATAGTTAAATAAAAAATAGTACTTAATGGAATCAATCTAAAAAATCTAAATAAAAAAAAAAAAAAAAAAAACAGGTACTAGTATGTTGTAAAGATGATGAATATGTTAAATGCTTGCCATTGTTAGGTGAATTGTGTGTTTTCCCAGGCATGCTTCATGGTTCATGTTTGATTTGGCTCTTGAAGCATTCATTAGTATGAATGTTATGAAGGGGTGGGGGATTCTCAAGTCATAATGTTACCTGGCACGTGTACAAACACTACGCCACTTGCTAATGAACTGACTGAGTTTTTAACAGCCATAAAATAAATAATCAAATGAAAGCATTCATGTCTGGCAGCTGGGTGTCTGGATTTGCTTAATCGGTCGAGCCTTATGCCTATAATTATACTTATATGAAAAATGTCATTTTATAACTATTGTATTCCATTATTGATAATCTCATCAGCAGAACAATCAACCCTGCATCACTCCAGAGGGATTGTTCTTGCAGTTTAAGTGTTGTAAAATGCTTTAGATGGGAAAATATGCGAAATAGCAAATAAATAGAACTTAATTTAATTTTTGAATGCAGATTGTGTACTGTCTGGAACAGGTTGCAATTAGTAGTTGTATGACTCATTGGTTTTAACAGCGGTTGTTAGCTGGCGGGTTGCAATCCAAAAATAGATGGCAGGTCTGTTATGATTGTCTCACTGGCAGCAGGGAAGAAGTAAGATAGCAAAATCAACATGCTTTTCAACTTTTTCTTTTTACTGACATTGAAATATGTGTGTCCAATTAAACTCTAGTGTTTTGGCATGAATCCATCTGTCACTGTGTAGAAGCTAGACAAATTAGACAAATGCTAATGTTGAGCAGGCTGCTTAAAAACCATGAACAAGATGCATATAAAGTATATAAAATAATGATGCAGACTACATCATTAATCTGTAAGCTGAAGCACAACCAGTTGACTGAACCACTGACTCTATCTATCTTTATCTCTTTATATAAATAGGGAAGACTGTTCATTTGGAAGTATGTGACCCTCAGACTGTAATAAATAAATAAACATACATTACATGAAATAACAGTAGCAGTGCAATAACTAAAAGCCTCAACATTATTATTGTATACTAGTAGTATTTTGTTCAGATTAAACTACCAAACCGAGCTATAAAAAGTACTGTCATATTATTATTATTATTATTGACCTTTTACGGTAGGCAACATGAAAGGCGCAGCACTTCCTCTTGCCGAGTCCAGCTCAAGGATAAGACCTTGAAATGCCATGATTTCTTCTTTCACATCCTGGGGTCAGGAAACACATTACTCCGCTCTCCCGCTCATCAGAAGGAAATGAGACCATGTCACTCACCACCAGGAATTAACACTGCCAAGAACAAGAAACAACCAAATTAATGGCTTGCATACATTTGCAAACTTTGCAACAATTATGAACTCTATGTTCAGATGTAGTGTTTTAGAAAACAAGTCGGATGAACTGTAGAGCTTCAGTTCAAACTAATTATTTTAATACCAAATGCTTTCCTTGCACTTTTCTACTTTTATGAGACACCATTTCTGGACCAATGAAAATTAAACTCTCAGTAACCCATGATAATGCTGTGAAGAGAGAGGCTGTATTTGAACCTAAGCCATATGTTAAATCTTGCAACATTTATCCTGGTTGAAAAGATTTAACTTGCTATCTTTTATTATACAGTACTGTACACAGATATTTTCAGCATGTCAATGAAAACATTAGGACAGACATATCCAACTTTAGAAATTAAGGCAACGAGGGCTGAAGCGGCAGCCCTGTGTCAAACACACTGGACAAAGTCAGAGGGCTGGAATGTTAATAGGCTGTTTAAATCATGGCTTTTCTGTGTGTTTAAAGGCAACCTGACCCTGTGGAGGAGGACTGAGCATTGACTCTTATTTCCAGCAGCCAAACCACTCCCAAACCCCAGCCCCAAGGCGGCAATAATGCAGTTTGAGGGCACCCGGACTCTTATTCTGTTTGTGTGACCCCTTGCAGGAGGCAGGAGGAAAGAGGATGTTGATGCACTTGCCTGCTCCGACAGATAATGGCAGCCCCATCCTTGCTGTCTTCAGCATCCGGGATGCCACCCCAGGTGCACTCCCCCCCTGGAAAGTTGGACTTTATAAACTAAAAGCATTTTGTTTACCCTTTAAATTTAAATATGAGATGTAATTAATCATATGTTGTGTTGTGGTATACACATTTTATATGCATTCATCTTAAAGTAAAATATCACACATATAACAGAACAGGGTGCTTGTTTTTGTCCATTTGAAAGGAAGGAAGAACTAAACATCTTCCTGCCCTGTCACTGAGCTTTGACACAATGATGGACAGAACAAACTAATGCACGATCACATTTATTGACGACTTCAGAGAAAACAAACACTGACTACTGATGTTGCAGGAATTAGAGGCATGCTCAGTTTTTCAATGATGAATGTGAAAACAACTGGACGACCCACTGAAAAGAACAAAGTATTTTAATTAATTTCCAAGTAATATCTTAAATTACTTTACATATCTATAAAGGCAATGAAGATAATAATATTGTGCAATATACATATCAAAGTATGCTGTTGTCATTTTTTCAGAATCACAAAAACTTTTAGCTGAGGTTAACATGGCAATGTCATTTCTGTCATTAATTAACATTGATTATCCTTGCAAAATCAGATCTCTGGGACCATCAGGCATCTGGTACAAAAATCTACTGAACATTTTGTGTGGTCCCTTTTGTCTGTTTGATGGAAAATAAACAAAATAAATTCACCTCATGATTGATTAGCGCCAGGAGAGCTGCACGGCTCTAATGAATCAAAAGTGATGACAAATGTTAAATATCAAAAACCTCTAAAAATCCTGGGCTCATTATAGCCTGCAGACACTTATCTTTGTTTTACATCTCTGATGGACACTCAAAGGGGAAGTGGAGGATGCGGATGGCTTGGGCTTTCTGACCGCGTTCACTGAGGCACGTGCTGAAAAAGGGGAAGGCTTTTCCTCTTGGCCCACTGGAGAAGGAACACAGCAGCGCCATGTTATCTGCATTATAAAAAGACACTTTCCTTTCCTCAAAATCCAGGAAAACCCCAATCCTGCTAGGTGGGGTCATCACAGTCAGTGGCGTCCAGGGCTGCGTGCCGGCTGAGTACTGGCTGCCATTGCGCAGCCGGAGGGTCCAGTACCCATTCTCAGGGCACAGCTTGACTCTGACCTGACGATTCACCGATTCCAGAGCAACACCCAGGTCCCATTTAGGATTGTTACTTACGTCCACCTCCCAGTAATGCCTGCCAGACTGGAAGCCTTCTGTTGCAAGAATGTTGACACACTGAAGGAAGCGTTTGGCATCACACGTGTAATTGGTCATTTTGTCACTCTCAATGACTTGGGTTTTGTTCCTGGATAGTTGTAGACTGGGATGAGCGGTGTCCTCATCAAATATCAGTGGTGATGGGCCTGGGAATAAAAGACAAACTCTCATAAACTGCATCGACTGGAATCGATGGAAGGGTTTTTCCATGATATTCAGATCTGTCAATGGCTCTTGACTGCCTACATTATTCTGCTTGTGCGAGAAATCAATGTGTGACAGCAATTTAGTTTAGTTTAGAGCCCAATCTTTTTAATGAACTGGTCAAATGAACTCACAAATCAGTCTCGAACTGATTTATTATTTTTTTTAATCTGTCTGACCACTCACTCATTGAATTGACTGTAAGTCAATAGTTATCATGCCCAACTTGATGAACTCCAACTTCTTTATGACATATTTCTTACTGAAATTTGAGCATCATATTATATGGGGACATATCAAAGTGCTTGTGCCTTTTTTAATAGCCAATAACCTTTCATTTTTGGGACGTGACCCTGGAGCACAAAAGCAGTCTTAAGTCACTGGGGTATATTTGTAGCAATAGCCAACAATACATTGTATGGGTCAAAATTATAGATTTTTCTTTTATGCCAAAAATCATTAGGATCTTAAGAAAAGATCATGTTCCATGAAGATATTTTGTAGATTTCCTACTGTAAATATATTAAAACTTAATTTTTGATTAGTAATATGCATTGCTAAGAACTTCATTTGGACAACTTTAAAGGCGATTTTCTCAATATTTTTTTATTCAGATTTTCTAACCTAGGGATTTTTAGATCCTAACAAACCATACATCAATGGAAAGCTTATTTATCAGCTTTCAGATGATGTATAAATTCTCAATTTGAAAACTTGACACTTAAGACTGGTTTTGTGGTCCCGGGTCACATATGTGTTTAAGCTAACAGATATTGACAAAGCCTCAAATCCAAACTTGAAATTAAATGAACCAATGGAACTGGTATACAGATATGCGTGCTATGAAGATATGAAACACAGTAACAGTGTTGGACAGGGTAACAATGAAATCAGTAGAACAGACCACTGCAGTTTTTCAACATTTCCTGATAAGGGTGTAACGCTACATTTTTATGTAAACAAAAATTTGTGAAGGCTGCTAAAACTGACATCCGAATCATGGTCTAACATGAGCCCACTGTGCCATTCGACAAATCACCGAATCCTTTGCTGCCCCAAGGGGGGCTATTCATACAGGCAGAGAACTGTCACTATGGCAATAACACCATCTGTTACAGCGGAAAATGAATACCTTGAGCTATTTCTCAACTTCAATATCTCCTATATTGACTTTATTTATTGACTTTATTAAAACAAATATTACAAATACAAATATCATATAGTGACCACCAATTAAATATATGGTGTGTAGTGGATGAAGTATCAAGGCAAAGTGTAATGGACAAATTACCTGGATTCAAATATTGAAACATTTTTCGCCACATAGTGTATTGAAGAGGAGCAATGTGTTTGCTTCTGAAAGCATTCAGGTTGATATTCAGCTCTTGCAGAGGCGATCTGGAATCATGGAGACATCAAGGTTTTAATAATAAAGATATTAAATGTTTTATAGAGATAAGTACAAATGTTCATTTTTATCATGAATAACTAACACACTTAGTTTAGCATTTTTTATTATCAAATAGTGGAATAAAATAGTTAAATAGTTCCAATAGTGTGTACACTCTAATAAATGCTGGGTTGTTTCAACCCAACTTTGGGTCCAATATGGACTAACCCAACCATTGGGTTAAATGTTTACATTAAATTTTTAACCCAACGGTTGGGTTAGTCCATATGTGACCCAAAGTTGGGTTGAAACAACAACCCAGCATTTTCTAGAGTGTATAGTGGTCCCGACAATTGAGGGTAAGACTACAATTAAACAGTGACAAGGACATTATTAGTATTCAGTGGTAAATAATAATAATAATAATAAAAATAGCTTTTTAATTGCTACTCACTTGGAGTTCAATTCTGGACGCTGTGGAGGGAGGAAGTGGAATAGAACAGGTTATTTCACTGACTCAACTACAGAAGCTAGAAAGAACACAGCAAAAGCAAACCATCTGTCCGATAATTAACAGCACATGCTCAAATCACTGTAGAATTGAGTTTTCTTCAGTTCTGCTGTTGTGTGAAATATATATGAGGCTCTGGCTGTAGCTGCACTTCACTAATAACTCATTCTGACAACCAGCACTCTAGGTTCTTGTGTAAATATGACATTAATATTCCAAATATTAGTTCTATGACAAATGGATACGCAGCAGCATTCCAAATGGAAACAGTCATTATAATCACCTCTACAAGTACAGATTGGTCTGTGCTGCTGGCAGTCTGTTGTAGCATGTTGATGTTCTGCTCCACGTCTCTGATGGCCACCTGTAGGGCCTCCAGATGTCGCTCCAGCCTCTGCAGCATTTCCTCCTGCTCCCTGCTCAACTCCTCCAACATGGCTTCCTCCTCCACCCGCAGGAAGTGATGCAGAGCTTGGAAGTCGCTGTGGACTCGCCCCTGCAGCTCAGCCCCCATTTTCTGAGGGTAGGAAAGGGAGAGTTGTGTGATTCTGTTTTGCAGGAAGTGTCAAATTGTGATCTTTCTCTTTTAAAGGTAGACTCACTTTTATTTTCTCCATCTTGTCTGTGTCTTCCCGGATCATAGTGACATAGGCCTCTTTCATGGAGACTTGCGATTCTAGACAGTCCTTTAATTGCTTCTAGAAAAGAGCAAATGGTAAACACAGACAAAGTATTAAAGAAAATCAAAACGGTATTTTCATGATTGTCTCAGCCTTAGTCAGCACAGTCCATTTTCTGACAAATGGGCAGCAATTTCCCCGTATTTTTTATTGGCTTCATGCAAACTCCAGGAGCCAGTATTAACAGTGTCAACAATAAAAAGTTTTGTCAAATTAAATAAAACAGAATAAAACAGATTAAATGTTGTTATGTTTAACACATCTGATGTGTGGCTGCCCTTCCACAGGAGGAAAACTTGTTAGAGCATCTAAAAATGTAATGTCCAAGAATTCTACTTTTTATCTGTAGAGCACAGTTTATTGAAGTAAAATAAACAAGTGGGTAGCCTGAAAAACAAAAACTGATCAGAGACACTTCTATAAGGTTCACTGAAGCGAACCATTTGAAACTGATACCATAAATTCACATCCTCGTGCGATTACGCTGGGTCTCTCCAGTTTGTTTGTTGCAACTTCAATTATGATCCAATTAAGATTCATTGTGAGGTACTGAATCATAGCATACATGTATAATATTATAAGGTAATTGGTGATACCAAGACTTGTTTATGTGAGATAAAGTTGGAGCAAAATCAAGTGAACAAAACTTATTTTTAACTGAATTTTACTTTTCATAAAAACCACTTTAGGAATGTTTTTGTTGTTTTGTTTTCTTGTACATTCATGTTTCTTTAATATTTAATGATAAGTGTTTGTTGCAGAGCTGTAGTTTTCTTAATTTAATTTTAGGGCTATTTTTAAGATGCTGTGATATAACAATTTCCCTTGTGGGATCAATAAAGTACATCTAAATCTAAATTAATAAAGTATATTTAAGTATTATAAAGTATATCTAAGCATGAAAGATTTTTCCCTGTAACACAGCGAGTGTCATTTTCAAAATATGGGTTTGTCTTTATTGTTAGTTAGCACATGACATACAACATACATACATACAACCTAATAATCACTGTAGCGATTAGTATATTCTACAATAAAGAGCTAATCGCTAAGAACTAATCAAATCTTGACCGGACAGAAACTCCAAATTTCCACTATTTTCTGAGTTTTCTACAGCAGGTCACAAACTGGCCTGACACTGCTGTACATTTAATTCAGATTAATGACATAAAGACACAAAGATGAACTGTGGTTGTCATCTATCTTCTTGTCTAAGTGGGCGGTGGTCCAGATTTTATGCTGACAGAAATCTTATAACTGGGTGTGTTATAAAACAAACAACCAACAAACTGAAGTCATGTTAATATTGAATGTAAACCATATTGCGTAGGGTGGTATAAAACATTCAGTTTAAAATGTCTGAAATGCTTTATTATGAAATGGCATATTATAAATAAACACAATTATAGTAAGGCTTTGGAAATAAAACAAGGACCAGTATCAGATCAGTATCAAATCCATTTATGGTGTTTTGGAAATTCTCAAGTCACATGACTAAGGCTTGTGATTTTTGAAACGAAAAATCATGAGGCTTTATAGACCTTTATATCTGGAAAAATGAGGAAGGACATTTTCAAGAAACATTTAATGAAAAACAGAACTTGTCATTTAATGCTGACATTGCTCATATGTTCTCTTCTTTACCTCTCCTGATGAAGGCAAGATAAACAACTTGGAATTGAAAGCTGTTCATGAGACACTTGGTTTAAAACAAGATACTAAGCTACAGAATGGCCTTTTCCTGACTGTTAAAAGACAACTCACCTCCAGATACTTGACAGATGCAGATGTGGAGCTGGCCCTGACCTTCTCCACAAGGCCAGCTACCAAGTAGTTGGTCTGGAAGCATTTGTTGGGAAACACTTGTCTGCACTGAGGGCAGGACACAGGACCCCTAACCGTCTTCCAGTACGACACGATGCATCTCCTGCAGAAGTGATGCATGCAGCCCAGCATCACAGGGTCTTTGAAGAGCTCAAAGCAGATGGCACATGTCAGATCTTCTCTGAGACTCATCTTACTCTTGTTGGTCGCCATATGGAGCAGATTTACTGTTTGTTTCACTTCCACTTCTGGCACAGTTCATGTAATAATGAAAACGAAAAGTGATCACCTGTTCTCATTTAATCTTAAATGCCCTAAAGGTAAGACCGGTTTGCATATAAATATAAAAAACTAAGATGCTGGTGCCTTTTACAAAAATTTCAATAGTAACCATAATTTGTCAAAATACCATAGTTCATTTCTTATTTTTGCTAATGGGATCTACATGGTAATACAAGTGATGGGTTCAAGAGCCGAAATAGCATGAGAATTTTGATAATAAATATATATATATTATTATATAATATAGAATATATATATCTATATATATCATGGGTCTATCATATTCATGTACAATGTCATATTGTACGTTTAAGGCACCAAAGCATCATACTAAGGCAAGTCGTATTTGAAAACGAGGCCATGTCCAATGACCCATGGTTAATGTTTGACAACACAGTCAACAGTTTTACTGTAGTAACTGACGTATTTAGGCCGAAAATATAAAGTTGTTATTGTGATTCTTTGTTGTTATTGTTCTATTCTGTGCTTCCGAAACAAAACAATGCATTTATTAAATGACCCTGTTGAAAAAAACAGCATATGCTGGTTAGGTATGTTTTGACGCTGTGATGCTGGTAAATGCTGGTCCTTTTGCTGGTTTAAGCTGGTCCTTTTGCTGGTTTATGCTGGTCCTTTTGCTGGTTTATGCTGGTCCTTTTGCTGGTCCTTTTGCTGGTTTATGCTGGTCCTTTGCTGGTTTAAGCTGGTCCTTTGCTGGTTTAAGCTGGTCCTATTGCTGGTCCTATGCTGGTCCTTTTGCTGGTCCTATGCTGGTCCTTTGCTGGTTTAAGGTGGTCCTTTTGCTGGTTTATGCTGGTCCTTTTGTGGTTCTATGAATGGTCCTTTTGCTGGCTTATGCTGGTCCTTTGCCAGCACATGACCAGCATAAACCAGCAAAGGACCAGTATAAACCAGCATCAAAACATACCTAACCAGCATATGCGGTTTTTTTCAACGAGATTCATCGAATTTTAGCCGCTTTTCACAACAGCTATTAAGTTTAAACGTAAACTTTTTCATAGTATAAGATCTATCTATTTTATTAAAGCAAATGCACAAACATACCACTATGTTAGTGTTAAAGTGTCAGCATTAGTAGCTCCGCTCGCGGAGAGCAGTGTAAACATTAGCCAGCTGTGAGTTAGCTACACGGCTAAACACAACAACACCGAAAATAAAGACGCATAGATTAAACATATGTCCTCTTATTTAATAAATACACAATATAACTTACCCTTTCAGCTTTGGTGTGGTTTTCCGACGAGTCCCAGACCCAGAGAACTTGGGAAATGTCTATATTCCTGTCAGGGTACAAGTTATTCAGTGTGTGAGAAGCGCTCGGCTTTACTTTCATAATGACTCTGATTCAGCACAATGCGTTCCTGGGAACAAGTCATAAACAGAAAGCATAATAAACAAATACAAACACTGACAAGTATATCATCTGTTGATACTACTAAGTTGATACTACTAATGATAATACTAATAAGCCTAATAGTAATGATACTAATAAGCCTAATAGTAATGATACTAATAAGCCTAATAGTAATAATACTAATAAGTAATAATTTTATTCTAACATCCCTTATGTCTTGAACAGATAATACAAGTGCTAGTACCTTACATGAAATGTAGATTTTCTCTCTCTCTCTTAACATATATCACATTATTTCCACAATAGACTTGTATAGCAGGAGACCAGATGGACTGATGCCTCATGGAGAAGTCACAAGATCTGTCAATAACTAGCTAGTTTTTGAGTCAAAAGTCCAAGTACACCAAAGTTTTTCCAGCAGTTGTTTTTGGTTTCAAATATCTATTTTTTAAAACCCTAAACCAGAATCATGTTTCTGAACTCCGTCCTCCAATCTAAAATTGCAATATTGCCATATTTTTTTACATAAACAAGAACACAATAAAAGCACACTGCATACTATTTTAAGTTGACCGTTGTTCTTAGGACTAGTATTTTTCATGAATGTCAGGTTGGGGCAAGTTCTCACATGTTTGTCATAGTTACATCTTTTTCTTTGTTCTGTTTTTAAATTTTTTTTTTTTTAGAAAGGTCTGACTTTCAAAAAAATAAGCGTATTTACCATGATTTTGTTTTTACTAAAGTGTGACAACTAGACTTTCTCTCATATTGTCACGGTGTTGCTGTGCCAGAGAACAGGCAGGACGACGAGGATGAAGGATACCAGAACACTTTAATGAATACACGACAGGGTAGGAGCACACGCACAGGGTAACACTGACAGCGACAATAACCGACAAACTAGACTACAAGAGACAGGAACTGATATAGGGCAAATAACGGGGGGCAGACAGGTGAGCACAATGAGGTGATTAACTAATAATGAGAACAGGAACAACCAAATAAGGACACAGAGGGAGAAACCATAATAGACAGTCCACAGGGGTGTGACAGATCACACCCCTGTGGGGTGGATCGCCCTGGAGGCTGGTGCAGGACTGGAATCGGTCGGAGCCATGGAGAGCCTCCAGGGTGGCTCGGGAACATGGCGGAGCAAGAGGAACACGGGAGGCCACGGCGAGCAGGATACTCGTGAGGGGGCCACGGTGGTATCAGGGGGCTCGGGGCCCACGGTGGATCAGGTGACCTCTGGGGGGCCCACGGATGAGATCAGGGGACCTCGGGGGCCTACAGGGTGGATCAGGGACCTCGGGGGCCCACGGTGGATCAGGAACCTCGGGAGGCCATGGCGGATCAGGGGACTCGGGGAGTTTTGGGGCCACGGCGGAGCCGGATACTCGGGGGGCCACGGCGGAGCCGGATACTCGGGGGGGCCACGGTGGATCAGGGACCTCGGGGGCCCACGGCGGATCAGGGACCTCGGGAGGCCACGGCGGAGCAGGGGACCTCGGGAGGCCATGGTGGATCCTCCGTGGCCTTGGTTGGCTCGGCCTACGGGTGTAATGACCGCCCCCCCCCCCCCCCCCACCCAAAAAATGTTCTTGGGAAAATCTAGGAATCCTGGGTAGTCTGGAGGGAGCGGGCATTGGTCGTCGCTCTGGAGGAGGGGATTGGTACGTTAGCTCTGGAGGAGCGGATCTCTGGTCGGAGCTCTGGGGCTGGAGCAGGCACGTGGGAGCGGGCTTGGGGCTGGAGCAGGCAAGGGAGCGGGGCTCGGGGCGGAAAAGGCACTGGGAGCGGGGCTCTGGGGCTGGAGCAGGCAAACGGGCGAGCGGGATTGGGGCTGAGCACGGCCGGAAGAGCGGGCTCTGGGGCTGGAGCCGGCACGGGAGCGAGCTCTGGGGCTGGGGCTCTGCTGGGGGATCCGGGGATCTCTGGGCTTGACTGGGGATCAGGAGCCCTCCCTGGGCTTACCGGGGGAGATCAGGAGCCCTTCCTGGGCTTACCTGGGGATCAGGAGCACTTCCTGGGCTACACTCGGGGACAGGAGCCCGCCGGGTGGCTGTTTCTTTATCATGGTTGGACCGGGGATCAGGAGCCCTTCCTGGGCTTAACTCGGGAAAAGGCCGCACTTCTGGGCTGAGGACAGAGATGGTGCTGGGATGAGATGGGTAACCGGAACGTTTGGATGGGTATGTGGAGGGTCAGGGCGAGGGGTGAGCTGGTGAGGCGGGGTGGTTTTCGGGAGGGACTGGATGATCTTTCCAAACTTTTACTCTTTTGTCATCTAGATTATTATTCTCTTATAGTGTTTTATTTAGATACAGGACCTGATTAACCAGCTCGATCAGGGGAAAGCTATATGTGGGAAGATCACCGCTGATTACGTCATCATCCAGCCCCAGCCGAAAACAGACCCCGAGGACCGAATCCATCCAGCTCACCTGGTGAGAGAGCTCTAGGAACGCCTCCACATACCTCTCCAAATCCCGACCACCCTGCCGCAGACACCAAAGCCTGTCTTCAGCCGTTGACATCTTGTTTTGGGTCAGTTATTCTGTCACGGTGTTGTGCCTTAGTGTCACAAGAGGGTAGGAGCACAGCACAGGGGAACATTCACAATAACCGACAAACTAGAACACAATAGACAGGAACTGATATAGGGCAGATAACGAGGGGCAGACAGGTTAGCACAATGAGGTGATTAACTAATAAATGAGAACAGGAACAACCAAATAAGGACACAGAGGGAAAAACCATAATAGACAGTCCACAGGGGTGTGACACATATATGAATGGCTTAGAATAAATTGAAGATGTAATTAGCAAAAGATTGCATGCATTTAATTCAGAAAGCAGATGAAGGTTTGATAAATTAACATTTGGGCTGTCCATGTCATTTCACATCAGTAAATGCACATCACTGTAACAGCTGTAACACATCCGGGTGCATGTGTTTTTTAGCGGTATCTCAGGTGTGACTAAGATCTCTGTACGCAGGTCAGAACCCCTGCAGAAGTAAGCACCTGACTCACAAACAGTGCTTTTACACACGATTTCCCCCTCAGAAACAAGAGTGTAGGCTTTGGTGACATTCAAAATTCTGGAAATCACAGCCAAGGCTTACTGCAGTATATGCTGTCAGTTTGACAGGTTCAGTTATTCAGGAGTCAGAATGATATAACACTTTGTCTCCATAAAAGTGCCAGGAGGACGTTATAATCAGAAGCTTACTGGGTGACTGAAAAAGAGCCATATGCATGTCATCCCAATTCAACTGTCAAGCAATGTACTACAGATCTCAATGCATATCTTATTTGACACATCACAATCATATCTCATTTGATCTGATCAGTAGGCTGTAGAAGAGCGTCACATTGCATAGACAGATCCGTCCACTAGAGCAGTTCCTCAGCCTGCATGCATTCATGCAGAAGCACTCGAGCACCTAAAGTTCACTTGCCTACGTCTGATCTAGCTCGTGGTTTGCTTTAAAAAAGAAAAGTGCATTTCCCCCCCCCCCAACGCTAACGCTTCAGTGTTGTTCCCTAGGATGAAGCTGATCCTGAAGAGACAATAGCGTGAAGGATGCGCGAACTTTACAGCGCGTGCTGCGCTATCATCCCGGTTATTATAGGGGTGATATCTGACATATAAGGTGAGTGGATTGTTCACTGTTTTATAGCCTTTCTATAGAATGGAGAAATGTGTATTTTCAATTAAATATGGCAGGGGGCAGGTGTCTGTATCAGGTTGCTCACATCAGAATATTAATTCGAATTTGCTTTTAAGAATTAAAATGCAATGAAATTCAAAGAAATTGCTATAACAGCTGTAAGTGTAGTTTTTAATAATACATTCTATTTTTCAATGTGAATTACCATCGACATATGTGATATTTCAAGCAATGTTATGATATTAATATCCAGGCATGAAATGTCGCATAAATACCACATAGGCTACTTAGCTTCTATACTGTATGTTTTATTATGTGTAATAAATTAACATACATTTTAAGCAACATTTCATTTCCCAGACTTACCGCAAGGTGATCAAAATATATCCATCAGTATACGTATATGTAAATAAATTCACATTTTGATGTCAGTATTTAATATTACACGTTTTAGATATTTAATGAAGCATTGTTTTTTTAAAAACATATTTAATGATACATGTGAAATATTAATATTAACGTAATATTTTGTATTAAATTTATTTCTAATAAAAATCAAATATGTTAAACATATTCAGTGTTTGCGATGCAGCATGGCATAATTATTTGTTTTGATGGCTGTGTTAACTGTTTTGATCATACTCAGCTTCAGAAGTTTAGAGAAATACAGGATGTAATGTATTTTGAGATATCAGGAAACAAGCATCGTTACGCCAAATGCATGAAGTGATTACTTATGTGTTGTCCCAAAGCTTTAATGAAATTCCCGTATGTGATTGTTGAATTTCTTTGCATTAATGTTCAGGCACGTGCAGAGGGGGGTGCAATGGGTGCTTGAGCACCTGCCCCTTTTCCCCTTGATGCCCAAAGTGCCCTTTTGTCAAGACAATTAAAAAAAAAAATTGTAATTAAACGCCATTTTGTGAAGGCCTGCCCAATCTACCTATTAGTAAAATGAATGAATAATAATTTTAGTCGTATTAAAGAGCCATCATGATGATGACCTTCCACCTGACGATGATCAGGCCCTTTAAAGGGGTCATATGATGCTGCTATAAAAGAACATTATTTGGTGTATTTGGAGTAATGAAATGTGTTCATGCGGTTTAAAGTAAAAAAAAAACTATTTCCACATACCTGGTAACATTATGGTTCACTCTATGCCAAGCCTTCTGCAAAGGGTAGATGTTTACAAGCTACACGGTCTGAAACGCGAGGTGTGCTTTTGATGGCCAGCATTCCAGTGCGTTGTGATGTGGAGTCCGAATACCTCAGAGTGAGACGGAACAGTTACGCCCTCATCAGACGTGATGATGCCCTGTCCGGTCGAGCGACGAGACAAAATACATTTAAAACCCCATTATAACGAGGCAATTTGTTGCATCACGTGGGGACAGAATTAGGATATGGAAGTGTATGTCTTTTTACGCGTTGCGTGGCATGCGCCGCGGGAAACGTAAAACCATGTTTGCATTTGTGATCGTAGAAATGACAAACAACAAGCCCTACTTCTACATGCTCAAACAAAACTGGCATTAAATATATAAAATATAAAAAACAATCTGAGTCAGAACCGCCGGCATGTAGGGCTACTTCCGGATCTAGGAAACCGTCCTCCATAAAATGGCTCACACATCTAAATTATTTGGGTGTGGTGAAGTGGTCTGGAAATGTGTTCTGGGGGTTGTACAAGCAACTTAAACACTGATTTCTAGGGCGTGTCCTCTGTTGGAAAACCCAACAAAAGAGTAGTTTGTTTCACATACGGAAAACACAGCGTCACACAATCAGCGGCATCGTGAAGGCAGAGGGCGGGGGCGGCTTGCCGGGCAATCAACAGTGACGACTCGACGGCTGGACTCCGCTGCGTAACGAGTGAGACAGCCGAATCCGGCAAATCCACAGCGCAACGTTGATGTATTCTCAGCGACCAGCAAAGATAAAGCGAAAGGCATGACGAAGCAGATTATCGTCTCTTTGGGAAGCCCAAAAATAGTTCGCTTTCACAAAGAAGCAAAAACAGCGCTTTCCACGACATGTGGCGGTGGCTTGGGTCGGGTGGAGGTGGACGGCAGCGTCAACAATAGTACAGCGAGAATAAAAGTTACACTTCTTTCTTTGCGTGAACATTTGGACAGCGTTATGCAAATCTTCCCACATAGTGATGTAGATGTGTGGGGGCGTGTTAGAACGAGTCGTTTTTAAGTAGGTGTGGCTGACTCTTAACTTTTATAAAGAATATCTCTTTGATTTGAGACTTTAGTCTTTGCAACTTTACGATCTTCTTTATGCACCAAGAGCTTGAAAAACACTCCAAAGAGAAAGGAAAAAATAAAATCGCATCATATGACCCCTTCAAACTTAATTTCTGTAAGCCTTGATGGTTGAGATATTTGGTTTGCAACCCCCAGAGTATTCTGTCTATGCCTTACTGTTATGGGCAATTTTTCTTATTTACATTATGTACAGTTCCTCCAATGCTGTTTTATACACTGAACAAAATTATAAATGCAACACTTTTGTTTTTGCACCAATTTTTCATGAGCTGAACTCAAATATCTAAAACTTTTTCTATTTACACAAAAGGCCTATTTCTCTCAAAAAATTTTCACAAATCTGTCTAAATCTGTATTAATGAGCACTTCTCCTTTGCCGAGATAATACATCCACCTCACAGGGGTGGCATATCAAGATGCTGATTAGACAGCATGATTATTGCACAGGTGTGCCTTAGACTGGTCACAATAAAAGGCCACTCTAAAATGTGCAGTTTTACCACACAGCACAATGCCACAGATGTCGCAAGTTTTGTGGGAGCACATTTTAGAGTGGCCTTTTATTGTGACCAGCCTAAAGCACATTTAGGAATATCACATGTATGGATTATCTCGGCAAAGGAGAAGTGCTCACTAACACAGATTTAGACAGATTTGTGAACAATATTTGAGAGTAATAGGCCTTTTGTGTACATAGAAAAGTTCAAGTTCAGAGTTCAGCTCATGAAAAATGGGGGCAAAAACAAAAGTGTTGTTTATAATTTTGTTCAGTGTAGTTGCATGTAGTAGAGATACAATCATACAGCATTTTATTACATCAGTTGGATGAGTATCTGGTACACTAAGAGCAGTCCTCATGATGAGTTAGCTCGTTTAATGGGGCTTCCAAGAGCTCTTGATGTGGAGGAGGAGCATCCCCAGCAGAACATCATAATGACAGTAAAGCTGAATCATGGGGGACGCTTGAGGGAGACAATAAACAGACCCTGTAGCCTTTTATTTGTGTTGATTCCTCTTTACACATACACACATAGACAGGCAGCAAGCGAGCAGTGAACAACAACAAAAATTCTGAGCTGAAGTGTGTTTTTTCATTGGTTTTTATCTCAGAATGCAGTTTTCAAGCTTGATATTCATTAACGTTTCACTTTATATAATATGAAACACAGAATGCCTTCTGGAATGATTTGATACAAATACAGAAAGATAACAACATTCCTGTTTCTAGTCTTGATCTATTGGAAACAAGTGAATAGACTGTCATATTCTGCAATGACGTGTCCAAATGAATGAACATTGCAAGGAAAGGTCCTGTGTCTTAAGGGATATGACCTTTTGATGAATAGCATTTTGCATGTGTCTCTGGAGGACAAACTCAAAAAATCTACAGATTGTACCGCAGGACGTGAACAGAAATGCTAAAACACATCCTAATGTAAATTAACAATGTCGTCTTTTGATACGTGGAGTCAACATGAATTCAAATTGATTATTACATGTTCACAGCGCACGTTTCGTAATATGAATCAATAGCCAAACAACTGTTTAGGCTATATTTTAGCAGTTGTTTCAGTTCAGGTATATGGAACACCCACTTTTCATGATTCTATCAATTTATGATGGATTAAGTCCCAACTTTGTATTTTGTAAAATAGGATGTGAATGCCTTTTTAGGTTTAGATTAAGTGCTTAAACCTGGTACCAAATTGGTTATATTATAAAGCCAAGCAGAAGACATTTATGTTTAAGGCTAAGACCCTTTTGTGCACACCTTCAAAGCTCTTATCTGCCTGTACACTCTTAAAAATAAAGGTGCTTCACGATGCCATAGAAGAACCTTTTTGTCTAAATGGTTCCATAAAGAACCTTTAACATCTGAAGAACCTTTCTGTTTCACAAAAGGTAGATTCTTCAGATTACAAAAAGGTAAGAAAGAGATGGTTCTTTAAAGAACCTATGACTGAATGGTTATTTGTGGACCCAAAAATGGTTCTTCTATGGCATCGCTTGAAGAACCTTTTGAAGCACCTTTATTTTTAAGAGTGTAGATAGCACAGTAAAAAATGGAGACAATACTTTTTGTAAGGAACAATAGAAATATACCCATCAGCTAAAACAATGTTACAACCTAGTTTGCTTTTTTTAATTCAATGCACCCTGAAAGATTGAGTGTCCTGCAAAAACCATGTCATCTCTGGTGAAAGGAAGGCCACATTAGAGCAGTGTTTTTTTTTTCAATCTCTAAATGACCTAAGATGCTAAAGTCTTTATTGGCAATTTTCCTTTTCCCTTGAGCAAAAGGCTGTCCATACAGTTTATGTCATATAATCAGCTTAAATGACAATATAGGCACTTCTAAATGTGCTCATGAGCTCAAATCGGTCTTAGAAATAAAGCTCTGCATTTTCTTGCTGTGAGCAGCCTGTAAATTGGATTTTAATGAAGCTCTATCCATCTCTTATGAGCAGCAAAGGGTCTTGTTAACCTTTTTGTAATATGGTTCAGTATTCTGGTAGCAAAATCACGATGATAGCCAAGCATTAAATTAATATTAGTAGTTTTTCAATAATAGCTTTAATTTAACTTTATAAAAAAATAACATAGATGGCTATGTTTGTGTAAAGGGTGTAAAATGTGTGTACCTCAGCTGAGATTACAAATACATTTCCATTTTTCAATTTAAAGATGTCATTATCTATCTCTCAGTTATATGCCTTGCAGTGCTGTAATATTATGATTTACCTTCTTCAGTAGATGCGTATGCTACATATTTCATCAGGTGTGCATGTCTCATCCAGAGCATATGCATCGCTCATTTCTACACCAACTGAGCATACAAAAAAGAAAAGCAGACATCATTCAGATGTCATCTAAAAAGCTTCCATGCTGAGAATGAGATCTCTGGTGTACATTTATAACTGAGCATGTGCAATGTTTGTTTGTTTTCCACTCCAGCTGGGATACATGTACCAAAATATTATGATATAAAAAATAATGGTACAAAAAACAGATATTCATATATTGACTAAAAATCACCTTCACACAGGTTGCTTAAGAATGGCTATACTAAATCCATACATTTTATCGGAGTGTCTATGTACACTAAGTGCAATTAGTCCTCCATGTTGGCAAAGGCTATTTAGACTACTCTGGTTGAGCCAGACAAAATTACAAAAGAAAACCATTTGGCAACAGGAGCATACTGTGGATACTTGATTTAGCTTTTAACGTGACAGGACCACAATAGGAGTTTGAATTTCCAATCCCATTCTTCTCTCTTTTTCTATCATATATAGAAAATAGTGGAAATAGCATGCCTAACATGCCTTAATAGGCATTAAAATCGGATGTGGTGTTAAGTATACACTAAATAATATGTTGTTATTGCATAATGTTTTATAATGCACTAGAAGTGCAAATAGTATATTCCACTATTTGCGCTCTAACATTATTTACATGGAAATTACTACTATTTTCACATGGCCTCAGCCATATTTAATGCATTTTCTTGTGGAATTGTAAGTATATTACAAGTTTCATTCAGAAATCAAAAACATGTTCTTCATAGAAGAGGTACATTCAAATCATTGGATGTATGACATGCATCTTTTGAATATTTTTGAATAAATGAGCAGTAGCTACTGTTTGTACTATAAGAAGCAAAAATGTTCTCGTCTATTTGGCAGGTTCGTGTTGTATGTCCTTGGTTAATATGAGCCAATCAGATCTAGCCAATGGAACGGAGGACACGGTCTATGATGGAAGTCAAGAGACCAGCCTGGGAAACAACAGCATGAACACTTACAAACCAGCTTTTGTGGAGGACATCACCAAGCACCTGAGTGTCCAAATATCTCTCATCTTAGCGTATTCACTCATAATCCTGCTAGGACTTGTGGGTAACACCCTGGTCATTTACATGATCATTCTGTACAGAAACATGCGCACGGTCACCAACTACTTCATTGCGAACCTGGCCTTGGCTGACCTGATGGTGGACACGGTGTGTTTGCCCTTCACACTAGTTTACACTTTGTTGGACGAATGGAAATTTGGAGCAGTGATGTGTCATATGGTGCCTTACGGCCAAGCTCTCAGCATCCACGTGTCCATTCTCACCCTAACGGTCATTGCTCTAGAGCGCTACAGATGTATCGTCTTCCATCTTGGCCAGCGCCTCAATAGGTGCACCAGCTTCATCATCATCGGCCTGACCTGGGCGCTCGCCGCCATACTGGCCGGCCCGCTGGCTATTTTCCGAGAGTATCGCCACGAGGAAATCCCATACATTGACTTGCGGATCGCAGTTTGCTCCGAGAAATGGCCCAATGGCACCAATCGGGATGCCATCATCTACAGTTTATCAGTGCTTCTCCTGCAGTATGTGGTCCCTCTGGTGATCATCAGCTATGCTTACGTGTGCATCTGGATCAAACTGAAGAACCACGTCAGCCCTTCCAACCGCAGCGATGGCATCGGCCGCCGGAGGAAGACCACGAAGATGCTGGCGCTGGTGGTCGTGGTCTTCGCTGTATGCTGGCTTCCCTTCCACGTGTTTCAGCTGGCTAGCGATCTCGACTTGATTCTCAAGTTCAAAGAATATAAACTCATTTACACCTTGTTTCACATTGTGGCGATGTGCTCGACTTTTGTCAACCCATTGCTCTATGGCTGGATGAACCAGAATTACAGGAATGGCTTTCTCATGTTCTTCCGCTGTGAACACAAACCAGACTCCATCTATCCTGATGGGTCCTTCAGGACTCGATCTTTGAGAGGTATGATTGTGAACGGGCACAATGATGGTCACCCTGCAACTGCTGTCTAATCATGAAAACGGAGTCTTCCTCTGTCTGGAGGAGCCTGCTTAATGCACAGTACATACATTAAGGTACAATGGAGCTAAAGGCGTATAATAATAAGATAATAATCTGGGTAAGATAATAAATAGATGGATGACTTTTCCCTTTGTTGACATGACATGGTTTGGTAATCACCATGTTTATAATGAAACAATTATATAATAAAGTATTATATTTATTGATACTGCTGTAAAGCCAGCCATATTAAATTATAAGGATCTCCTTTAAATATTTTTTTAATGAATATATTAAACTGACAATACATTTATTGAGCAAAAATAGATTTTATTTATCAAAACAAACAGAAAATAGTACAAACTTTGCTGAAGTGATTGTTTTGAACAAGTATGAACTTAGTTAAATGCAAAATATATTATTAGTAGTATTTGTAACAGTACTGGGTGTCTTTTGCCCCATGCTGGTGAGCCTTTTACCCCAAGTGGGTATGATTTTTAAACAAAAATAATTTCTTTATTTATTTTCCCTCAAAATGTGTTGCTCCATAAATGTTCAATAAAAACTGCTTTTTTTCTGCAATCATACACTCTGGGAGTAGCGAAAAGCAGATTTTCCTTATGGTGTGCCTTTAGCCCATTTGTACCCCACACTGTCTAGTCATTTAGCTTTTCGCATCAATGAAAATTTCAAACAGTAGTAGGCTACACTGTTGTCTAATGACTTAATTTTGTGCAAGTTTAATTCCACAAGTGGTGTACATTTATCATCATACAAGCTTGTGCAAAACTCTTATTGATAATGTCAGGAGACAGCCTGGATGCTGCTGATAGGCTTTCAGCTCTGGAAACATTTTAGAGGCAATCATCTAAGCTGTAAATAACATGTGATTGATACTATTAGGATTTGGAGAAAGCTATTGGTTAGCATTCCCATACATCTTTATGGCATTTGCTTGGTTGGCGGAGGACCCACTGGGAAGTACATGATTTAATATCTGCAATCTCCAAGAACTTTTTGAGTCAATCACCTGAGCCATAAATATCATGTGACTCTGGGCCATATGAAATTATCTCATGACAACTTTGATTGCCGGATAACGCCACAAGTGCACACACAATCCCATATACCCTTCACTAGTGACTATTTTGAGCTGTTACGTAAAGTCTGTTTCATGCTTTAAGAGCACTTCAGAAGAGAATCTTGCACTGGTGAAATATTAGTGATATATCAGTGATGTGTATGTTGGTTTTTAATGTTGTCAGAGTACACAGCAAATGTTAAATTGCCATTGATTTGTAGAAATCTGGTGCCAAAGCTAACCAGCTCAACCTTGATCATGGTTTAAAATATGTTCATACATTGCATTGTGGGATACAGTATCCACACAGTGTGCTCTGTTGTATTTTGCACATTTTGGCAGATGTAGTTCTGGGTGTTAATGCACTATCATACAGGAAATTTGCATTACATTATATGACTTGGATGAATTTGATTTTGTGATTTGTCAAAAATATTAATGTCTGGCAAGTGTTGGTTTGTGTACATTTGCATAGGGCCAATAATCAAGTAAATAAATTGCTTTATGCTACTGATTGTATTTATACTGTAAGGTGTAAGGATTATAATGTACTTTGTATGCAAAAAATAATGTAATCTATGGAATCATGTTATTGTATAATTTATTGGAATATTTAATATCTATGTTGTGGTGGCAGTAAGATGAAATAAAAGATAGGATGTATGAGAAAATTTAAATGCAATGGAGGGAGGGAGGTAGAAAGGAAAATAAAACTATACATCTGCATATTGTTTTTATCTGTTCGGTGAAGATTTCTTTTTCGTTCAAAGTAGAAAGACCCTTAGTTGCCCAAATATCGAAGACACGGTTTGAAAGGGACGGGGGAAATAAGTGATTATTTTATAAATCGAGACTTTGTGCAAATCAAATTGTTTCCTGAATTGAAGCCAAATCTTAATAGTGTTAATAACTACTGGATTGCTCGAAATAATGTGTACCTCAAGAGGAAGCCGAGAACAAATATTAGAAAGTAAGGAATGAGAAGAAGATATCTCTATGTGTTGCCAGGGCATCGAAAGTTTGGAAGTGCTAAACCCCCTTCAGATTTGGGAAGCTGGAGAACTGATTGTCTTATACGAGCTGGCTTGGTACTCCAAAGGAAACCATTCAACTGCTCGTCTAAATTAGTAAAAAAAAAAAGAAAAAAAAAGGCAGGGACCCCCCCCCCCCAAAACTTTTTTCTGGAAGGAAGGAAATACCATGTCGCTTTGATATTACACCTCTAGCATTCCTCAGACCTCATAACAGACCTGAGACATCTTTCAATGAAATGAATGTTTGTTTCAGTAAAAAACTTTCTTTTCTTTTCTTTTTTAATCAATGCGTGGATTGGTGCCATCTGGTGGGAGAAATAAAGAAGATCATATGTAAATAATACTGTGGTCTAAGGCTCAAGGCTTACATACATTTTTAAAAATAAAAACATTTTTTAAAAACCTAACACAGTACACTTTTTAACAGATTGAATATGTTGTAAGTGAACTCTGGATTATTGACTTTTTAATTATGAAAATGTGTGTAAATGAAATATTGATATATTATCACTTACAACAGATAAAAAAACAACTATGTTAAATTTCAACCCCTAAAAATGCAAGCCCTGAAAATACAAGACATAAAAATGGAAGCACTGTTAATGCAATGCATTATTTTTTTTTTTTTCAGTTAGTGCAATTCAACATGCTTTTTTGTTTCAAAGACATTTGTCATTAATTTACTTCCATAGTCCAGATAGCCAGAGTAGCTCGCAGCCACGTTGGTAAAAATAACAACAACATCGGGCTAGCTGGTCGTGGTTGCAGTGCATTTGCGGGCTGTTTTGAACGTGCTGTAAAACTGGGACATTTCCGCGGACAGCTCTAGTCGGGTACAGGACCCGAAACAACCGGAACTGTCCCCGGAAAACGGGGATGTCTGATCACCCTAGTACAGACTCTGTTAAAAGGTTTTTTATGCATTACGCATACAGAACGTATGTCTTTTGATTATAACTGACGTTAAGTTTATATAACATGAATATGAATAATATTATGGTTATAGCGGGCTACATGTAACTCAACGGAGGCTGCAGGCCTGGAGCAGGCAGAGATACGGTCAGGTTCCTGATGCGTCCAGTAGGGGAGGAGGATAGTCGGCCAAATCTTTCATCGATGTTCAAAACTTTTTTTTTTTGTGAATTTAAATATTATGGAAGCCCGTTTCCGCCACTGAATAAAAAAAATATAATTCCGTAAGTCAAAATAATGAGAAACATTCTCGTAATGATTTAGCCTAATCCAAAAAAAAAAGACTTACTCGATGCATGCGCAACGCAAGAGTGACAGCACGCTAGCGCCATCTGTTGATCAAAGCCATGCAGGAACACCGCTAACATTGCATGTGATGCATGAAAGGGACAGCTAATAAAACTAATAAATCATCGAAATACACATCTATAAATTAAGTTTATATGTGTAATGGCTTTCATTTCTTCATAAAATGCCTGGATTTCTTAACTGAAATATTGGTCTGGAATGTTTGATGCCATAACTATCTGGCAGAGTAACTATTACACAAAAGACTACATACAGATAATTTATCTGAAATCGTTATTTAATGACAGACTATAGCATTATACACTTTAGATTACAGAACAAAGCAATGTTTGCGGTGTTCCTGCATGGCTTTGACCAACAGATGGCGCTAGCGTGCTGTCACTCTTGCGTTGCGCATGCGTCGAGTAAGTCTTTTTTTTTGGGTGGTGTGTTGATTAGGCTAAATCATTATTACGAGAAAGTTTCTCATTATTACGAGAAAGTTTCTCAATATAACGAGATACTAAGTCATAATTTTGAGAAAGTTTCTCATTATTATGACTTACAGAATTATATTTTTTTATTCAGTGGCGGAAACGGGCTTCCATCAAATATAAACGTTACAGTAAGATATCAGATAGACAGTTTAACGATCTGCTCTACGGATTAACATATCTGTAGATATTCACTGTTGGTCTACATACATAGCCTACAGGAGACAATTGAATTGCAATTGAATTAGTGTTTTTGATAAATTAATAACACACATTTATTAACATTACACATTAAATTTGTGAATTAAAAAATGTATAATACACATATTTGGATCAAATGGACAATTATCTACTGTAGCCTAATTATATTCACTACAGTTTTCATATATAGATATGTTTTGGAATATCTATAGCCATTGAGGTGTAAAAAAAAGTCTAAACCTTCAGATTTTGATAAAACATTTAAAGATAGGTCTCTCATTAGCCAAATGTTTAATTTCTTTAGAATTTTATTTTATGGGCCAACTGGATACCTTGAAACGGATTGATTTTAATATGAAGAAACAATACTTGATCAATAAAAATAACAGAGGAGATAATGGATCTTATTTTATGGGCCAACTGGATACCTTGAAATGGATTGATTTTAATATGAAGATACAATACTTGATCAATAAAAATAACAGAGGAGATAATGGATCTCCTTGTTTGACACCTCTATATTAAATCTACAGTCGTGGTCAGAATTGTTTGTATACCCTTGTAAATATGATCACAAAATGCTGTGAAAATAATCTGCATTGTTATCCATGGATCTTTTCATTAAAAAAATCTAAGCTTTAACTGAAGGTAAATAAAAAAAAAGACAAACATTCGTGAAATAAATAATGAAGAATAAATAAATAACAATAAATAATAAATAAATAATTTTCTCTAATACACAATGGCCACAATTCTGGTTCCCCTTGAAATTCTTGAGAGTAAAATATCTCTTAATTATATTACCATTCATTCACATTAACAATTTTTAGCACACCAGATTATGAACATGAAATTATCCACCCATTGCTTCCTGTTTCACAGGAATATAAATATGAGGAAACAGAGGTCCACACTTCCTTGAATAATCATCACAGTGAGGTTAAAACAAAAAAAATATAGTCCTAATGTGGCAGATACAGATATTGAGCTTCAAATTAGAAAGTGGCTGCAAGAAAGCTAAAGTGCTGAAAATTCCTGTTTCCACTATCAGGGCAATAATTAAGAAGTTCCAATTACCCAAAGATGTTACAATTCTGCCTGGAAGAGGACGTGTGTCTAGATCGTCCTAATGCACGGTGAGGAGGAGAGTTTGAGTGGCTAAAGACTCTCCAAGGACCACAGCTGCAGAATTGCAGAGATTAGAAAAAAATCAAACAGCACCTACACCACATGTTGTTTGGGAGGGTTTCAAGTAAAAAAAATCAAGAAAAGAAAATACTCTCATCCAAAAACAAACTCCAGAATAATCAGCTGTCAGACACGAGTGGAACTTCAAACTGGACTGGCTTCTGTGGTCAGATGAAACAAAAAAACTGAGGTGTTTTAGAAGCAACACTCAAGGAAAGGTTAGGTGCACACAGGGATAAAAACAGTACCCCATGTGTATTACTGAAATATACTACTGATCATTTAATGTTGTGGGGTGTATTTTTCTGCCAGAAGGGGCCTGTTAGATGCATGGCATCATGGATTTCTTATCAAATACTAACGGATATAAAAAATTAAAAACCTTCCGACTACGCTTAGTAGAAAATCTAATAATGGGCCAAGGTTGTATCTTACAACCGGACAATAATCCAAAAACAAACCTTAAAAACAACACAAAAATGGGTCACTGAGCACAAAACCAAGCTTCTTCTTCTGGCACATCCGTCCCTTGAGCCTGAAACCCTAGATAGAGAAAGCATAGGTGGTGAAAACTGAAGAGGAGAGAAGCTGGAATATGAAGGGCTGGATGAGACTCTGGATATGAGGATGGGACTTAATCTCTTGGCAGGTGCTCTCTAACCTATCAGGCCTTATGAGGAGAAAAAACTTGTTATTGAGCAAACGGCGGAAGGATTGCAAAAACAAGGATTATTGAAGAAAAAGGGCACCATTAATTATGGCCAACGTGCATTAGAATAAAACATGTATTTCATAATGAGATTTCCACTCATTTTAAATTCTTATTCTTCAAAGAAATGTTAGATTTGTGTACATTTTTAAATAAAGATCAAAATGATTAACAATGAGATTTATTTCCACAGCATTCTTTGATTATTTTACAAGGGTGCCACTCATTCTGACCAAGACTGCGTAGGATAGGAGGGGGTGTAGTTGGCCAACCGGGTACATAAAACAGAGCTATTGCAATCATTATATAATGTTCAAACTGCAAGGATAAAGTTGTTGCCAAAACCAAAGAAATCAAGAACTTCAAATAAAAAATTGTGACCTACAGTATCGAATGCTTTATAATAATCTATCAATCAAGACAATCAAATCTAATGTTAATCGAATATTATGCCAATACATCAACCACATATGAAGCCACATTGACAAAACCCATAAATATGTAACGCTTAACGTGGCTTAACGTACCTAAACACCGACCGGGGAAAATTTAATTTCTGTCAAATTTTACTTACAATAAACACTTTCTACTGTCAAAAGAACGAGCTATTCTTATTCAGCGTAGCTATAAGGTATAACTTATTAATATAGTAGTATAATATATCCCCCATTGAAGTCCATTATAAGGAAACAGCTTAACGTGGACGCATCGACGAACTGAGAACAATGTAATTTGGTAATAAGCATGAAAGTAAAGACAGGTACAGGTTTCTCCTGTCTCAGCTCATTATCTCTAATGATCCGCCCTCGCGCTGAGCGCTATATGGTAATGAGCTACGCGAGCCACGCCGCGCATGCGCACAGGGTCAACGCCCCCAAACAACGGGACAACAACGCGTTCATTGTCATGTTTACTGATTTCTCTGCGCTTTTGGGTCATAACACGTTAAGCTGTTTCCTTATAATGGACTTCAATGGGGTAGAAAACGCTTAACGTGATATTATTCACTTTATCTGTGGAGTAAGGGCTCGTTCTTTTGACAGTAGTTAGTGTTTATTACAAGTAAGGTTCGACAGAAATTTGGGTTTCCCTGGTCGTTGTTTACGTTCGTTAAGCCACATTAAGCGTTTTTCAGGTTAAGCGTTTTAGAATGTTCCGTTAGCAGTAGCGGTTTTTGGCACGGGCGAACCGGCGCGGCATTTTTTCATGATACATGGGGGGCGGCACGAGCAGTTAAAAAAAAATAAAAATCCTCTGCGCCGCCGCCGCGAAGCGGTTTTCTATGATCTATCATATCACTGTGTGGGGAATTGGCGCCCCTGCTTGCTGAGAAGGTGCAGTGCACCAAAGCTGTGTGAGAAGGGGAAAGGGGAGCGACATGGGGGACAGTTCACCTCTGGGTCTCTCCCAAACGGAACGGACAAGGGGGGGGGTCCACTGTATAGAGCAATACTCTAATGGAATTAGTCGGCTAAAGTCAGTCACACCTCGACTTTCTTCCAAACAACGCACATTTCATTCATAATATTATAAATACAGCATAGTTCCTGCACATTTTTGCTTTTCTGAATTGTATGAAATGGCTAATAAAAATAGGTAATACAAAACGATTATGTGGTCACCAAGGTGAATTGGTTTAGTCTTGACTTCTGGTCGTGAGTGACTTTAAGAAGGCTGCGTCCTCCGGAGGTCGCGTTCGAAGGCTGCATACGTCATCGAGGCTGTCTCATTTCAGAAAAGCAAGAAGGACACTCGAATGCGACCTTCTGTCACAGGAATTCGGAGGATGCATGAGGTGTATCCTTCGCTGCTACAGATAACCCACAATTCTTTGCGTCGCCGTGAACAACCGTTGTTAATTTGAAAAATGCCGGCGCCGGCAGATGTAACGTACACACAAGCGCAGATGTGGTGTTTACAACTTACCTTAAATCGCCTCGGTAAAAACGGATAAACTTTGTTTTAAATATCCTCCTCCTTTTTTTCTCTAATAGATGTCTGCTGTACGTACGCTGCAGTTCCTCAACATTGAACAAAATAAAACAAGTAAAAGCATTTTTTTTTCAAATTACTTTCCAAATTTAGAAATAATTTTCCTTTGTTTAAGTAGTGTGAGAGCGCAACGATGCTCTAAATGTGTTGGCATAGCAACGTGATACTTCCGGTTTCCTTCTCCGCCCGTCCTACGAAGGCCGTCTCGTTTAATTCTTGGTTGAGGACACTTCGTACATGCATCCTACAGAGGATGCGACCTCCAGAGGATTCGACCTCCGGAGGGTGCAGCCTTCTAAATGAGACACAGCTAGTGTTGGGGGGATGGGAAACCTGTTGATTGTCGAGTGCCAAATAAACACAGAGATGGACAGGAAAAGGTCAAAGCCATCAGGTGCCCAATTTAGAAAAAAAAGAAGAGGAGAAACGAGCAAAATATAAAGGTATGCAACTATGCTCTCTCTGTATGATTATTACGGTATTCATGCCATGATTGAAGGGCTAATGTTAATTGGTGGGTATAACTCTTAAGTTTGTTAGCCTTTTTCCTATGATGCTTGCTATGCTTATACAACAATAATTCGGTTTTAACTCAACAAACACGAGATCTAATTTCACCATAATATTGTGCTTTGCAACAAAACTGTTACAAGTTCAGTTATTATTTATTATCATCAGTTGGATTAACGTTAGGCCCTGTAATTAGCCAACTGAATTTTCAAATCTGTGTAATTATAATTTAAATCGGACTACTTTTCAAATTGTATTTCATAAACCAACATCTCAGACCTTATGTCAAATCAAAAAATGACTTTCTGTTACAGAACAGGGCATTGATTTCATACATGTCCACTGCAGAGGACACCAGGACTAAAAGCATGTCTATTATACATTTTGGGAGACAAAATAATTGAATATGGAAATAAATTATATATCAATATTCTTATGAAATATTAGATATCATTATGAAAATCTTCCATTATTACACTTCTTTTTTCATTAAATGATGCTCCAAGAACACATTAATATGCAAATTAGATACGTGTTATTTATTTAAAGGGGTCATATGATGCGATTTAAATGTTTCCTTTCTCTTTGGAGTGTTACAAGCTCTTGGTGCATAAAAAAGATTTGTAAAGTTGCAAAGACATAAAGTCTCAAATCCAAAGAGATATCTTTATAAAAGTTAAGACTCATCCAAAGCCCTCCTAAAACGCCTCATTTAAACAAGCCCCCACATGTCTATGTCACAATGTGGGAAGATTTGCATAACACCGCCCAAAATGTTCATGCAAAGAAAGAAGGCGTAGCTTTTATTCTCGCTGAAGTATTGTTGTTGGCGCGCCGCCATGTCGTTAAGGCGCTGTGTGTTTCGTTGTGAAAGCGAAACCTACTTTGTTTGGTCTTCCAAAAGAGGACGGTATCGCTTCGTCATGCCTGGAGCTGATCCGTGCTGGTTGCTGAGGAAATACATCAACTTCTCTGTAGATCGCCGGCACATTTTATGGAGGACTGTTTACTGATCATGGTAGAGTAGACTACAATGCCGGCTGTTTCACAGACTGTAAGTACGTTTTCATTATTTAAAGGATTTGCCACTGATGATTCAAAGCGAGTTTTGGGCAGGTGTAGAGTAGGGCTTGTTGTTTGTCATTTCTACGATCACAAATGCAAACATGGTTTTATGTTCACGCGGCGCGATGCAATGCAACGCAAAGCGTTAAAAGACAGTATAAGTCATTATAATAAGTAATTATGTCCCCACTGGATGCAACGAATGCCTAGTTTATAATGGGTTTTCATGTTTTTGTCTCGTCGCTCCAGCTGGACAGGGCATCATCACAATATGGTAGAGGCGTAACATTTCCGTCACACGCTTTAGGAATTCAGCCAATCACAACGCACTAGATACCTGGCCAATCACAGCACACCTCACTTATCAGACCGATGAGCTTTGTAAAAAATCAATGCGTTTTAGAAAGGCGGGGCATAGAGAGAAACAATAATGTACAGTATGGGAAAAATAATGTTTTTTATTTAAACCGCATAAACACATTTCATCACACCAAATACACAAAATAATGTTCTTTTTAGCAGCATCATATGACCCCCTTTAAGTTCTGATAACTTATACTGTCATATTTTGTGCAGAATTGTGTTCATTGTCTTTTGGCAATGTTGGAGGTGGAGATTGTGCACCTTAAAAAGTGTGTTTCCTGTTGTAATAGCAATAGTTGTTTCCCTGTTGTAATAGCAATAGGTTAAATATGGATTCTCTTATAGTGTGTTTTTTCAAAATGTTCTAATGAAGGATTGTGAATTGTGAAAGATAATTTTCTTTGTACTTATGTGACAATTATAATAAAATATTAACTGTTTGTGCCACAAGCTAATTGTGTGTGTTTTTTGTTTGGAGGGGGGGGGGGGTGGGGGGGCGCTCGATGGGGGTCTAGCCCAGGTTGTAATTTCAATGTAGAACTATGGGGGTAGAATTGTTGCTTTATTCCAAATAAATAGATTATGATCCACAAATAAATGTAAAGAGATTAACAAAAATTAAACATATTGACAAATAAATATAATGAGATCCACAAGTAAATCTTAGCGTTTCACAAACATGAAATAAATTCACAAATAAATAAAATGCAATTTGCAAATAAAAAACATATTCACAAATATCTTTTTAAGTCACAAACACAACTTTGCCTGGCATTCATTTGTGAATCACTCGCTGTGCATTTGTGGATTTTGAAACATTTCTAGCATCGAGACACACACCAATCCACAAATACGTGGACTCCACCCACCGTCTACTCAAGCCAATCAGATAACAGCCACTATTCGCTGACCAATCGTAGCACAATCTCGCTATAGCCAATCACGTTTTGCTTTACAATCAGGGCGGGACAGATTAATTTTGCACCCCTGTAAGGAACTGCATTCTATGGACACTTCGTTCAAATTGAGTTTAAGCGCTGTTTGTAATGGTTAAAATGGTTGTGGTTAAAAAAAACCGTTTCCAAAAGATTGTTGGAGTGTAAGGCTTCTTTTCCTTCAGGATCAGCGCATGAGGATAAACTCAGGATTATACACAACTTGATCATTCACAGATCCCGAGCATGATCACAATGCGTCCAACGCAAATAAAAATCATCATAATCAGTCTACACTGGACGAGGTGACATGGGACTTTTAAAGCACAATTTCGGTGACAAATATATGGCATAATAAAACGTATAATATCAAATAGCCTCAGCATCATTGCAGTGTGTACTGGGGATTTGTGAGTGGACCATGTAAATACAAACTGTGCATTTACTTTGGATGCTGTTAAGTAACTTTTATAATCAAAACTAGTAAGTCTGGTTTATATGAAATATTGTTTGCGTGATCAAGTGTTTTAACCAATATCTCATCTTACATGTATATGCATTTATATTCAACACACCTGCACCACATTTAAAAAAGAACCCACATATATTTTTCCTGCCCAAACAATGGCAACTTTGTAATACTTTTAATTAATGTTTGAAAATATTATTTATAACGCTTCATACATTGTTAGAATCCACAGTGCTGTTCATTACATCATTAAACGGCTTGACTGAAAAACTGGGGAATGCTGTTGGCTGTTGTGTGACGGCAATTTAACATATTACACAAACAGATGTTTATTATGATGTTGAGTCCAGTTATTTATTAGTCAGTTACTTATTGAAGCTTTTCTTTCCATCTTGAATAACATGACGCTTCCATAACGCGTTTGTATCCAGCATTGTTCCCATAGCCGTGATTTAAAGCGCTGTTTCTCTGGCATTTTCAAAGGCACGTTAATTATAATACTGTGGCTTGGCTTGATACACAGTCTAATGGTTTAACGAAATCCAAATATTTTACTGTACCAATTTTTATGGCCCTTATTTTTCTTATTTGAGCCAAAGGAGATGAATGAAGTTATTTCAAGACCAGACCGCCCTGATTGTAAAGCAAAACACGATTGGTTATAGCGAGAATGTGCTACAAATGGTCAGCGAAGTGTGGCTGTTATCTGATTGGCTTGAGTAGACGGTGGGTGGAGTCCACGCATTTGTGGATTGGTGTGTGTCTCGATGCTAGAAATGTTTCAAAATCCACAAATGCACAGCGAGCGATCTACAAATGCACGGGACGCGATTCACAAATAAATGCCAGGCAAAGTTGTGTTTGTGACTTAAAAAGATATTTGTGAATATGTTTTTTATTTGCAAATCTCATTTTATTTATTTGTGGATCTAATTCTATTTATTCGTCAATATGTTTAATTTTGTTAATCTCTTTACATTTATTTGTGGATCATAATCTATTTATTTAGAATAAAGCTACAATTCTACCCCCATATAGAACCGCCACTGCACGTTATGACAAAGCCTCCACTTCTAAGCTCGTGGTCTTCCGGAAGTGTCGTAAGTGACCATGACCTTCCTCTCTCTAGTTACGTGCAGTCATGTGGACGGACGAGGCGCACGGGGGATGATCACGAAATGCAGAACTAGAGAAAAATCACTTCGTTACGCGCCCCGTCTTCTGTTTACGTTGGTAAGTCCTCCTTCGCTCCGCATTCATGTTCATGTAGAACCAGCTCATTCATTCAGAGAGAGAGAGAGAGCGAGTTAAACATGCGTTAGCCGCGAGCTAGCAGCGCTTCTGCATGACATTCATCTCATCCACTCCAGCGGTGCACGTTTAGCCGAAGTGAAGGCGCAGGGTTACATTTCTGTAATACTTGTGACCACTACTACTTCTCCTATTAATAATACAATTATCTAATGATCTTTTAGGTAGCCGTACAACTTGTAATTCTATGGCCGTCTAGGATTTGTAGGCACCATATCTTGTCAAAACCCAGTGGTCTGTGTACCTAAACAGCGTTTTTGTCCATCATAGCATCACAATCCAGTCACTTGATTAACTTGCCATTCTGCGCATCGTAGTCTCATCACACAGTGAGCTTGTTGTCTTGTTGTCTTATGTCTCCGGCGTTGTGGTATAACAGAGTGCTTATCTGGATCTTCACGAAACCTACTCAGCTGCTTTCTGAACAGCTTTTGTTAACATTCTAGTCTGAACATCAAACGAGTTGTCTACATAGACTGCATTTTTGACTATCATTAGTATAAGATAACCTGCAAGAGATTTTGGGCGCCACTAGAACAGTTGCACATACTCATTTAAAACAACTCTTATTCAGCATATCATAATTAAGCTTTCCTCGTTTCTGTCTTACATGTATTCTTTAGTTTAGCTAGTATTCTTAAGTTATCAACTAGCTGCTGTGTTTGTGCTTTGTTGCAGTTTTTAGCACAAGCAGGTTGTGAGGGAACAATGGTGAAGTATTTCAGCTGTGCAGGCTTTCTGAAGAGCTCATGGGACCAAGTGTTTTTGGCATTCTGGCAGAGATACCCCAACCCCTACAGGTACTACAAGTATACACATCTGTCTTTTTAAAGATACCCTCATACAACTCCTGCATTTTTTTTTTGTGCAAGATTTCCTATTGTTGTCTTATATTTTTAGTTTTGTAGCCACTGTATATTTGATTCCTTATCATTTCTGTATTATTATTCCTCAGTAATCATGTTTTAACTGAAGACATCATATTTCGGGAAGTCACTCCGGACAACTGTCTGATCTCCAGACGTCTCCTGACCAAAACAAGCAGAGCTCCTCGCTGGGCGGAGAGGTTTCTGCCTGCTCACATGGCACAGAAGGCTTACATCATTGAGGACTCTGTAGTGGATCCTCGGGGGAGGACCATGACTACTCTCACCTGGAACATCAGCCACGCTCGTGTGATGGTGGGCCGCCATCCCTCCTCCTGTCTCACAGAGCTGACAAGAACATGCCCGAGTGTTATTACAACCCAAAATCAATAGGAACAAATATAAATCCAAAATAAGGATTTATATTTGTCACAAAAACAAATTAAGCCTATTTTTAGGACCATTCGTTTGTTGTGCATTCTGACAGTATTTTTATGACAATAAGCACTTAAAGGGGTCATATGATGTTGCTAAAAAGAACATTATTTTGTGTATTTGGTGTAATGAAAGGTTTAAGTGGTTTAGGTAAAAAAAAAAAAAAAAAAAACACATTATTTTCACATACTGTACATTATTGTTCCTCTATGCCCCGCCTTTCTGAAAAACGCATTGATTTTTACAAAGCTCATCGGTCTGAAAAGCGAGGTGTGCTCTGATTGGCCAGCTATCCAGTGCGTTGTGATTGGCTGAATACCTCAAGCGTGTGACGGAAATGTTACGCCCCTCACCATATTGTGATGCCTGCAGCAACCACATGTGACGACTCCGGGCTAGACTCCGCTTCATCCACGGTGAAAGCCGATCTGGCGATCCACAGCACAAAGTTGATGTAATTCCTCAGGACCAGCACAGATCAGCTTCAGGCATGACGAAGTCAGATAGAAGCAGATATCGTCCTCTTTGGGAAGACCAAACAAAGTAGTTTCGCGTTCACAACGAAAAACACAGCGCCTTCACGACCTGGCGGCGGCAACAACAATACTACAGCAAGAATAAAAGTTACGCCGCCTTTCTTTGCGTGAACATTTGGGCGGCGTTATGCAAATCTTCCCACATAGTGATGTAGACATGTGGGGGCGTGTTAGAACGAGCCGTTTTAGGTAGGTGTGGTGACTCTTAACTTTTATAAAGAATATCTCTTTGGATTGAGACTTTAGTCTTTGCAACTTCAAAAATCTTCTTTATGCACCAAGAGCTTGTAACACCCCAAAGAGAAAGGAAACATTGAAATCGCATCAAATGACCCCTACATAATAGGTCCTCCGAATGTTGTGGATTAAAGAAAATAATTAATGGATAATTCAAAAATTAATGAATAATTTAAAGATGCAAATAGCTTTTGGTGATATGCTCAAAATTAGAAGAGGTGACACAGTGGCCAAAGAGGTGATTTAAATGGGATGAATTTAAAGATGCTTCTCTTCCTCTTAACTAAAGCACAGCATGCTGAAAATTGCAGACAAAAGATGAATAATATTTCACCTGATGGTACCCAGTGAAATACAGGTACATCTAAAAAAATTTGAATATCATGAAAAAGTTCAATATTTTTTGTCACTCATTTCAGTGTGAAACGAGTGAAACCCATATATTATATAGATTTATTACACAGAGTGAAATATTTCAAGCCTTTATTTCTTGAAATTTTGATGATTATGGCTTACAGATAATGAAAACCCAAAATTCAGTGTCTCAGAAAATTTGAATATTGTGAAAAGTTCAATATTGGAAAGTCATGGTGTCGCACCCTAATCAGCTAATTACCTCAAAAAACCTGCAAAGGTTTCCTGAGCCTTCAAAAATTTCTCTCAGTTTGGTTCACTAGGCTACACAAACATGGGGAAGACTGCTGAACTGACAGATGTCCAGGAGACATTCATTGACACAAAAGTTAATTGCTAAAGAAGTTGGTTGTTCACAGAGTGCTGTATCCAAGTATATTCATAGAAAGTTGAGTGGAAGGAAAAAGTGTGGTAGGAAAAGGTGCACCAGATAGAATTTGGGGGAGCTTCACAAGGAGTGGACTGAGGCTGGCGTCAGTGCATCAACAGCCACTACGCACAGACGAATCCTAGACATAGGCTACAAATGTCGCATTCCTCGTGTCAAGCCACTCCTGAACCAGAGACAACGTCAGAAGCGTCTTACCTGGGCTGTGGAGAAAAAGAACCGGACTGTTCCTCTTCGTCCTCTTGTCAGATGAAAGTAAATTTTGCATTTAATTTGGAAATCAAGGTCCTAGAGTCTGGAGGAAGGAGAAGCTCATAGCCCAAGTTGCTTAAAGTCCAGTATTAAGTTTCCACAGTCAGTGATGATTTAGGCTGCCATGTCATCTGCTGGTGTTGGTCCACTGTGTTTTCTGAAGTCCACAGTCAACGCAGCCATCTACCAGGAAATTTTAGAGCACTTCATGCTTCCTTCTGCTGACAAGCTTTATGGAGATGCTGATTTCATTTTCCAGCAGGACTTGGCACCTGCCCACACTGCCAAAGGTACCAAAAGCTGGTTCAATGACCATGATGTTACTGTGCTTGATTGGCCAGCCAAAATGCCTGACCTGAACCCCATATGGAATATATGGGATATTTTCAAGAGAAAGATGAGAAACAGCCGATCCAACAATACAGATGAGCTGAAGGCCGCTATCAAAGCAACCTGGGCTTCCTTTACACCTGAGCAGTGCCACAGGCTGATTGTCTCCATGCCATGCTGCACTGATGCAGTAATTCATGCCAAAGGAGGCCCAACCAAGTATTGAGTGCATAGAAATGAACATACTTTTCAGAAGCCTGACATTTCTGTTTAAAATATCCTTTTTTTTATTGATCTTATGTAATCTAATTTTCTGAGACTGAATTTGGGGTTTTCATTATCTGTATCATCAAAATTTCAAGAAATAAAGGTTTGAAATATTTCACTCTATGTGTAATAAATCTATATAATATATGGGTTTCACTTTCTGAAATGAGTGACAAAAAATATTGACCTTTTTCATGATATTCGAATTTTTTGAGATGTACCTGTAGTATGGAAGTAAAATGAGAACTGTATTTGAAACAAAAAAGCATGTGGCTAATTGAAGCCAAAAATGCATTGCATTAACGGTGCTTGCATTTGAATGCATTGTATTTTCAGGGCTTGCATTTTTAGGGGCTGAAATCCTTTTTTTTTTTTTTTTTGAATCAGTGCCAGTCAACATTAAAAAACACTTTATTTTACGTCCATAATATAGTTATTTTGTATGAATTCCTGGACTGGCTATGATTAATTATCAACTGGCCTGACTAGACATGAACTACATGAGGTTAACTGTGCTTTCTGTGTGTAGAGTATTGAAGAACGTTGTGTGTACAGAGTGAACCCCGATGACAACAGTTGGACCGAGATCAAGAGAGAGGCTTGGATTTCCTCCAAACTGTACGGCCTCACTAGAGCGATTCAGGTCAGCGGGTGAAAGGATGTCTAAGCAACATGTGGTTATGTTGATCTCAAAGAAAGTTTTATTACAGTAGTGTATGTGATCTGTTTAAATACATTTGAGTAACATTCTACAGCCTGGATCGTCGGGTTGATGCAGAAGACATGCGTCACGCGTGGTGTTTATAGCTAACAGTTGTTTAGTCTGCAGTTAAATGACCTCACTGGAACTTCCACAACACTTGGCAGCAAGGAGTGTTCAGTTTGCTTTCCATCCCATTTTCAGGAATTTGGTCTTGCCCGGTTTAAGAGCAACGTTACAAAGACCATGAAAGGTTTTGAGTACGTCCTGGCCAAGATGCAAGGTAAGATGCCAGCTAGAGTTCAAGCATGCAGTAACTGCTTAATGGTGTCATTCATTTTGATTGTAAACATGGTTGGCTAAGCTAGATCTCATTACCGCACAGGTGAACTGCCTACACGAACGCTGGCAGAAACTGCAACTGTGAAGGCAAGAGAAACCGCACTCGCTGCCAAAGAGAAGGCGAAAGATTTAGCCTCTCAAGCTCAAAAGAAGCAGTATGTATGATGAGCGCACACGCCTGGTGGAGGCGCAGTCTCTCCCAGCACTTCTGAAAAGGGCCCCATCACACTGGGCACAGACGTGGATGTGAGATGCATTTAGCCAGGAGCTGAGATGATCAAATCGTGCCTGTCTGGATTCTCAGAATGCATTTAGTGAAGCCCATGTTCTCTTCGACTGAAATTCTCCAGTAAACTTGATTTGATACAGCACCATCCTCCACCTGCTCCTGAGATGTTTGCTTTTTTTTATATCTAAATTAATTTCTTAATTTATCTGATTTTGTTGATGTATTTCAAACATGGCCTCTCTGAATCTTCATATTCACACTTCACACTGAGGTCTGTAATCTGCCTTGTTTAGCAAATGTGATTCATTGCTTCAAATTGAAGTTCTATCTGCATTGATGGGTCCACAGTTCCAGCAGTCATTGCCGGTGTGATATCTAGAGTCTGATCTTTGGCACATGAGAGCATATGCCAGAAAGTATTGCACTGGATGGACGGCAATGTCTGATTACAAGTGTGAAAGTTGTCAAAACATGTTGGATGTTGAGTGTCTGAAAGAAGAAACGCATTTGTTTAATGAAAGGGTAAGATAGCTTGCATAATGTCTTATAGCTCTTAATTGTTTGTGATCAATAGCTATTACCAATAAATATTTTCTATCTGACATGGTCCTTTCATTTCATTTAATGGCATAATTTAAGCAGATAAAGTAAATCTTGTAAAGCTTTTACCACACCACTTATATTTTCTTCAGAAATGAAACCATAGCATTAAAATAGACCAACATGCTCAGAATCAGGAAGAGCTTTGGTTTGATATGACTGAATACTAGGTTGTTTTTTTTCCAAGACTTTTTGACATATCAGGTTGGGTCTGATATGTAGGTGAAACCGTAGACTAATGTAATACAGCCAGGTTCCCAGTTTCAAATGAATAACGTACAGCATACAAAATCATAGTGACAAGTCAAATTAAATACATAAAATATTTATTTGTACAAAAGGCTTATGTTGGTAAAAAAAGAATAAAATGCTACATAGGAGTACAAGGAGAGACATAAATACAAAGGTGTTCCTGGTCCAATCACATACGAATAGTTCCTAAGGCATTTGGTGTTCAGAACTGTAGATACAATGTACGTGTTGCTGTGTACATTAACACAATTACTGTACAAACATCTGAAAACAAAGGCATGTTCATAATAGTTTGCATAAATGATTGATATGAGCAGATACTGAACAGTTTGCAAATACAGCCCATGTATTTTGTCAATACTACCAACATACTGAATTGCAGTTTATTGGTATGCATAAAAAAATAAAGAATTTTCACACGAACAGACTAACACTTCTTAGGGGAAAATGGATTAAACTGCTGAAAATCCACTGTACAAAGAAAAACAACTATTTCCTGTTTTTCAGGCTTCTTAGGGCTCAACGTAGCTTGTTGTTGGGTGTTTGAATAGCACCAACTTTGATTCTCTAAAGTGAACCAAAGCACAGGACCAAAACAAAACAATAAAAAGTACGTAAAAATTAAACATCAAGATGATACAGATAGCAGTTCAACAATCATCATTTCAAACCCAACTGTACCTTTACCCAATAGCAAATAATAAATGCATGGCTGTAAAGGAAAGAAGTCTTTCCCTATGAATTGCATCACAACCTTTGAATTTGCCTCCCCAGTTTTTTTTTTCCAATTAGAAAAAAAAAATGTTTAAAGTGAAAGATGCATTGACATGATCTGCAATTTCACACATTAGCAAACCTGAAAGGAACACCACACATCTAAGGAGACATCACAAGTGCTCATGCGTATGCTTTGTGCAATGTATCAAAACTCAACTTAAACAAAATAAGCTGGATATTAACATTTAAGTGCAAGCCAATGTGTACTGCAGGCTGACCCTAAAGTTAAGCTCATTAGCTGGATAGAAGACAACTAGCGGGTACAATGTGATCATAACTAATCCAGACAAAAAATTAAAAAATTCTGTGGAAATAAAGCATCACCAAACTTGTCACACTTGAATCTCACGAGTGTATAGCATACTAGAGCACCATAATGCCATTAGTGTAAAGAATACACTACACAAAATAAATTCCAGTCATGCTTAGACGTTGTTTCCAGCTGATGTTTTCAGCATGGCAGCAACATAAGGCTGTTCTGTGGTGACGATGGTAAAGCCCATCAAACATTTTCCCTCAGTCCCTCATCCATTTAATCCCGTTCCGTGTCATTTGTAGATCTGGGAGGGTCATAACCAGTTGTGATCAGAGGTAGAGTAGCTATGGTCCACCCCAGCATGTGATGAGCCCAGTCCATCTGATTCCAGAGTCCACACCATGCTCTCCACGTCAATCTCAACGTCCTCTGCAATTTAAGCAAATATGATCAACAACTCATGTGACTATTTACTCTACCACCCAATAGGCTTGAGAACAAAAACTAAATCTCAAGACATAAAACAGGTGTCTTTGAATATTTATCATTTGGATTTCTAAAGTAAATTCAATATTTAATTAAATCAAAGAAATAGGCAAGTTGGAGTAGATGAGTTGATGTAAGTTTTACAAGCATCTCAGGATGCACATTTTAGCTAAGTTAGTTACTGATCATAATAACAATATAAATATATATATATATTCTTTTTTAACTCTGAAAGCTCATATTGAGCTCACAGAAAATCTAACGCTAGTTAAGAATCTGATCATCTTGGCCGTCTGATGATCACCTCTCTCAGAGTCGGATCTCTCGGAGGACACAGCAGAGCCAAGGCTGTCGTTACGCATCCTCTCTGAACCGTCCTGCAGTTTCTCCAGCCGTGTGCGCAGTTCTCTCTGCTCCCAGCGCAGACGATCCTTCAGCAGCTTTGCATGCTCGTCCTGTTCCTGCAGCTTCTGCAAGCGCACATGAAGACCCACCTTTAAACCTTCTGCTGTGCATCTCATCAAATCTCACTGCATCACCAGGATCAGAACGACTTGCTTCACATCTCTCTAATTGATTCATTAGGTTAACTCCTTTCTTTGCTGGCAGACAAAAACCCTAAACCATTCACAGTAAATGCATGATATAACATTTGTTTCATTTAATATTTAAGCATTTATTAAAAATTGGACATCATTCTTGTAATAGCGATCCACCAATAAATGGTGGCATTTTGTGGGTGCTTCAAGAACTGCATGCAAGGCTGCCATTATTGCACTGTGTATGAAGGGGAAACAACAGTACTCATAAGTACAGTAATCTTTGCTTTTTAATAAACTTTATTCAATCTAACAGCCATTCATCCACAAATGAGATGTGTTACATGATTGTTTTATATGTGGTTTAAGCTTGACTCTAAGAAACAGAAGCAAACTCGCTGAGTAACAGTAGAAATCAAATTCAACAAAATCCCAAAGACGCTACTTTACCTTACATTAAAGGGATAGCTCACCCAAAAATGAAAATTCTGTCATTAATTACTCCCCCTCATGTCGTTTCAAACCCATAAGACCTTCGTTCATCTTCGGAACACAAATTAAGATATTTATGATGCATTTCAAGAGCTGTCTGATACTCCCATAGACAGCAATGCAACTGAAATGTTCCCAAGTCCAGAAACATAGCAAGGAGATCTGTAAAATAGTCCATGTGACATCAGTGGTTCAACCGTAGTTCTTGTAGCTTCGTAAAATTACGGTTGAACCCCTGATGTCACATAGACTACTTTACCGATCTCCTTGCCATGTTTCTGGACTTGGAAACATTTCAGTTGCATTGCTGTCTATGGGAGGGTCAGACAGCTTTCAGATTCCATCAACAATATCTTTATTTGTGTTCCGAAGATGAACGAAGGTCTTACGGGTTTGAAATGACGTGAGGGACAGGGCGAGTAATTAATGACAGAATTTTTGGGTGAACTAACCCTTTAATAAGCATTAAAGCATTAAATGCATGTTGGGAATACAACAGTTTCATTGAACTTTATGTCTGTTCCCTATACTCATCATTATTTTCATAAAGCTGCCGTTCACTGGGTTGATGCTTTGGGATGTTCCACCAGAATGCCCACTGTATGCACTTTTTAAACAGATCCACTAAAAGTCCCTAAATTATATTAACATTTATTTCACTATCAATCATCATTTAAGTATTAAAATGTGGAAATGAATTTGATGTCTCAACTTTCTTTTCTTTTTTTGCCTAAAAGCATAGAAATTCAAAGGGCAAAATACACAAATTATGCAGTAAAGGTGTTAAAACATTTTTAGGGTGACAAACCTAAAAATAAATGGTTGTCTTGATACTATAGCCTAAAAACAAGAATTTATATTTAATATTTTTTTGTATGGTCAAGGTGATTCACCTTGATGTGCAGCTGTGCTTGTCTGAGCAGACTGAGGGTTGTGTTTCTAGCTGAATCTGAGGACAGAGGAACCTGCTGCTTCAGCTGCTCCAAACAATGTTTTAACTGAGCTCTCCTACAACCACAAACACATGCAGCAACATAACATTTAAACGTATGCAAAACCACATTTCATTTCACCTCAGCTTAAATTTGTAATATAATGTATTATACAACCGTTAGTTCCAGTACTCAAATTTGATTGGCTAAACAGCGTTCCAATGGCACTGGGACTTTTCACTATTTGTATGTTATCAGTGTTCATGCATTACAGACCAGAGTATGTGAGCATAGCATTTTAAAGCTTGATGCTTTTTAATTTGGCAAAATCGGTCTGAAATTTAAGTTACTCAATAGCAACTTTTTATCGAACTGTTGCAGAAAGCAATATCTCACTCCCACACCGATGGGACTGAATTACTGAAAAACTGTACTATTATTTTGAACAACAGCACCATTGCAATATTGTTGAATTGAAGGACAGAATGCAAAATAAGACTTGGTTACCTGTGTTTCTCCAGCTCATTGTGAACAGACCTGAAACAAAGAACAAATTGCTTTATTTAGCCATAACATTTGATTTGTTCATATTAAATATATTAGTCATTTATTTGCATATGATCTGTGTGGATACACATTTTGTAGCCAATACCATCTGATTAGATTGACCTTCAGTTAAAAGTACTTAAAGGGGTCATATGATGCAAATTAAAAATTTTCCTTTCTCTTTGGAGTGTTAAAGCTCTTGGTGCATAAAGAAGATCTGTAAAGTTGCAAAGACTAAAGTCTCAAATCCAAAGAGATATTCTGTATAAAAGTTAAGAGTCAGCCACACCTACCTAAAACGGCTCGTTCTAACATGCCCCCACATGTCTACATCACTATGTGGGAAGATTTGCATAACGCTGCCCAAATGTTCACACAAAGAAAGAAGGCGTAACTTTTATTCTCGCTGTAGTATTGTTGCCTCTGCCGGCATTTCGTGAAGGCGCTGTTTCTCGTTGTGAAAGCGAAACTACTTTGCTTGGTCTTCCAAAAGAGGACGATATCGATAGCGGGCCAGCCCGGGGTTGTCACATGTGGTTGCCGCTCCTTTGTTGAATCCGCCGGCCGCGCTGTTCTCAAGCCCGCCGCCTCAGCTCATGCTAAGCCGGGGCTTCCCCTCATGCTTGGCCGCTGTGTTTTTTGTTGTGAAAGCAAAACTACTTTTTTTGTTCTTCCAAAAATGGACACGACTAGAATCAGTGGTTAAGTTGTATTTACAAAAATGTTCCAGAACAGTTCAACCCAAATATTCTGATGTGTGCGGCACATTTTATGGAGGACTGTTTCCTGATCCTGGAAGAGTAGACTACAATGCCGGCAGTTCTGACTCACGTAAGTACGTTTTCATTTAAAGGATTTGCCACTGATGATTCAAACGTGAGATTTGAGCAGTGTAGAGTAGCGCTTGTTTGTCATTTCTCCGATAACAAATGCAGACATGGTTTTGTTTACGTGGCGCGATGCAACGCAACACAACGCGTAAAAAGACAATACAAGTCATAATCCATAATTATGTCCCCACTGGATGCAACAAATGCCTCGTTTGTAATGGGTTTTAATGTTTTTGTCTCGTCGCTCCGGCCGGACACGGCATCAACAGTATGGTGAGGGGCGTAACATTTCCGTCACACGTTTGAGGTATTCAGCCAATCACAATGCACTGGATAGCTGGCCAATCACAGCACACCTCGCTTTTCAGACCGATGAGCTTTGTAAAAATCGACACGTTTCAGAAAGGCGGGGCATAGAGGAGAAACAATAATGTACAGTATGTGGAAAATAATGTGTTTTTTTAACCTTAAACCACATAAAACACATTTCATTACACCAAATACACAAAATAATGTTCTTTTTAGCAACATCATATGACCCCTTTAATATAATCAACTCAGGCGACTTAATATTTGGCATATTACACTTGATTGTACAGACATTACTGATGAGAACTGAACTGAGCTACATGATGACATCACCGTTTCTCCAGAGCTGCTTTATAGAAAAAAAACTGAACTCATTCCATAATTAATGAACGTTACGGAGTTATTAAAGTGAACTGAATAATTAACTGACTTTTAACTGAAACATTTAAGGTTTACTATTGTCCTTTTTTAGAGCAGAATTTAATTTTGTTGGCATCATTGAAACATTATTTTCCTGTTGAACAGTGTAATGCTTTGACATTTCTATCATGATTTATTACTAATTGTATCATTCCAAACTTGTTTAACAACAATATGTTAACCTCTTAAGACCCGAGAAGAAAAAAGATTTTTAGGAAAAAAAAAAAAAAACCTAATTTTTTTCATGGTCTTTTACATTGGTTCGAGCGTTAAAAAAAAATTAAGAAAAAAAAATGATATTTCGTTCATAAGTTATGCTATGTCCTTGGTAGAGGACATTGAGACTCAATTAAAAAATAAAAATAAAAAAGACATGAATGAACATGCATAGGCAAAAACAATAGATATTTTAAATCACCAATACATTTTTAGGTTTCAGGATTTTTTTTTTTTACCAAACTTTGTATAAAGATGATTCTCAACTATGTTATAACAGAATGATTTAATATACCATTTTTCTTTCTGCAAAATGTGTAAAATGGCCATAAACGTTTTCTCATTATATATAATGTATCTATAAACTAAATCTAATTTGCATATTAATGTGTTTTTGGGGCAACATGTAATGAAAAAAAAAAGTGTAATAATGGGAGTAATATTTGACAAGATTTTCAAAATAATATATAATATTTCATAGAATATTGAAACATAATTTCTTTCCCCATTCATGTGTTATGTCTCCCAAAATGCTAATAAACATGCTTTTAGTCCCGGTGTCCTCATATGAGGACATGTATGAAATCAACATCCTGTTTCATAACAGAAAGTCATATTTTGATTTGAAACCCCATAACATTTTCCTGAGATGTTGATTTATGACAGACAGTTCAAAAATAGACAGATTCAAATGATAACTATATTATCATATTTCCATAAGAATGTCACTAAATTAATATCAGACATATTTGAAGACCAATGAGAGGGAGTGGTCATAGCGAAACATCCAAACATTTAGTATCTCTGAAAAGCCCTGAATGTGCTCTGTACAGGACATCCAGACTTACAACTGTGGCATGTAACGTCTCAGAGAAATACACCAAAATATAATGCCCTCATATGAGGATGCAGGGTCTCAGGAGGTTAAGGATTGTTGGGCTCCAAACAAAATTAGACCACAGTGACTTCCATTATATTTTTTTGTCTGTGCACCTTACACTCACCTGTTGTTCCCAGGCGACGGAATCTTTGATTTCTGCTTTTTTCTCTTATCTGTAACTGCTTTACTGTAGAATGGAAGCACTGAGGCATAACCGTGCTCGGCCTCTGAAAATGTATAGTACATAACATGAGTGCTCAACTGCGCAGCCTACTTCCTCTCATGTACGATCCTTTAAACAGACTAAAAATGAGTTATTTTGTACCAGAAACATCGGACATTTGACTGGTACCTGGTTATAAATCTAAAAACAAAGTCAAATAATAAGGTTCTACCATGAGATAGAAATATCTGCTGTATGTCAGCAGCGGCTCATCAAATCAGCTGTATGCGAGAGCGCTTTCTGGTTTTGGCGCCATCGAACGATTTGGCAATTTTGAAATCAATGCTCTGCACTGTAACTATGTATCCAGTGTTTGTTGAGCCGCTGAAACTGTCGCAGAGTAACGGCCAGCGCTGCTACATTTTCAAATCTGTGACGTTTTCGCGCCTTTGTGTACAATACAGAACTGAAATGTAGGTCAGCGAGCCAAACACGATCATATCAACAATAAAAGCGATGTTTAGCACTCTACAGAAACACAAACAACGCTCTGCAAACAGGACAACACACCCAGTGCCCACATGAAAACATAATGACTGCAAACATTAATGAATGTGTACAAAATCCACGCAAACAGCAGACTGTGCGAAACGGCTTCGGTTTCAATGCAAGCAATGTGAAAGGAATAGCGCGTCTAATACCTCTTTCCCTCCGCTCCAAATATTCAGCTGCCTGCAGAAGCACTTGAATGTTGCATGTGTTTACCTCCATTTCTGACAAACAATGTTATTCTGAAAGCGCCAAGAGCGACACTGATCTATTGAAGTGTCGAGGAGACTTCGGCTATTTCCAGCTCGCCGCGTCAGACGCGCCGCGCCACGCCACGCCACGCCCTCCTCCACGCTCACGCGACCGCTCCCTTCAGCAGACAAGAAAACGACGCAGATTATACTAACTATTGACGGGAGTTTAAATTAAAGGAGGACGAGGACAATTTACAGTATTTGAGTTGCAAATATTATTTTATCCAAGCCCGTAAAGTGAATTCAAATTATTGAATTTGGACAAAATGTGTATGGGATAAAGTTTCCTCAAAAGTACTGCAGTCACGGATAAAAAAAAAAGATAAGCGTGAAACCAAAATTTAAAAAGGCAAGTAAAAATATTTTTGCACAAAATAAAAAAATGAAAGCAAAGTTTTCAGAATAGGAAACAATGGTCACGGATCAAAAAACAATAAGCGTAAATCAAAAACCGTAATTACGCATTAAAAAATAAAAAATAAGCATGAATCAAAACTTTAAACAGATTTAAAACCATATCGAACAAAACTGAAATGTTAATGCAAAATTAACCGACATGCACGCAAAATCATGTTTTCCTTAGTAATATTTCTCTATTTTTTTTGTGCTGTCACACATTGTATTCTAATGTATTTGTTTTTATTTTTATTTTATTTTATTTAGTCATTTATTAGACGCTTTTATCCAAAGCGACTTACAAATGAAGACAAAAGAAGCAATCAATTGTAGTATCAAAACAACTAAAAACAGATAAAACTAAAAGCTAAAACTTTATAAAAACTACTTATACACATTTTAAAAATAAAAAAATTAAATAAAAATGACAAATGATTATAACAAAATTTCAAAACTTAACATTTAAATGAAAAACAAAAAATTAAGCAAAAACAATTAAAATCTTAAAGAACAAAAGGTATGAGTAGAATATGATTCTAAACATAAACACTAAGCCAGACACCCAAAAAAACAACTAATAGTGTGTATGTACAGCACACAAATATACATATTATATATATATTATATATAATATCTATATATACAAACACATTATAAATTAAATATATAGTATTATTTCATTTCCATTTAGTTTGTTGAAGTATAAAAATCACTCAAATTAAATAAAACTAAATCTTAATAAAAGACCTATACAGACATAATAAATTCAGACATAATGTAACTAAAATTAAAATAAATAGCATACAAATAATATAAATCAAATGACAGTAGTTTATCAGTAATCCTAAAAATAACGCTGCCAAACACACATGCTAAAAAACAACAACTTACTGACACATAGTAAGAAATGGGTATAAAAACTGAAACAGAAGCGAAACAAGTAATAGGAATATTTTTGTATGCTTATGCTGTTTTTCACTTCGCTCTTGTTTCCATGTTCTGTTTTATACAGTCTATAGTTCTGAGCTTGCTTTTACAAATGTTGCGGTTAGAGTTTCATGTAAATCAGAGCGTCATCATTGGTCCACTAGTTCTAGATTGACAGCTCCTCTAACCAATCAGTCGAAGAGAGGATGTGACGTCACTCCAATGCACCTTCCTCATTGGCTGCCGATGCTCAGTGCTCAGTGTTCACTTGTACAGGTGAGAATGGAGAACCATCAGCTATGTGTCTGTGTGTCACTGCTATATGCCTACCTGGTGACCCATTACCATTAAAATGGTAAATTTATTATGAATGAATGTAATGTTTTTTCATTGACTAGGCTAAATTTGACTACTGATTAATGAAAATGATACTGTGACAGAAACAGTTGCAGAGGCCAGGTGGATTTGATATACACAATGATTTATTTGCATACTTATTGTGGTACATATATAATTGCATTACACTATCATATTAATGTTTTAAATATATAAAGTTTGAATATAGCAGCAATATGAAAGTAAAACAGCCAGTAGGTGGCGGCAAGTTACTAACTTGAGTGAGTCATTAAATCAATCATTCAAATGGCTTTGTTCAAATCGAAACCAATTCATTCAGTAGGAAAGGCTGCTGTGTGTTGCTCCTAGAGGACACTGTTCTGCTGTGGCTTTGTTTGGACTCTTCGTAGAAATTGAGCAAAATGAGAAAATAGTTACATTGTTGTGTTTAAGACTCACTCAAAATGTACTTCTTATATTGATTTTATACTACAGTTCAATAAACATTTGCAATGGTGCTGATATTCGGGAAAACAGCACTCTTCCTCGTGTGAAATTGCTTAACTCTGTCATTTTATAATCTCAGAGTAACACAAAATGTGATAAATCTTACAAAACCAACAACCTTATCAATGACATACTGTACATAAAAGACAAAGCTGCAAATCTGTTTAAAAAAACAATACATGACAAAAAATAAGATACAGACAATTAACAATTATGAGCAATATACAGTGAACTAAACAATTTTGACTGGAATACATTACTCTTACTCATATTATCCTCTCCTAAAAGTAATAAACATAACAAGACTTATCAATTAGGTATAGGTGAGCCAGGCACATATAACTTTTTATTTTTTTTAAATGCGTTATTACATTTTTAATTTACACTTATTATTTTTCGATCCGTGACCATTGTTTTCTATTCATTTTTACATTTTGTGCAATATATTTTTACTTGCGTTTTTAAAAATTTGTTTTCACGCTTATTTTTTGATTTTTTATACATGACAGCAATGCTTTTGGCAGAAAATGTATCCCATAATATTGAGGCTTTTATTTTGTGACACTCCTTGATTCTCATGAACATTACAAAAAAGGCATAAAACGTACAGAACTGTAAACATATTTGAAACAATTGTATTTTAATAAGTATAACAATTTATTGAACACCGCTATACATTTTTTTCAAATCATAGTAATTAAAATGAATTTTCTGAGGTGATATGTGTGATGGTCGACAACATTACTGAACAGATATCTGCACTTAATTTCTCAATGTGTTAAAAATACAGGATTCATAACAATTAAATAATTGGACAATACTAAAGAAACCAACCATGATAATAATATGATATATTTTCAAGTGCACTTGAGCTTTATGGGATTACATCTCTGCCACAATTATGCGCGTGAAAGATCATATTTTGAGCACGCAAAAGTGCGTTTTGCACGCGAGAGAACTGAGTTTTGTGGAGAAAATGTTCGTCTCACAAAGAAGAAAGTATTTCGAACGCACGAAAATCAATTTTGCAAGTCGTGCAGACCTTCTCTTTTGCGTGTGGTATGGTTGTCTAGGCAGCCAATCAGAATTTAGCAGCCTCGGTCTCTGAGTGGCTGGAATTATGGCATATTGTAACGCTGGGTTGTGTTGTGCAAGCGAGCTGTTGGCATTTAGAGAGTACTGAGGGCGGGCATCAGGTGAGCAAGTTAGTGAAACTTTGCACGCGCAAAAGAGAAGGTCTGCACAGATCCAAAAACTTTATTTTAAATGCAAAATTGATTTTCGTGCTCTCGAAATACTTTCTTCTTTGCGAGATAAATATTTTCTCTACAAAACTCAGTTCGCGCATGTGCAAAATGCACTTTTGCGCGCTCAAAATATGATCTTTTGCGGTCAGAATTGTAATCCTATAAACTTAAAGGTGCAGATGCAAACAGATGAAGTGAATACAAAATATTGAATTTCACAAGTTCAAAATTTCCCCTTTCAATTTTCAAGTAACTTCAACTCGTTAGCGAATAAAATTGTATCTCTACATTTTTTGTTATCAATACATTGGAGAGACTCAAAATACAAATGAAAATCAGTCATAAAGACCTTCAAACAGGGTTTAGAACCATTTCTTTTACTTTTATGAATATGAAATTCACCAAATAGAATCATTAGATGTTTTTTCAAAAATTTTTTTTCATAAAATTGACAGATGCATTTTTTGATTCAAAATATAAGATAACATTTTTGGATGTTAATTCACAATTGTAACCAGATTTCTGTTGAATATATATATTCAACAGAAATCCCAGAATTTTTTGGAATGGTAACATAAAAAAAAAAGATGTAGAATTCTTTCTGGCTGATCTGAACAAAATGAAAATTTTTCATCAAAATTCCTTTATCCATCCAACTCTGTAAATAAAGAGATTTCCGGTTAACTGTAATATAAACATTATTCCACAAGATTGCTTTATGTGGAGAAAAGTTATGCACATAACATAACTTCCAGGCCTTGAGAGATTGTTGATAGAAATTAGATAATGCCACAGGTAGTTTGCTAGTCGGGTAATCACACATTAACAAAAAGCGTAAACCTCCAACTTTTTAAAAAATATTATATGGTATAAAAAACCATATTGAGTCTGATTTAAGTAGACAGTAGACAGACATTTTAGAACGCATTGTTGCACCGGAAGTTCCAGTGTGACGTCAGTTTGTTGTGTGCACCAGCTGATCATCAGCCAGAGCCGACAGAAAACACTGCTCGCACGCACACAAACATCCTCGAACGAGATGTCGGGTTTGTAGTATTTGGAGGAAAACGTGACGTGCGGTGGATGTATTTGAATGAAGAGAGCGACTCGTTCGGGACGAAACGCTGGCCTGCTGAAGGTCTCTTCTGAAGCTGTTGTTTTGACGCTCTGCCGCCACATAATCATATAACACGATGGAAACGATTCTTGCCTGCTTAGGAAGTAGTGTCGCTGGAGACGTGTAAAAACGCCAGTGCCTCATAACACTGTACTTTCAGTGCAAATCAGCTAGATCACAAGGAAAGCTCTTCCGTCTGCGAGAAAATGTGGTGGAAACTCTTCTTTTTGCTCCTGTATTTTTCCATGTTATTCATCCTGGCTCGTTTTTGTGAAGCCATCGTCTGGTATGAGACGGGGATTTTCGCCACCCAGCTGGTGGATCCGGTGACATTGAGCTTCAAAAAACTCAAAACCATCCTGGAGTGTCGTGGATTGGGATACTCCGGCCTGGCGGAGAAGAGGGATGTGAGGGAACTGGTGGAAAACTCGGGTAACAAGCTGTTTACCTTCACTGACACCTATACACTTGTTTTTTAACAATTCAGTTTGATCATGATCATGCAATGTTTGCTTTTGAAGGGGAGCTGATGCAAGGGGAGCTCTACTCGGCTCTCAAGAACGAGAAGGAGCAAGTGGGATCTGACTCCAGCACCACTTTCAGTGGAGAAATGCACTTTTATGAATTAGTGGAAGACACTAAAGATGGTATCTGGTTAGTTCAGGTTAGTGTTAATCCTATATCTAAACTGTATCTAAAATGTGTTACTTATTTACTCGCATATCATTCAAAACCAACATTCTGTTCAGTTAAAGGGGTCATATGATGCGATTTAAATGTTTCCTTTCGCTTTGGAGTGTTACAGCTCTTGGTGCATAAAGAAGATCTGTAAAATTGCAAAGACTCAAGTCTGAAATCCAAAGAGATATTCTTTATACCAAAGTGCCACCTTTTTATAAGTCTAGGCGCCACCACACCATACCCTATAAATGGACCGTTTTCCTAACCTGCCCCCTCAGCCATATTATACCAGCTGCACTATGTGGGACATACTAGCTTTCTTAAGACTCTGACTAATGCCACCCAAATGTTCACACAAAGAAAGAAGGTGTAACTTTTATTCTCGCTGTAGTATTGTTGCCGCCGCCATTTTGTGAAGGCGCTGTGTGTTTCGTTGTGAAAGCGAAACTACTTTGTTTGGTCATCCAAAAGAGGACGATATCCGCTTCGTCATGCCGGGGCCGGACATTGTTTGCTGCCTGGCATCACAGTATGGTGAGGGGCGTAACATTTCCGTCACACACTTGAGGTCTTCGGCCAATCACAACGCAATGGATATCTGGCCAATCAGAGCACACTGCTTTTCAGATCGATGAGCTTTGTAAAAAAATCGACACGTTTCAGAAAGGCAGAGCATAGAGGAGAAAAACAATAATGTACAGTATGTGGAAAATAATGTGTTCTTTGATCCTTAAACTGCATAAACACATTTCATTACACCAAATACACAAAATAATGTTCTTTTTAGCAACATCATTGACCCCTTTAAGAAATTGAATTACTAAATGTTCATTGGGGCTGTGCAATTAATCGCATGCGATGTCATGAGTATTCGTCAGTAAAGCCGGTTCCGTGATTAGTAGTAAATCTCCATCGTGTGCTTTCAGATGGAGCGGCATTTAATACACAGAGCCGTAGTTCACTGACAATTAGGCAATATGGGTTCATAACGCCGATGAACTCGATTCAATTCATTTCGACTGAACAGGAGTTCCGCATAGCTTGTCAGTGATCTACGGCTCTGTATATTAAATGCCACTCCATCTGAAAGCAGGCGATGGATATTTACTAATCACAGAACCGGCATTACTGACGAGATGCACATGAAAATCAAATGCGATTTAATGGCCACAGCCTAATGTTCATGCAACGTAATATTGCTGCTATGGTTTTATTGTTGCTGTTTGAATGACATGGGCGCATGACGATACTAACAGAAGTTAAATTTTTAGATGAGTTATTGAAAGGTGGTACAGAAATTGAAACCACAGCCTACTCATTTCAATGAAATGTAATGGCTCTGTACTGTTCTCATACACATTAAGATGTCTGCTTGTGTGAGAATGGAACCCAACAGGATTTAGTATCAGTTGCTGCAGCAAAATTATCCATTATAATTATTAATTATTATCCCAATTTTATTCATCTAAATGTGTCACAAATAGACATGGGTGTTACTTTATGTTTTTGTTTACATAATATAAAAAATATATATTAAATACTTTTATATTGTATATGAAAAGATAATTTTCTTCTTCTTAGGTAATAGCCCAAGATAGAAATCCACTGTTGAGCACTGCCAACTGGGGCAAAATGGTACAGAAGGTTTCTCAGTTTGGCATTCGAACAGGCATTTTCAACTGTTCAAGTGACTCAAGGTAAGAAAGACTCCACTTATTTTCAGCAGTATACCTCTAACAACTGAAAGTAGGCTGTTATTCACAGTCCTGTGAGCTGAGCAACCAAGAATTGCATGTTTGAAATGCGCTGCATGGTAAACAGCTGACCCAAAAGTTTTTTTTTTTACACGAACTGTTACAACTATGTGGGAATATATTCACCACATATGTTTCTAAAAGAAATTGAGTCATTGATTGTTCAAGTGAAGTCACTTTATTTATATAGCGCTTTAAACAATACGGATTGTGTCAAAGCAGCTTTACAGTATTAAACAGGAAAATACGCAAATATTTATTTTCATGTTTTTTTTCAAACCAAAAGTTAACATCAGTATGTTGTAATAATTTGTATTCTTTTTCAAAATGATTTCATATACTGCATGACACTACACAATTTGACAACCTGAACTGAAAAAATAACTTCCTACATTTGTTACACCACCCTCACTTTGATGAAATGGACAAACATTTTTAAAATAGGAATTCAAATCCAAATAGCTTGACTAATTAATATTTAAGTAATTAAGAGATTTTGACAATCAGATGTTCTTCCTTCATTCTGACCTCCGGACATTTTTTCTTTTACTTTAAAGGAACACTCCACTATTTTTGAAAATAGGCTCATTTTCCATCTCCCCTAGAGTTAAACAGTTGAGTTTTACCGTTTTCGAATCCATTCAGCAGATCTCCGGGTCTGGCGGTAGCACTTTAGCTGTAGCTTAGCATAGATCATTGAATCGGAGTAAAACCTTCGCTATGGACTGTTAGCATCTCGCTCAAAAATGACCAAAGTGTTTCTATATTTTTCCTATTTAAAACTTGACTCTTCTGTAGTTACATCGTGTACTAAGACCAGCGGAAAATGAAAAGTTGTGATTTTCTAGGCCGATATGGCTAGGAACTATACTCTCATTCTGGCGTAATAATCAAGGAACTTTGCTGCCGTACCATGGGTGCAGCAGGCGCAATGATATTACGCAGTAATATACACTGAACAAAATTATAAACGCAACACTTTTGTTTTTGCCCCCATTTTTCATGAGCTGAACTCTTTCAGTGAAGACTTTTTCTATGTACACAAAAGGCCTATTTCTCTCAAATATTGTTCACAAATCTGTCTAAATCTGTGTAAGTGAGGCCGGTGGGTTGTACTGCCAATTTCTCTGTAACGCCTTTGGAGATGGCTTATGGTATAGAAATGAACATTCAATTCACGGGCAACAGCTCTGGTGGACATTCCTGCAGTCAGCATGCCAATTGCACGCTCCCTCAAAACTTGCGACACCTGTGGCATTGTGCTGTGTGATAAAACGGCACACTTTAGGGTGGCCTTTTATTGTGGCCAGCCTAAGACACACCTGTGCAATAATCATGCTGTCATATACAGCATCTTGATATGCCACACCTGTGAGGTGGATGGATTATTTTGGCAAAGGAGAAGTGCTCACTAACATGTATTTAGACAGATTTGTGAACAATATTTGAGAGAAATAGGCCTTTTGTTACATAGAAAGAGTCTTAGATCTTGGAGTTCAGCTCATGAAAAATGGGGGCAAAAACAACTGTTGCGTTTATAATTTTGTTCAGTGTAAATGATATTATATGTAAATAAATTTCAATCCATGAATTCAAAATATTTATCATAGAAGATGTTTCATTGTCTGAAAAAAAAAATGTTTTGTTTTCATTCCTCCTTGTCAGGTATTGTCATAAACGGGGCTGGATAAAGTCCACCCTCATCATGTCTGTCCCGCAGACCAATGCATCCAAAGGGAAGGTCATGTTGAAGGAGTACAATGGCAGACGCATCGAAACAGAGCACATCTTTAAGTGGATGACTGCGCACGTCGCCTCTCGCATCAAAACCATACGTTTCTCTGAGCAATTAATGGATGACTGGTATCAGATGGAAATGCAGCCAGTGAAGATGTTCTTGTTTGCCAGACTGCTTAAGCCCCCGGCGTTTTTCTCAGCTCTCAGCATCAAATTCACAGGGCGCATCGAGTTTATCTTCGTCGATGTGCGCAACTGGGACAACACCAGCTGTCTGGAGGAGGTTGGGGTGCAGCAAATGCCCTCATACATCCTCAAAACACCAGAAGGCATCTACAGATACGGCAATAGCACCGGGGAATTCATTTCCTTGCATGCCATGGATGCATTTCTTCGATCCGTACAGCCAGAAGTCAATGACTTGTTCATTTTGAGCTTGGTTATGGTCAATCTAATGGCTTGGATGGACCTTTTCATTACACAGGGAGCCACCATAAAACGCTTTGTGGTTTTAATCAGCACACTGGGGACATATAACTCCTTACTCATAATTTCCTGGCTGCCCATCCTTGGTTTTCTTCAACTTCCATACCTGGATAACTTTTATGAGTACAGCCTGAAACTGTTGCGTTACGCAGACACCACTACTATTGCCTCTTGGGTCCGGGCCGACTGGACCTTCTATTCATCTCACCCAGCTCTCTTCCTTAGCACTTATCTAGCCCATGGCCTTCTCATCGACTACTTTGAGAAGAAAAGAAGATGTAGCAACGAAGACCAAAACGCGAACAACCTAGAGTGGTTGTCAAGTCTCTGGGATTGGTACACCAGCTACTTAGTACATCCCATTGCCTCATTCCAGAACTTTGAGTCCGACTGGGATGATGATCCCAATTTCCTTTTGCAAAGATTGGCATTCCCAGACCTCTGGCTTCGCCCGCTTGTTCCAATAGACTACATCAAGAACCTGCCCACCTGGAAGTTCAGACTTGCACAGTCTGAGAGGCTCAACCCAGTGGAATGTGACAACCTACAAAAAACCATGACAAACCCAAATGGCGGCTCCAGCGGGGACCAGGAAGTGCATCACTACAGTTCTGAAGTTCTTCACAATAATGACGGGTGTTCGGCTGCAACAAAGTCAAAGGAGTCGTGGTCTGGTGGAGGGGAACAGGACACTGATTGGTCTCATTGGCCTTGTGGCATGCTCCACTGCACGGAGTGTGTTGTGTGTCTCGAGAACTTTGAAACGGATTGCCTTGTCATGGGTTTACCGTGTGGCCATGTTTTTCACCAGCAGTGCATCGTGGTCTGGCTAGCTGGTGGGCGGCACTGTTGCCCTGTTTGCCGGTGGCCATCTTACAAGAAAAAACCCACAAGACAACATGCAACTGAACAGCTTGAACCAGAATAGTCCTGGTGCGATTAGTTTATGTCTTGCTTCCTTCACTTATTTAAAAAAGAAAACAAAAAAAACCAATTGACTTAATGTGTTCATCTTTAGCCTTTATATTCATAACATTGGCTCCTGGGTTTTTGTTGGTGGTTTTAACTTGCACAGGTATTAATTAAAATCTTTTTTTTTAATGGGGAAAAAAACTTGATTTGAGTCATATACCTTGTACTTAGATTAAAAAAAAAGAATAGATTTCAAAAGCTAAGTTATGCAAATGATAAAATATTGAATGGTAAATTCAATGCATATGGTTGAAAAGTTTCTGTTGTAGCACTCATCATCCCAATCAGACAGAAGAGAAATCCACATGTTCCTGTACTTGAGAATTACATCTTGTGCTCAGTGTGTTTCCAAATGTGAATAATCTTTCTAAAATCGAGCTACCCTACTAAGTCATTGGGGAATTGAAGACTTAAGGAGATGTATTTATATAAAGAATTGACCATCTGGGCATGTCATAATTTTATTTTAAATTTTTTTTGAAAAGAAGAATAGCTTTACATAACTTGAATAAAACTGCCCTGTGCATAATTGAAAATGGCCAAGGCTTTGACATGCTATTCTTAATGGCTCCATCTGCAATTAGGTTATTGTCATGTTGGAACATGTTAGTTTGTTTATTTTTGAACAGCGTTTTGCCACTAACACTAATAAAGAATTTACCCCCTTGACTTTTGCTGTTTGTCAGAGTTTAAAAGTGATTTGGGAATTTAAACCTGTAATTTCGTCCATTTGTTTTCCACCGGTGGTACACGTGGATCCCCTCTATCTAGTCACTACCATTTTAAAGTAAAATGGTAAGTGAACTTTTAAACATGAGTTAGCCTAAACAATCTACACATCTGTAGTTTTTACATGTTAATTATGCAGTAGTCTTCCTTGCACCTTCACCTTATGTCTCTTACAATAATTGATCATATCACAAAATATAATAATACCTCAGGTATTAACAGTGTTGGGGGTAATGCATTACAAGTAACGCGAGTTACGTAATCAGATTACTTTTTTCAAGTAACTAGTAAAGTAACGCATTACTTTTTAATTTACAAGAGAATATCTGAGTTACTTTTTCACATAAGTAACGCAAGTTTTTTTTGTTTTCAATTTATTGATTGACAGCTCTCCTGTCCCCATGTTGAGAGAAATCAGAAGATGTTACTGTAGTTCTAAAATAAATATGAATATGCATTAATTCATCTCACTCACTCACAAAACAAAACAGATTCAGTATTACTCAAAATGAATAAAACTAATGCAATCAGAATATGACGCAAACCTCAAAATTAAATGTAAACAACACAAAATAGCTTTAGGTATTTAAATCCCATTCATTAATCAATGTCTGTGCTTTGTTCGACCTCGATCGATCCGTCAACGTTATAATAAGCACAAATTACTCTAGATATACATTTACATTTAGTCATTTAGCAGACGCTTTTATCCAAAGCGACTTACAATTGGGGGATACATAAAGCGATTCTTCTTAAAGAGGCAAACAGACACAAGAAGTGGTTGTAATACCAAGTTCTTAGACATTGTTCAAATAAGTACAAGCTAGAAAGAGAAGGAATAAATAAAGAGAGATAAATTTTATTTATTTATTTGGTGTTATGATGAAGTCATAAAAATATACATTTATATACAGATATATATAAATGTATATACAGATAAAAATATACAGATATACATTTAAGTCTTTTTTTATTGCTGAAGTGTGTTGAAATGTCGTATTCTGCATTCTACTGTACGGACGTAAATTTACTTTCCCTTCAGCCTGAGGCTTATTCATTTCACTTTTGGTGTGAAAAGGCTTTTATATTTGCCAAAAATATAACTTTTTTATTTTAAAAACAAGCAAGCAAGCCCAGTCCAGATTGTAAAAAAGTAACGCAAAAGTAACGTAACACATTACTTTTAAAAGTAACTTTCCCCAACACTGGGTATTAATGAGGTTTATTGAGGTGCTATTACTTTTAATATTTTTTTTTCACATTACAGTAATGAGAACGTGGCTACGGTATTTTGCATAATTTGGGGGAAATGTGCTTATTTGCGCTGAAAATAATTCCACAATGCGAACAAAAAAATGTTTATATATGCAAAATATATTTTTACTTTGGACTTTTGGGGGGATTGGGAGAAAAGCGATCTCACGTGACATTTGCCACTATCATCAAAATAAAATGACAAAATTAATTTACACTCTTTGAAAGAGATCGCATGCTCAGCTGTATTTTACATTAGTAACAAACTAACTACAGAAGTATGTATCTCAGCAGCTGTCTCAACTAATGATCCAATTTGAGCAAAAAACATTTATTTATAGAAGAATAAGGATCATTGCATAAGAGTGTAGAAGGTTCAAATCAATGAATTAAATCATTTTAAAACGGAATAATATTTATTTCCTATGAACGTGTGACGTATGCGTCACGTTGGGTGTGCGTACCGCGCGTGCGTTGCTCTGTCACTACGTGCGCCAGCGCTGGTTGGCGAAATTGCTGTCGAGGTTCTTCACTTTTATAATGTTTTGCTGAAGCCGGTGGCCTATTTGTAATCTTACATCCAACTCCCAGAATCAGAAGAGACAAGCATGCTGCGCGTCTGTTGGAAAGGGGCACATGCAGCAGCGCGGGTGAGTTGTATTCGGCTAGAGCGGTCATTCAGTGACCCACAGCGAGGCCCGATGTTTCTTACGCGTATCGTACAATTACGGATTATACTAGGCTCTGTCGTGTTTGTCAAGTTAAACTAATCTTCTTAACGAGTTGATAGTTTCATTAGTTGAGATTTGTTTATGTGCCGTTTAAGTGGATAGAATGCTGCTGTACGTCAACGACGTAACGTGGGCTCGAAAGAGGCGTTCAGAGTGTGATTGACAGGTTCTTCGAGCCAATGATATCTCACGGTTAAGGGAGTGACGCCTCCCTCTACCAATAAAAACACAGCATGTACACCTGCGTAAATATGGGCGGGCTGTGTATGATTCATATTTTCTGTTACCCGGATAACCAACATAGCTATCTGCTGTCTGAAAACGTTTCGTTTTACATGTATTCACCTTTATTTATATTTAATAGTATTTTACTACATTTGTATCAAAGAGCTTCACCCTGCACACGCCGTGAACTGTTTGTAGGTTTTGTCTAAAGGAAGGACGTGACCTTGCCGGTGAAGAGTTCAGAAAGTCTCCTCACACAAGCGCTGCTAATCATGTCTGCTGCGCTGCTTCTGTGTAAATTAGTCTGATGAATAATCGATGCTATGTGTAACAGCTGCTAAACTTAAACCCTCTTATTATAGTCGATGAAGACAAATAAACTAATGTTGCAGCCGTTCATTCATTCAGTAATTCATTCATTGTGTTTTACTGGATGCTTGATGCACAATGATGGTCATCATGTTTTGAGAATCCACTTTTTTATTTATTTTTTTTAAGTCACAAAAAGACCAACAATGGAAACCTGTTTTTACTGAACAGCATTTGCTTCTGGAATGAATGGCTGTTTGTGATTAATTAATGTAGCAGAGGTTGTTGTCAGTGTTAAAGGAAGCCATTACTTTTAATACTGTAGCTTATGATGCAGTATATTTAGCTGTAGTGCACTTGAGATGGTGATTTGTTTATTTGTTTCTCTGCAGCAATGTGTGTGTGGTAAAGTGAAGGCCCACCCGTTGCAGCTCTGCCGCAGATACACCACGGCTGGAGACTCTGGGTACGACATCAAACTGTGAATTTAACCTTAAACACACAGGGCTACGATAATATCGCAGACTTACTCATTTTAAAAAGTTGAGTGTTTTTGTATTGTTTTAACACATTGTGCATTAGACATGTTTGAAATGAATGTTAGGTTTACCTTGGTCTTGTGTGTGAGACAAATGTCAAATCACACTCGACTGCACCTTAATGAGATCTTTTTGTACTGCAGATCTACTGTTGGGAAAATAGTGGCTGCTAGTCTTTTAACGGTCGGTGGTGGTCTTGGCGGTGCAATCCTTTATGCCAAATGGGACCCGAAGTTTCGAGCAAATATTGAGAAGAGCGTTCCGTACTCGGATCAACTGTTTGAGATGGCGCTTGGGCCGCCCCCTCCTCCACTCGTCCCTTTACAGAAGAAACCAGTAAGAGTTACAATCACTTTCACTTTTGCTTTGTCTGCCTTTGATTCTTAGACCAGATTCATCTATGTAGCCGTCTGTGCTTCTGTTGTACTGATGTATGCCTTCAATGAGGCAATAATCTAAGATTTTTTATATATATATATATATATATAGGGAAAGATCGAACCCCTGCAAATATCCTCATTGTCAGAAGCATCTAAGGAGTCCAAGCAGCCTAAAGCTAAAGCCAAGAAGTCCGATCCAGCACCCGTGGAAGCTCCAGCTGCTGTAGAGGAAGCACTGGCACCAACGCCACAGACACTCGAGGGTGAGTGAGACTTACATGCAGACACTAGCAGCTTTCAGATGTGCAACAGCTACGCTTCACAGTTGCAGACACATTAGCGAAATTTTATGTGCAAAAAAACAATTGTCTGTTGTCAATATTACGTAGAAGTCAGTGCGATGAATTTGCGAGAAATTTTGCTGATCAACAGAAATTGTGACCTCACCTCAAGCCAACTGACCTTCCTAGAAATCGAGTAGGTTAAAGTTTAAGAGACTGGTGTTATCACAAAGACAGAGACATTTAATCAAGAATGATAATTTTTCCAAGAACACACGTGATCCTAAACTTGTCCGGATGCCATTATATTGGAACTGAAAGTTTTAGTTGGTTGATCTTAATGGAATTAGTGTGGCCACTTTACATGGATTAAGGCCTGTTCACACCAGAATGAAACAAAACACACTCAGGAACTTGATCATGCAAATTTTACTCGCTTTAATGCACTGATATAGTTACAGTTAGGACTGCACGATTAAAGGGGTCCTATTATGCAGCAATCTCGCTGAACGTAGTAGGTCATCTGGGATACTTTTTACTTACTGTTAATTTGGACATACTGCTCAGTTCATAGCTGATTCATTTATTGCCCACTATATAGTAGGGAAGTATTAATAGGGAATATTCAGACACAGAATGCGCCATTTCGCTGTTGAAGCAGATACACAACCATCAGCTGAATGTCTAATCAACCAACATATGTAAATGATCAAAGGATCAGAACTAGTTAATGTCCTGTAAATTGTCACATTCGATCGCTGATATAGTCGTACACCGTTTCTGATCTGTGATCTATATTTCTCATGGAGTCCTACTGTTGTTGCAGAAGCCTCAGCAGAGGCAGCTCATATTATTTCGGCTATCGGCGAGGTGCCATCTGTGCCTGCGCCGGGTACAAGTGACGAAAGCCCACCTGGCCATACGGCGGCAGGTCAGCACTGGATCATTCACACAGCCTTCTGCTTGTAACAACTGATCCAGAACCTGTTTGTCTTGATTGCATCAGTTGTTGTGCAGATGGCATCCGTGTCTCTTCCTCTCTGCATGCTCTCAAACTTCACCCCTTCTGGATCCCTTTCCATCCTTCTGCACAGTTCTATCATGTGACCCATGCTAATATGTTCTGTTCGTTGTGTGTTTGAGTTCTTTACTAACACAATGTTGCTAATCAGTATTCTTTCCCAGTAACTAACAAATGTGCATCCTCATTTGTAACGATCTGTGCTAAATATGATTGCTAGTCTAGAACCATCATCTGAAAATAAACAAATATATCAGGCTATGAATCAGTTTGGCCTGTCAAACACTGATTCAAATCACTGATCCCTAAGTGTTTTTTTTTTTTTTTACTGATTCATTAAAAAAGACCTGATCAGTCGATCATTTGTTCACAGATGATGTTGTGCATGCAGCCAGCAAAGGCAGCGCACTACAAAGGCGCATTTATTGTCTTTTGTTGTTTCACATCACCTGGTGTATAATTTGGTTCAGACGGCTTGTGTAAAATATAACATTATTTCCCGTGGCGCTGTAATAGCTCAGTGTTTTGTGTTTGTGTGTATGTAGGTGAAGAGTGTAAGGATCATCATGAGTCTGTGCTGAAGGAGAGGCCAGCGGAGGAAGTGACCGCTCGACTGGCTCAACAGGATAAAGCTGAGCAGGATGCTTTAGCAGGTGGGTGACCACACAATCTGCACATGAACCAGTTAATATAGAACTACTCTACAGGTTTGCAGGTTGCCTCATTTTAATAGGCTCTCACTCTTTTCCCCAGTAAGTTCTCATCTCCTTTTTAGTGCCTAAGAGACATGTATATATTTAGTGAGTGCTTGTGTGTGTCTCAGTTCTGACTGCTGGACTGGAGGAAAGTCTGGGCAGCACAGCTAAGACCACCCTGCAGGCCATCGGCGCTCAGGAGGCTGCACTGACAGCCATCGCTGCACATACAAACAAACTCAAGGAAGCCATGGACTCACAGGTGAAAACACACACATATCCTTTGGGTCCCCCACTCGCCATGAGGATAAATCGATCTGTGTCAGATAAGAGAGACATCCAAAATGTGCTCCAGGTTTGGGATGCACTGCTGTAGCAATGTACTACACTCAAAACACCTTAGCAATGGCATAGCAATGATCTGGCAACCACCAAGAACACTCTAGCATTGGCGTGGTGACCTCTGACATTTTCCTCTGTTGTAAAAATATTGCATTAATATTAACATTATCAGGGCCGTGCACAGACATTATGGGGGGCAGGTGCTCAAGAAAAAAAAAGGCACCCCCTCTTGTAATTACTAAAAAAAAAATAGTTATATACTGCTAAAAATATTTTAATTACTTACAATACTTAACATTGTAGGCTATGCTGTTACCAATCAAATAGGGCTGCCACTAATGACTATTTTTATTTCGATTAATCTATCGACTAAATTATCGATTAATATTTCCCACCAAAAAAAAATCTAAATTTTTACTTAATCATTTTATACTATATTGATTAAACCAAATGAAATCCAAAAGTAAAGTGCAAGAAGCAAGTGTCCATCTCATAGTCCCAATCACTGAAATCAAAGTTCAGTATTATCTGGAAATTACAACATATCCCATGTTCGAGTCTACTAATAAACAACTTCTAACAATCAAAAAAACAATTTTAAAGGGAGTATATTACACAAATATGTTTACCAGAATTTATTTATGGAGAAAAAGTACATGTCCCAGTATTTCCTGAAAACAATTTTTTTTTTTTTTTAGTTAGTAAATTAAATTAATTAATTGGAGATGCTTTTGATTATGAAAATTTAATGGAACCATTAAAATTTAATCCAGAAAATAATGGAAAACAGAATGTGGTAAAGATAAAACTGTAAAACTCAAATAATTAGACAGGCTTTTTGATTAATAAAAATTTATTTAAAAAACCATTTAATAAGTAGAGAAAAAATGAAAATGGAAAACGAATTTGGGGAGTAAAACGATTTCATAGTGCCTATATTAGAATGATTTTTTTGTGGTAAGAAATAGAATGTAGTTGGGCTGCAGCCCTAAGTAAGTGACAATAGGGCTGCAGCCTAATTAAGTGCAACAATATCCCTTTAAATTCTCAAATACATTATAATGCAATAGAGCCATAATAATTATTTCAAATAAAGTATCCAAAGCAATAGTAATGGTTGTATTGAACAAACTGTTAAATACATCATGTTTATAAACATAGTGCTAATGTACATTACGCATTAAAGCAAAGCCTGCAGGGGGCGGGGTGCGCGCACATGTCCTGACGATTTTTTTTTACACATTAGCTGTGCGATCTATACTTGTTTAATATGACCAGCACCATTTCATTCAATGTCCACTTTAAATCTTTAATTTTGGCCCTTATTTCTTTAGGGCCGACGTGCTAGAGCACTGTAATTGAATGAATATTTGCCATCACAACGTGTAAACTCAGAGTGATGTTTGAGCTTTTTATTTTGAACTGCGAGATAATGATGGTGTTTCTCCTGTGTTGCGGGGATTTGATAAATGATTTACCTACCAATCTGTTAAATGGCGCACGGTTTGGCGTGTCCCTGACGTTCTAATAACCCAACCACAACAACATGCAGATATTGAGTATCGAGACGCTCCACCCGTGTAAAATGGGGATAAAAACCTTTCCTGTGAACGAAGCGGCTTGGGTATGCATTTACTTTCCTACACCATCATTAATGAATTAAAGCCACTATAACTGAGTAATAAACGGCATCACATATAATTATTTCATTACAATCGGAGCGTTTGGGAATTCACAATGTGCTTAATTATGAAAAAGAAAAAAACTCACCCGGTGTTGCTGGGAACACAACGGTTCTTCGTGTTTGGAGTATATTCATGGGGAATTAGTGCAAAACTCATTATGCAAGCAACTTTGCAAGCGGTTCTGAGTTTGAAAAATAGCAGCCCTGCACATTATAGAGGCACAATGCTGAATTGAGATCCAGCTTTTAGTACGCTGATTTCTGCTACTCATGACTTGTCATGTGTTTGTTTGGTGTTTCAACTCCTCCAATGAGAAAGTCCTCTCAGGGGATAGCACTGAATGAGGCCTCTGATTGAAGAACCAGACCAGGGAGAGGCTGAAGAATCCCCTGCTCAAAAGCCAAGTTAGACCTGCTTCAGAACGGTTTTATAATTGAATACTTTAAAATGGACCGCAAAGCTGAATTTTTAGCATCATTACTTCCATCCTTCTTTCGTGTCACATGTTCCTCCAAAAAGTCATTTTATGTGCTGAATTGGGCCTAGAACATTCCTCTTATCACCTTTAAACACATAATTTTTGTTGCTTTATTTTTTTGGGGAACTTGATGCATTTTTTTTTCATAATTCCTTAAAGGTGATAGTTCCCCAAAAAAGGGTGGGGGTTGAAATTTGATGTTTATCTCTTACCACCGGGGCATCCCGATGTAGTGGACGTTTTGTTTCTTCATAGCACACATTTGGATGATTTTTAAGTCCAACCGTTGGATCCTCAGTCTTCTATCCTCTATGATGGCAATGTAAACGAAAGTTATGAGAGGTAAAAACACATGCACAAGACAAATCCAAATTAACCCTGCGGCCTTGACGCACATTGATGTCCCAACCCACGAAACGATCGGTTTTGTGCAGAAACCGAAACGGTATTTATATCATTTTTTCCTGCTACTACACCGCTATGTCCAACATGTCTTTGGGCGCTGCACCACTGCTTCCTGTGCGTGAGATTGTGTACATCGCATCTGGCGTAGTTTTACATTAATGGGTGTGTTGGCCGCGGGAGGAGCACACGACAGACACCGTTAATTAACAGAAAATAAACAAAGTGTCCAGAAAAAAGGGAATCAAGTGTCCAAAATAAACAGGGGATCTGGTGTCCTCGTCGTGCTGCGGGGTTCGTGAAGGGAAGGGCAGTGGTCAGGAAGGATGGGTCCAGGTAAGGGGCAGAGTCCGGCGGCCGCACGCGCTCCCCTCTCCGGTCCGGGGCGTGAGGGGTGGCGGCTTCTATCAGCGGCTTCATCCTTCTCTCTCTGCCCACGGCGCTTGAAGGGACTAGACGGCCGTGTAACGGGTGCAGTTCTCGTCCGGACTGCGGGTCCGGCAGCTCACGACTCTGGCGGCACTGGAAGTCCCTCGACGCACCCCTCAGTGACCCCCGATTACACCCAGCGTGAGGAAACCGGTCTCCCGAGGAGAGGCATGCTCTGCATTTAAACAGCGGCGGCGATGAGGCTCCATTCGGTTCAGGTGTGCCTCATCACATGCCGCCAGACCTGGATGATTCTGCGCCCCTCCTATCTCGCACACCCACTCCTGTCGGGAGCCTGGAGAAGGGCGGTGATTAAGGGACGGGGTGGTGCTGATAATTAGGGGGAGGCAGCCGAATCGTCACAGTGTGTTGATATCCAGCCGAAGAGCAACCAACCATAACTTCAGGCGAGCAGGCTAAGAAGTCGGTTTGAACAATCCGGATAAGAGCAAGTAAGTACCATTTTGATTAGCCGCCGTACCTACAATGACTGTGCACAGTGTAAACAATGAGTGACGTATACGCGCAAGAGATCACTTCGGGCGCTTGCGTAAACTATGCCAGAGCACGTACACATCTCACGCACCGGAAGCCTCCGTGCCAACGCAGTTGTACCTAGTGGTTTATTGAGGTAAAAAATACTTATAACTACTTGTGTACGGTTTCTGCAACCCACGCAAAAAAAGAGGAAAAAAGGCCTGATTGTTTCGTGTGTTAGGACATCAATGTGTCGTCAGGAGCCGCAGGGTTTAATTTGGATTTGTCTGTGCATGTTTTTTTACACTCATAGACTTTGTTACCATTGCCATGCATTATAAGACTGATAGACTGCAACAGTTTGTGTTAAAAATTTTTGTTTGTGTTCTACTGAAGAAACAAAGTCACCTACATCTTGGATGCCCTGGGGGTAAGCAGATAAACATCACATTTTAATTTTTGGGTGAACTATCCCTTTAAAAACTAGTTCAATTTAAGAGCATTTATTTGAGATCAAAGAAGCTCTTCGTAACATTATAAATGTCTGCACTGCCTCTTGTGATCCATTTAATGCATGCTTGCTGAATGAAAGTATGAATTGTAATTTTTACAAAAATCGTACTGACTCCAAACTGTTTTCTGTATTTTTTCTATATTGTTTCCCCCAGTCCTTAACTGTCCATTTTTGCTATTAAATGGAATATACTGTCGAAACACTCAGCCCTACACAGAGGTGCTTAATCGTACTGAATGTTTTATATATTTATGTTTTTGTTTGTGTGTATTTAGAGGAGAGCTCGAAAACCTGCGTGGAGTGATAAACAGTGCAAAACAATCCAAGATTAACACAGCGAGACCCCAAATCCTGGCCGCTGAGGAGAACTTGCACAGCATGATTGTGGATCTGGACAAAGTAGTAACCAAGGCAAGTATCTTAATCTGACTATGTTAATGTGCTTTGCAGGAACCCAGTACATATAAATGAGAATTGAGCCTGTAATCCATTTAGCTTTGTATATCTCCCTATCTGGAGTCTGTAAGTCACACCTGGGTATTGTCTGTCTCTTCTGCAGGTGCAGACGGGACAGACAGAGGCAAAGATCGTGTCTCAGTACAGTGAGCTGGTGAATGAAGCCAAAGCTCAGTTCCAGCAGGAGCTTGCCAACATCACACCTGAGATCCAGGCCAACTGGAAGAGGCTCTGTAAGATCTCACACACTTGTGTCACTCTCCAGACCGCATGTCTGTCATTGATCTCATGTATCAAGACTGCATGCTTTTTTCTCCTCCTTTGAGAGTTTGTCAGATTTAACTGGTTAAAATCTGTTGTATTTTAGTAGCACTGTCAAAGTTAATATATACGAATAATTAAATATGTTTAACAGTGTTCATTTTTTAACACGGTTAAGACATTTATTGAGCACAGAGAGCTGATATTTCTCAGTAAATGGAGAAAGACAATTAGTGAATGTATTTCTAAATTAAACCCAGTAGGGGAGGGTTAACAAAAGTTGAAATTGCATTCTATTAGGAGTTGATTAGTGAAACGGCATCATTCGTAAAAATCTTACAGTAATAATCAAACCCAATAATTGCACATATTTGCTTTCCTTTAAAAAAAGGAACTGAATGTGTTAATTACCAACAAAAAAATACGAAATTAATTGATGAAGAATTTTTATCGACATCTCTAATTTTAGGTTACAAATGTATTTCAATGTAGCACAGTAAAACTAGAAGGCCATTTATTCTTCAGAGTTCAGATGTGTTTTTCAACCTTGTTTTTCCTTCCCTTAGATTTGCATTTCTGTTAGCTTTTGTTTAACTGTATAAACCATGTGTTTTACTGTATCAAAGCAGTGACCTTGAAGAAGAATTTGAACAACTTAAAGTCATTTTATATAAAAAGTCACATATAAAATGCCATTGCATTAGATAACGAAATATTAAAGCAAGTGAAATTAATTTTAATGAAAGATTGCAGATAGCATAAATGCACTTCTAGCAAATTTCACACATCTATTTAAAAATAAACAAATGTCATACCGGCATGTGAAGTTAAAAATTCATCTGAACACCCCCGTCCATTTAATTTTGTTGTGCTCCATCAATCTGTTTTTGAATGCAAAAACACAATAGAAGCATATCATGGTCAGACCAACCCACAACCAACCTAATTATATAAGGCTTTCTCAAGACCAGATCATTCAGGCATCGCACCAACTAGTCGTATCTTATCATATTGACATATTGACATAAACTATTGACAACTGCTGCAGTCATTACGTGCATCACCGTGATGTCTCTACTCCTGTCATTCTTCTTGTAATGCTGCTCTGTGCTCTTTCTCAGCGGGAAAGCTGAGCGCAGATGATCTGAACTCTCTGATCGCTCACGCTCACCGGCGCATCGACCAGCTGAACCGTGAGCTGGCAGAGCAGCGGGTGAGGGAGCAGATCCACATTGAGGTGGCTCTGGAGCAGCAGAAGCTGGAGGATCAGAAAGCACTGGAGAGTGCCGTGGTTTCTGCCTTGGAGCACAGCCGAGAGGACATGAGACTCGAGCAGGAGAAGAAGGTGTGTGATTCAGCACTGCTGTACTGGCAGACTGTACCACGAGATAAAATAAATACTTTGATGTTGGCCTGAGAAAGCCTGGCCAGAAAGTTTGATTAAAACTACTTCAGTTAGGAGGTTTTAAAATTTAAGCAGTTTTAAAAGCTTGAAGATCACAGTCCATCAACCAAACAGTGGAGCAGTTGTTAGGTTTCAATCCAGTTGCTGTGGTGTTACTAGGGTCCTCTGGATGGTTTCTTGGCAGTTGCTTGAGTTGAGTAAAAGATAGATTACATGTCTTGGGTCATTTGACAATTCTGTCAATGTAATTATATGGGACCCCCCTTTTCCCCCAAAGTTTGATCATCTGAGTTAGAAAAACCATAATTCCAGTCAATTAGAAAAGATTTAGCAACCAGAGACAAAGCAGTCGGAAGGTCTGGTCTGAGTTTGGTGATTTGTAGATTTAAAGCTCTAGGAGTTACTATCAATTTTCAGTATAATAATAAGTTGAAATAGAGTATTACTATGTTAGCTTTCTCAAGCCAGCATAATTATAAATGTAATCCTATAAAGAAATAAATATAAGAATACATTTCCTAAAAATGTTTGGATCAATTTTGGGATCAGTAAAAATGTTGGCAGGGCAAGTCTTTGCTATACACGGAGATGTTTGGACATTGCACTGTGATGCTGAGAGCTTTCTGTGTGTGTGTGTCTCTGTGTGTGTGTGTGTGTGTGTGTGTGTGTCTGTGTCTGTCTGTGTGTGTGTGGGGTGTGGTGTGTGCTGTGTCTGTCTGTGTGTGTGTGTCAGGCTCAGGAGGTGCGAGAGGTGATGGAGGCTGAGATGAGGACACAGCTGCGTCGTCAGGCTGCTGCACACACAGATCAACTGCGGGACTTGCTGAAAGTTCAGGAACAGGAGCTGCGTGAGGAGGCCCAGGAGGTACCAACACTGCCTGTTTACATCGACTAACAACTACATAGAATTTATGATAGAATTTAACAGGTAAAGAATGTGTTCACTCGCAAAAATGGTATGGTTTACTGTTGGACTGATCAATGGCATACAGGGGGTGTGTTGGGATCCTTTAATTGAGACTGTCCTTATCTTCTAGGTTTTATACAGGTGCATCTCAGTAAATTAGATTGTTGTGGAAAAGTTCATTTATTTCATTAATTTAACTCAAATTGTGAAACTCGTGTTTTGTAAATTCAATGCACACAGAATGAAGTAGTTTCAGTCTTTGGTTCTTTATAATTGTGATGATTTTGGCTCACATTAAAAAAAAAAAACACCAATTCACTATCTCAACAAAATAGAAGACATCAGAAGACCAATACACGTATATACTTCTGGAGTAGTTCATTTACTGTACTGACTAAACACACACAAAATTTGTAGGGTCCTCATGTGCTTTTAATTACTGCCAATACACATAATCGGCGGAAACTGCATGAGGTGATCAGTTTGTGGCCCCAAGTCACTGAGGTGGTATGGAACCCAGGTACTTTTGACAGGTGCCTTCAGCTCATCTGCAGTTTTGGGTCTCTTTGTTTCTCCTTTTTCCTCCTCTGACAATACCCCTAATTCTCTATGGGGTTTCGGGTCTGGTGAGTTTGCTGGCCGTCAGCCACACCAACACCATGGTCATTTAACAATTTTTTGGTGCTTTTGGCAGTGTGGGCAGGTTCTGGAAAATGAAATCAGCATCTTCAAGAAGCTGGTCAACAGAAGGAAGCATGACGTGCTCCAAAATTGGGGATGGGTTTACTTGTTGGACTGATCAGTGGCAGACAGGGTGGTGTTGGGAGCCTTTAATTGAGACTGTCCTTATATTTATATGTTGTATATACAGGTGCATCTCATATTAGAATTCCGTGGAAAAGTTCATTTATTTCAGTAATCAACTCAAATTGGTTAAACTCGTTATTAAATAAATTCAATGCACACAGACTGACGTAGTTTAAGTCTTTGGTTCTTTTAATTGTGATATTTTGGCTCACATTTAACAAAAAACCCACCAATTCACTATCTCGACAAATTAGAATATGGTGACATGCCAATCATCTAATCAACTCAAATCACCTGCAAAGGTTTCCTGAGCCTTCAAAATGGTCTCTCAGTTTGGTTCACTAGGCTACACAATCATGGGGAAGACTGCTGATCTGACAGTTGTCCAGAAGAAAATCATTGACACACTTCACAAGGAGGGCAAGCCACAAACATTATTTGCCAAAGAAGCTGGCTGTTCACAGAAAGCTGTATCCAAGCATGTTAACAGAAAATTGAGTGGAAGGAAAATGTGTGGAAGAAAAATATGCACAACCAACAGAGATAACCGCAGCCTTATGAGGATTGTCAAAAAAAAATCGATTCAAGAATTTGAGTGAACTTCACAAGGAATGACTGAGGCTGGGGTCAAGGCATCAAGAGTCCCCACACACAGACGTGTCAAGGAATTTGTCTACAGTTGTCGTATTCCTCTTGTTAGGCCACTCCTGAACCACAGACAATGTCTGAGGTGTCTTACCTGGGCTAAGGAGAATTATAACTGGACTGTTGCCCAGTGGTCCAAGTCCTCTTTTCAGATGAGAGCAAGTTTTGTATTTAATTTGGAAACCAAGGTCTTAGAGTCTAGAGGAAGGGTGGAGAAGTTGTAGTCCAAGTTGCTTGAAGTCCAGTGTTTAAGTTTCCACAGTCTGTTATGATTTGGGTGCAATGTCATCTGCTGATGTTGGTCCAGTGTGTTTTTGGGGGGGAAAAAACCATCGTCACTGCACCCGTTTACCAAGAAATTTTGTAGTGCTTCATGCTTCCTTCTGCTGACCAGTTTTTTGAAGATGCTGATTTCATTTTCCACAGGACTTGGCACCTGCCCACACTGCAAAAAGCACCAAAAGTTGGTTAAATGACCATGGTGTTTGGTGTGCTTGACTGGCCAGCAAACTCGCAATACCTGAACCCCATAGAGAATCTATAGGTTATTATCAAGAGGAAAATGAGAAACAAGAGACCAAAAAATGCAGATGAGCTGAAGGCCACTGTCAAAGTAACCTGGGCTTCCATACCACCTCAGCAGTGCCACAAACTGATCACCTCCATGCCACGCCGAATTGAGGCAGAAATTAAAGCAAATGGAGCCCCTACCAAGTATTGAGTACATGTACAGTAAGTGAACATACTTTCCAGAAGTATTTAAGTGTTTATTGGTCTTATGAAGTATTCTAATTTGTTGAGATAGTGAATTGGTGGGTTTTTGTTAAATGTGAGCCAAAATCATCACAATTAAAAGAACCAAAGACTTAAACTACTTCAGTCTGTGTGCATTGAATTTATTTAATACACGAGTTTCACAATTTGAGTTGAATGTTACTGAAATGAACTTTTCCACGACATTCTAATTTGAGATGCACCTGTACATGTTCCGTTTGGTGTTGGTAGTGGTACAGAAACGACACGTGGCATCTTTAAAAATGCACTGGAATCTCGGCAAACAGAAATATATTTTCGGTTTTAGCCAAAACCGTTTTGGAGAGCCAAAATCATGGACCGATTAAATGGTGCTTCTCTGCATTTTGCTAAATATATACACTATTTTACATATTATTTATATTTTCACTTAACCTGTTGCTTTATTAATAATTAATGTATTGAATAAATCTGTCATGGAAACAAGTTTTATTACAGCCATCATTTAAATATTTATATTTCAACAACAAATTGGAGTACAACAACAAACAATTATTATACAATTAAAAGCTGATATAAAATGTTGTGCAAGATAAATGTTTATGAAGAACTCAGTTTTTATTTGAGTGTATGATTATTACATTTGATAATTCAATTATTGAACTTTATTTTCAGTTTTGGCTAAATTAACACTTTCATTTTGGTTTTGGTGTTTCTGTAAAGAATTATTTTTGGTGTATCAGTATAACTCTAGTACTGTCTGTTTCGACTAAAGTAGTCAAGATTGAAAAGAGATTATATAATCTATCTAAATGGATGAAATTCTGTCTTTGTAGATTCTGAACAGTAAGATGATGGAGCAAGAAACTCATTACCGCAGACTAACTCAAGAACAGCTGGACACCTTCACTTTGGACATGAACGCTGCTTATGCCCGTCTCAAGGGCATCGAAGAGGCCATAGACAGTAAGTCTCAAACTGCTTAAACTCTGCCAGTAGTGTTACCACATTCAACAGAGGCATGCTTGTATCTTCCATTTGACCTTTGATTGTTCAGTATTAAATGTTTGCCTTGTCTCCAAGGTCACGTGATTGCTGAGGAGGAGGCCCGTAAGGCTCACCAGTTGTGGCTTTCTGTAGAGGCTCTGAACTACACGCTCAAGTCAGCAGGTGCCGATTTCCCCACTGAGCCTCTAGAGGGCGCTGTGGGTGTCATTAAAGAGAACTGTGCAGAAAACGAGTTCGCTCAGGCGTTGGCCACTGCCATTCCCGAAGAGTCTCTCAGCCGAGGAATCTACAGCGAAGCCTCCCTTCGTGCACGTTTCGACGACATCCGTCGCCTCGCGCGACGAGTGGCGCTTATCGACGAGACGCGCAACAGCCTTTACCAGTACTTCCTGTCCTACCTACAGTCCGTCCTTTTGTTTGAAAGGGAGCAAGTAGCGCCTCCTGCTAAACTAGCACCCGAAGATCTCGACACGTTCAAGCTGCTTGCCTACGCTAATTACAGCATTGAGCGCGGCGACCTGGAACTAGCCGCTAAGTTTGTCAACCAACTTCGCGGCGAGTCACAGCGTGTGGCACAGGACTGGCTTAAAGAAGCCCGACTCACCTTAGAAACAAAGCAGGTGATTAGCCTGCTATCGGCATATGCTAACGCCGTAGGGTTGGGCACCACACAGGCCCCTTAGCCACACCCACTCTGTCAAGATTATGTAAATTACGAGGAGTGTTACTTGCCCGGTATTAACGGAACCTTCTGCTTTAATTTATAAATAGGTTGTGTGCTAGCCAAAAAAAATGTTTTTCTTAACTGTCCAAAGCACTTTTGCAAGAAGTCTTTGCCCTAAAAACAATTCTTAAGTGGCCTACCATCCAGAACAACCAGTAGTTCGTATGCGGGAAACACTCGGCAGTGACACTCCCCCGTGTATATGGCGCACATCTCACTGGTTGGGTTTAAATGTGCATTCATCAGGCTAAACCTGATGATGCTAAACCTGTTCACTGTTTCAGAGTTCACATGTAATGCTTCAGATATATTTACTGGTTGTTTATTATCCCAAACTGTTGAGAATAATCAGTCATCTCATTCAGTACTGAAGATATTCAATAAATCATGGTTCTTGACAATAATGGCATTTCAGTTATTTGCATGTCTGTGTTGTTTCAAAAAGGGTCAGATCTGGTTTAGTAGGGGTTCATTTTTTATTTTTTTTTTAGGACACAGAGTCATAAGAGTTTGAGTGGCATGTTTTAGTGCAGATTGTGTTGTGAATTGGTCGCAATGTAATGAAGCCCTTATGATGTTGTTATTGAAAGATGGAGCCGCACGTACTATATTGGATCTGACAGCAAAGCTGTTATGCACAGATAAGCAGCTGTTACTCATTTCACAAATACACCAAATCCAAGTAAGGGTCAACCTTGTGTGCCATTTCTCCTGGAAGCTGCAGAAAGGCAGCCAAACAAATGGAGAAGGCACTTAGCAGTTTTGTATGCAATGTACATCAGGCAGTGAATGAAAGCTGTGGGTGGTCTGTGCGCGTTAATGTCATATCATTCAACTGCTGCAACAATAGATTGCAACAACAATAGCATAAAATGCCTTCGAGATTTAAAAATGATCATGTAAATATTCAATTCATTATTGCTTTTCTCAATACATATCGTTTCGAAGTATCTTTACAAAAGAATATGCACGTTTCCATGTTACAATGAATAGTAACCTGTTATCAGAGTTGACTGTCAAAGTAATGTCTGAATGGCAGAAATGTACAGTTCTAAGAATATATAAATCAGTCAGTTAATGTAATGTATTTATTTAAGGCTATTACAGAGTTTAGGAGCCAAATGTGAAAACACTGTTAAACTAAAAGATCTGTTAAACACACCGGTGCTAAAACATCTAGGGCCTTATAAGTAAGTTGCAATACTTTCTAATCAATATAGGTATAGAATGGTAGAAGATGCTCTCCTTAAGAACAATGTGGATTTTCTTTTATATTGTAACATATTCAGATATAAGTTCAGCATGTGCATGATGATGATGCTGTATCAGACAATGCGTTCTTAAAGGAAATCAGTAGAAACATTTGCTTAGTTACAGCGTAAAATATTAAGAGGGTTAAGATGACTTACAGAGTGTAAAAATTATTTTTGATGTTTTTATCTGCATATTACATATTTAATTGCCCATATTTTAGTTGAAGATATGTCAGAATAGCAACACTATGAATGCAAATGTAATGATTTCACTCATTTTTAATGAAAGTGAAAATGTCAGAAATGTGCATCAAATTCATGTAAATGTTAAATAACCCCATTACTTACAATAAATATTAAATTTTAAAATAATACTAATAACAGCATGCCACTTGAGCCCTTTTGTGCCAATACAATTAGACACAAGCAGTGTTGGGTGTAACGCGTTACTCCTTATCCACTGAAAAAAGTAAAGTAAGGGGTTACTGTTAATTTTTAGGTAATTTAATTACAGTTACTTATAAAGTATTTGCGTTACAGTTCTAAAATCAGTATTGAATTTGAAATCTGAATTTATCGTCTAAAGGTCAAATTGAATGCAGCGTCTTTAACTCTCTGCTCGCCGGCGCATTCACTTGCAGTTTTTCCTGATAAGAGAGAAAAAGACCTAAAATACCCAGACACAGATAAGAAAATCAATCGAATCTATAAATGGCATACTATTATTTGTGTACACTGACAATAACAAAATAGACAAAACAAACGGTGTGCTTTCTGCTGTTTTGATCTCCGTGAACTTCTTTCTGAAACGCGTAATACAAAAACGAACTGAAACTCGGCGAATACTTGACACACACACGTGAGAAATATGTCTATAGAAAACTTGAAGTGTCTACTTTTAAATGAACCGATTCAAATCGAAAACGAATATTCTCTGATTATGTAATCCGTATGAAACTAAAGCAAGGTATAGTCTTTCCCGTTTCTAGTTGGGCTTTTCCTAAACTATCTTGCCAAACTGAAATGAAAGCGACTAAAATATGCTGAAATGATATTTACATTTAATTGATCGGTAGCAGGAGCTTTTATCCAAAGAGACTTACAAATGAGAACAATAAAAGCTGTCAAAACTAACAAAAGAGCAACAATATATAAGTGCAAATGGTTAGGAAACGTAGAAGGGGGTGTCTATATTATAGATATCTAATATAATTTACACATACACACACGCAAAGAAAAACAAGTAGATAGAATAGAAAAAGAAAGCTAGGTTTGTTTGTTTCCCTGTTGAAAAAACCAGCATGTAGCTGGTGAGGTATGTTTGACCTGGGATGATGTTAAGCCGGTCTTGCTGTTTAAGCTGGTCGTTGCTGTTAAAATGTCCTTTGCTGGGTTATGTGTTCTTTGGGGTTTATGCTGGTCCTTTTGCTGTTTTATTCTGGTCCTTTGCTGGTTTAAGCTGGTCCTTTGCTGGTTTAAGCTGGTCCTTTGCTGGTTTATGCTGGTCATTTGCTGGTTTATGCTGGTCATTTTGCTGGTTTATGCTGGTCCACGGTTATGTGGTTCTTTTGCTGGTTTATGCTGGTCCTTTGCTAGCACATGACCAGCATAAACCAGCAAGGGACCAGCTTAAACCAGCATCCCGCGTTCAAACACAAACATACTAACCAGGGTAAAGATTTAAAATCGAATAGAAAGTGCTAGAGTTAGAGGGTCAAATATGATATGCATTCATATTTAAATAGACAACTTATACATATAGGCTAAATATCTATGAAATGGGATGTAACTTTTGTATACATATTAATAACAATATGAGATAGCCGATAGTTATAAAGTAATGTGAATGTTTACACTGCAGCATGATGAATGTTACAGTCTAGGAATTTTTAGATCAGTGTTTACTGATCTACTATCAGATGTTGATGTTTATAGTGTGCTAAGCAATAAGAATTTAACTTATTAAATATCAGAATGTTGTTTATGAACTGTGTGTTAATGCAGACAAAGCGTATGTCCATGAATGACTGTACAAAATCATGTTTTTTGTTAGGAGTGGATAAAATTAGTATTAGTGACTGCTAATGTTGTATACATGTCAGTGTGTATGAAATATGGTACTAATTACTTTGAGAAGTGTAATGCTTACAGCTTGATACATATACCCCTGGTTTCACAGACAAGGCTTAAGCCTAGTCCCAGACTTTTAACTGAAAGAAACTTGCACTGACATACCTAAAGCTTACGTCCATTGTTTTCTCTCAAGATGCACCAGTAATATTTTCTTCTGGCAAATTTATAAAGTTGCTAAAACTTTATATTCTTAAGGCGTTTTTTGTTATTCAGATATTTTGCAGAGGCATTTATTTGTTAACCAAAGAAGGTTACATTTTTTTTTTTACTAAAATGCTTAAGTATTGCAGTTGTTTTAAAGCTAAAAGGCTAAACTATTCCATGTTTAACTCAAACTGAAAGAATTAAAGAGTTTCATTTCTATGCATCAAGGTTTATAGGGATTTTATGAAGTAATTAACAATTCGAATAATTAAGTTACTTTTCAGACAGAGTAATTAGAAAAGTAATTTAAATACAATATTGATTATGTAATTAGTAATTACTTTTTTAAAGTAACTTACCCAACACTGGAAACAAGGGTCTAATTTTACCCTTTTAAAATAAAAACTAAGTTTTACTGTATTCACAAATCCCTCATTAACAAATCGATACACACTCAAAAGAATGATATTCTACATATAGTGTCATACAGTAGATCACTATTTCATAGACACAAAATGAGACCAGTTAACCTCAAAACTGTTTTGACTGGCTAAAACTGAAATGACAAAATCAAAAACAGCATAGTAGCCATTCATCTTACCTCGCCTTACCTACAAATTATTGGTACTTAATAGGTAGCCAGTCTAGAAATGATAAAATTGGGGTTTAGTGAAGTGACGTGTGGTCAAGTAATCCAGTGTAGAGGTCATGAATGCATGAACTGGCTTTACTGCATCAGAAACAGAAAGCACGCTCAACCCCCCCCCCTGGCGATGTTTCTAAGGTAGCAGAAGGCTGTTTTTATAATGTGAAATATGAGTTTGAAAAGACAAGTTGCTGTCTAATATAACATTCATTTTTGTTCTACATTTTTCTGACATTCAGCATTTCAATTTTCTCTTCATCTTTTGAAATTGTAAGTTCTACATATTTTAACTCCTAATTGCATCATTATATAATGAGGCTAATTAGAGCTCATTAATCAATTCAAAATGTAATGTATTCAACTAATACTGTACTGTTGCTTTTGCAAAACACAGAGTTTAGTGCATTAGTGTTTTTTTTATGATTGTTTTTTTCAATTTGACTAATAATAAATGTGCTTTGTATAACGTTAATATCAGCAATATTACACACTAAAAAATGCTGGGTTAAATACAACCCAGTGCTGGGTTGTGTTTAACCCAGCATTTTTTAGGGAGGTAATACCAATGATTATCACCTGAAATCTTGGGCATGTCAATTTGGGAAGACCACGGGATTATGTCAATATAAAACGTTTCGATGATATTTATAAATGTTAGTCCAAAACCAAAATGATAAAGTGTCTTAAACATAACAGAAGTCTAACCACATCAAACTTTGCAAGTACATGTCAACTTATTCTACTAACCCTAACCTAACAGTCTACTAATACTCTAATGAAGAGTTGACACATAGTTGCAAACTTACTTATAGTAGACTATCGATAGTTGGGAAAATGGGAATAACATCATTCCTCTAAAAAGAAAATTAAATAAAAATAAAAAAAGTCATTAGCATCCTCAGAGGTATATACTTCATGTAAAACTGTAACATCTCTTTTGTAATACTGTCATCAACGCATTCATCACTTCATGATTTATTAAAATACCTGTAATATTTCTCTTGACTTCTATGATTTCAAAAATATGAGCTATTTCACCCCCTCTCGTGTTACATCTGTGTATTCTTTGAACACTGCTTATAGCTCTATTCTTTATTTGAACCTGAACAAACAGCTGCATGAGCATTTGGAAGAAGACACAACAGAAACGGTGAAACTGTCCTGAAGTACCAGTCCAGAAGCCATGAGGAAATGGGAGGAAACATTTGCTTTTCTTAAGTAAAATACTTATAGTTTCCATCTGAATGAAGACTGAAATCTGAATGTGACAAGCATGTTTAAGTACACAATTATTAATGACACTGAAAACGACCACATTGACATTTCTCCAGATTTTTAGCTGCTATGATCCTTCCACGCTGCAGAACGTCGAGATTTAATCGCTGTTAAAGGTCTGAATCTCCAGATCAGACAAGATGTTCCTGCAACACGACAAAAAGACCCCAGAGGACCAGATTATAATTTGATTCTTGAATAATTTAATTCAACTAAAATCTCTAGGGTTGCCGCAAGCTTACTTCTGCTGCTCTGAGAGCTGAAACTCCTGCTGGACCCTCTGGATGAGTTTTGGGGTCTCGGGCAAACAGAAGCCAGCTGAGATCTGCACCAGCTCCACCGCATGATTCACTTCACCACTCTCCGTTATACACGTCAAGAACTTGTTCAGCAGCTCCTCACTGACAGAACAACACATCAGTGTGAACACTCAGACTATTAAGACACAAAGGCCTGGTTTCATAGACAGGGTTTAGACTAAACCAGGATTAGGCCATAGTGCAATTAGGACATTTAAGTAATTTTTATAAATGTGCCTTAAAAAAAATACATTACTGGTGTGCATTTTGAGACAAAATAAAGGCACTCTGATATATTTTAAGAACAATCAGAGCAAGTTTCTCTCAGTTGAAACCGCGCAGACTTCGTTTTTAGTCTGGCATTAGGCTTAAGCCTTGTCTATGAAACCGGGGGATAATATAATATAAAATTAATTTAGATTCTTTGTTTCAACATTACATTTAAATCCTAAAATATTGACTTTTTTTTTACAGTTTAGTCATTTTTCTATCTATGCTCAACTGTAAAACACTAAAGAGCCGAGAGAAACAGCCAGTCAAAATTTGAGACCCCTGATCGTACCTTGGAACTCTGTTGTGTGTTTTGAAGAGTTTCAGTAGTTCCCTGAATTGAAGGAAGAGAAAGAAATTCTGTGAGGTGCTTTAACTCAATTTGATCTGGATCGCATTACAGATGTCCATTAAAGATGTTACCAGGCGTCCTGCCTCCTCTGAGCTGCTAGTAAAACAGAGATGATGTCGCTGAGAGAAGTGGCCGTCCAGCTCATAATAACCTTGCCCCGGTCACCGGTGTCATACATTTTCTTGATGTCCAGCGCACACTCAGCAAACGACTCCTGCACCTGTCCAGAAAATACATACATGTGCATTACAAACCAGCACCATTATGACAGACTGACATAGAAATTGTCTTTATAATCCACTGGCAAGACAACTGAAAAGAAAGTGAAACAAGGGAGGAAGACTTGTAGAAGGCATGAGTATTTAACCAGTATAGATGTAGATTAGGTAGGAGGCAATACCTCCTGATTTTGCTTCTCTCTTGCCATAAGTGTCAGCAGATCTTCCACCAGCTTCTGTCTGTTGGCATGGCCCAACTGTTTGATATCTGTGGAGAAGGAGTAGATAATACTTTAAGTATTGATACTACGAAATCTAGTACACAAAACTAAAAGCCATTTAGTGTGTTTTAAGCCAATTGGTTAATGAGGACACCATGTTTACGTTGTACAATACCCTTGTTATATACATTTGGACTCTCATAAACCATATATCCCAGAACACAAAACCTTTTTGGGTGAAATATTTCATAGACACTCTTATTTTGAACTAAATCAATCAGTTAATCAATCACCTTTCCATATTTGTGGGATGAGGTCTAATCTGTTGTCGGTATCAAGTGCTTGAAGCAGATCTCTCATGATGTTAGAACTGGGGTAGTACACCTGCAAACCAGATCGCATCAACCCTAATCAAAGCACTTCATTCCGTGTGTGTTCACATGAAGAAACATAGGAGTATGTTTTACTCACTGAAGGAACAAGATCTCTGTACCACTTCAGCATCACATCAATGTTCTCCATCATACAGAGCAGACTGAAGAACCGCGCACTGAGAGAGACACAAGCAACCTGATATTTAAGAGATTTCTGAAGTTCACGTTATATCGCAATATTATACTTACTAGTAAATGTTCTGTTGGAGATCTTTTCCCAGAAGTCTCCAGTTCTCTCCAACCCCCAGCAGCTCATGAACCCTGTACGCCTGCTCAATGTCCTTAGTGTCAAGACACTGTAGATAGAGATGATAAACAGGGTCACATGCCATCCTAAAGTGAGTTACCATGAAGCAGCACTGTTGAAAGTTTAAGTGCACTTACTATTCTCACAGCAGTAATGAAGAACTGTGCTGAAAAACAAAAGCAATGAAGGTGTGATTCAACTCTGTAGAATAAGGCATCATTACATGTTGAAGTGTAATAGTTAGGGCCTGTCCCAATACCCACAATTGCGGTCTTGTCCACTTGAGAGTGTGTGCAAGTGGAAGCAAGTCCTGTCTCAGGTCTGAAATATGCCAAATCTCAGTGCCGTCAACACACACTAAATCCACACTCTCTCTATACATTTTTGTTTGTTTTTTTCCTGAGGCAAAGCATATCCCATCATGTTCAGGAACTCACGTGCCCGACGTCACAGAATGTGGAGTAAAACTTGTGCAAAGTACTGAAAATCAAAACGTATAAAAGTTCTGTACAAACTTCACTTGCATTTTTACAGTGTGTCCCATTGGCTTGAACACTTGGGCCAAATACTGGGAATATGTCATGTACGTAGAGTGGTAAACGGCAAAGAGCACAAGTGTGGGTACCAGGACAAGGCAGACAGGCCCATAGTGATTTGAACAAAACCTTAGTAAGTAAACACCGCTGTAATAATAAGCAGATACCATCATCAGGGTCCTGTGGAGTGAAGCTCTTCCCTGACACCTCGTTCATCACTTCCTGCAGAATGCCCGTTTGGCCCAGAAATGGGGCACCTGCAGAGCAAAGCATGATGGGAAATGCATGACTGTGTGTTTCTGTGCACATTCAACATGGCCATTTAATTAAGAATTGAAGCAATTGGCATTTTAATGTATAAAATGAGCCTTTATGACCTGGTTTATAAAATATGTTGAGCAAGTGATTGTAAGAGGCCAGACTGGGATCTGAAATCAAAGAAGAAAAAAAAAAACAATTACACACCAAAACAGGCATCAAAATATCATAAACCACTTCTTTCTTATAGAAGCAGGAATAAAAAATGATCACTCAGCAGACCGATGGAGAGAGCCTTCATCTCACTGATCACAGGAAAGGCCTGAGATTTGCCCAGAGTGCCACAGTGTCTCAAAGCCTTCAGGACAGCGTTCAGCGTCAGGAGGTTCGGCTTGACCTTCTGCTCTGCCATCTCCTTCAAAAGATCCTACAAAACACACACTGTTGCAGAATCTAGTTCAGACAGCGGCTTCACAACTAAATCTATATCACATACCACTATCAGCTCCCATTTCTCATTGTATTTCTCTTTTACTTCCGGGGCGGCTGTGATCAGGGCATTGAAGGTGTTCACATCGGCTAGAGGAACAAAACAAGGCAATTCAGCTTTGGAAATGCTCATTTAGAAAATGTTTCATTTTAATTGATTTAAAAACTGAAAAGCACATACTTACCTTTCAGTCGGTTGTTGAGCAGGTCGGTGTAGGTGCTGAACGCTTTAGAATAAGCGCAATACTGTGAAATCAAGCACAAATGCAGTCATCTTCTGCTATCACACTAGAAATGAAATGTAGAAGTTGGTGCATCCGTTACCTTCACCATGCCTCGTATCAGAGCACGGGGACGATCCCTTTCACTGCAGTTTGGGCTTGGCTGCCCTCGCCGGGACAGCAGCGCAAGGATCCTCTCTGCCACTATTATCTCGAAAGGATGCATGACACACCGAACCTACGTTTCCAAGCAGAGACAGAGGAAAGAGCTAAGCTATCCATACTGGCCATATGCATAGACAAGTGTATTTTTCCGGCCCGTGCCACTCTTGGTGCAAGTACTGTTAATGACAAGATACACAACTACCCATGTCAATTTATTTGTGAATTATCACCGCTATAGTCTCCTAATGCTAACAATGATGCAATCTTATTGATCAAAAAGCTAACAGTAAATACAGATTCATATATTGTGTAATATATTCAATATCTAAAATGAACTTATTTTTTTACCATATATTTTATAAGCAATGTATTATTCCTGAGAGCAAAGCTATTTTCAGCAAAACCAATACTCCAGGTTACAGGTGCACAGCGACACATGCATCAGCGTTCCAGAAATAATTTGATGGCCCATTATTATTGTGAGTACTCAATTATAAGTGGTTCTTATTATACATGCTGTGGAAAAAAAAAGTGATACAAGAATTTTAATTCAAGATTCTTCTATAAGATTAAAAGTTTAAAATTAAAAGAATAGATTTATTTTAAACAAAAGAATATCCCTTTTTATGGCGCGGTAAGCGATCGTCGATTAGATTCAGACTTATCGTTCTAGCATTTTAACGACAAACAATTCACCGACCTTATTTTGCTCGCGGCGAATACACCTAACCAGGCCCAAAATACCGATGGCGCCTATTTCACAGCCACGAAGAATCCATAAAACACTATTATTATTATCTAGACTGTTTCCACCAGGCCCTAGGCAACCCCTAATGTTTCAGTACCCGTTTTTTATTGTTTTTTTTTAAAAATCATAATAAGCATACCTGTGTATTCACAACGATACGCTACGATTTCATTAAATAATATAGTGATGCCACTTATAGGCCCGCATTGTAGGAGGTTAAGACATGCATCACAGCTACACGTTGTGTGTGGAGCGTCTCAAACTCCATCTATGCATGTTGTTGTGAGTTTGGGTTTACTATAACGTTTCATCTGGGAACGCAACGTGCGCCATTTCATCAGGTTTGTAAGGTAAATCATTTATAAATCAACGCAAACTCAAGAGAATACATCGCGGTTTCAAAATAAAAGCTCAAAACCTCACTCTGAGTTTACACGTTTTGAAGTCCACATTCATTAAATTACAGTGGCTATAGCATTTCTGTCCTAAAGAAATGGTCAAAATATTAAAGATTAAGTGGACATTTAAATTAAATGATGCTTGGTAAATATTAAAACAGTATTAGATCGCACAGTAATGTGTAAAAACAATCATCAGGGTGCTGGCGCTTATCGCAAGCCCAGAATTTGGTGTAACTGCGTAAGACACACAAAGTCTAATCGCTCTCTATAATTATATATATATATCAGTGGCTCTATTACATTATAATACAGTATTTTAAGTTTTGTTCAATAAAACGAACAAACCACATATGATTTTTTTGTTTTGATACTCTTTATTTGAATAATTATTATTGCTCTCTTTCTATTATAGTGATTAAGCTAATTGTACAAGGAATTGTTCAATTGGCCCTACATCTGTTTTTATTACACAAACTAAAATTATTAATGACTAAGATTTTATTCTTAGTAGACCTAGAACACGTGGACATTAATCTTACACTCGGAATATGAAACTTTTGATTTCATCGTGATTGGAGCATAGCAGAAGGAGGGACCCTTGCTTCTTGCACCTCTCGGTGGCACGTTACTTTTGCTTTAAAAAAACAACGGATTTCATAGAAATTTGATTTATTTAGAGTTTCAATACTGCAGTACTCGGTTAATTTTTTTCCTCATGCGGGGATGTCTGTTTAAATCTGTTGTTTAAATTTCTAAGAGTATTAATACTACATTTTTAATAATAATACCATTTAAACTTGATTCTAGTGGACTCAAACCTTGCATTTATTATAAAGCCCAGACTATGTGGCTTATACGGGAACATTAAGAACATGCTGTCTTTCTCAGACTTTTGTAATTATTTTTTTTTATTAGGTTTGTTTACATTTTTACTCTTTAGTTTTACATTTCGTCAATGGCTTGTTTACGTTTATACCTTTTTATGGTACACTACTGAATGGCAAAATTGCAAGTTTAATAAATGTTTTTTTAAATTATTGATTTTTTTGGTGGGAAATTAATCGTTTAGATTAATCGATGACTTAGTAAGATAGGTTAATCAAATAAAAAATAGTCGTAGTGGCCGCCTAAAACCTTGTAACATTATACATTTCTTTACTTTCACTTTTGATCAATTAATGTGTCCTTGCTGAATAAAGGTATATATATATATTTTAATCTTACAACTACTATTCAAAAGTGGTTTTAAACAATGATAATAATAATAATAATAAGAAGAAATCTTTCTTGAGCAGCAAAGCAGTACAATTAGCGTGATGGTGAGGATAATGGGACAGGAAGATTGGAGTAATGATGCTGAAAATTCAGATTTGCTTCACAGGAATAAATTACATTTTAACATGCATTACAATAGTAAAAAGTTATATTAAATTTTTATAATTTTCACAAACTTCTTTCAAATACATAAAAAAAAAAAAATCTTAATTATTCTAAAATTTTGATTGTTAACAAAAAATGTCCGTTTCCCACATTCTGTAAGAACTCACTTCCAAGCGGCCTTCAACTGATCACTGGCTTTAGATGCTCTTCCTTTTTTAGTCTGCGGTTCATCCTGGACGTCCTCCTGGGGTTTTACCATGGATAAGAGCATAAGATGGAGTTTAAAAACAAACAAACAGGCAAAAAAATTCACCAAAAACGCATCTCAGGTGACTTATTGGTCATTATAAAATGAAGTATAAAATGTATAATAAAATGAAGCAGTATCAGGAACGTGGTTGGGAGCTACTGCACTAAAGCAACAGAGTATCCTGACCATTGTTTTATGGTGTGACCGGCCCTACCGTCTCCTCACTCCTCTGTTTCGGAACATTCTCTTGTGCGGGATCACTATCTCCATAGAAACAAATCAGATCTAACAACTGATTGGTCACATCCAATGACACTGGTGTACCTGCACAGAATACACTCATTCGTCATTCAGTTGCACAGTTAAACACAATGTACATTTGTCATAGTATTACATGCGACGGCTCGTCTTGCTCGTTCTTACCGGCCTGCTGCAGTTGGTCGTACAGATCCACAGCAGCTTCGACTTTCCTCATGTGAATTCTCTCTATGAGAGCAGCTTCAGACACCTCCTCGATCTGAGCCTCAAGAGTTTCCGGCATCAAACACTTCCAACAGAAGTAACATTCATAAGCACAAGCCCTCATAAGCAGATCAAACCAAGAGACACAAATACTGGACACTCACAGGAATATGAGGCTGAGCATAGTCTTTCTGGAAGTATTTCGGGTATGTATTGATGAAATATTTGGCAGCATTTTTGCCCGATTCCTGGGACAAGGAAAATAATTTCTGTGCAGAAGAAAAATAAGTTAATGTAATGTGCATCTAACTTCAAATTATGACACTTAAACATTCATTATTTCAATGTTTAAATAAACATTCATTTAAAGTGTGTGCTTTCTGAGGCAGTAGCTTCATGAAATAATCATTTTTCAACTGGTAGTCCAGCCAGTGCTGCTGTGTTGGGCCATTCGGGAAGCTCAAATGGCATACTCGCAGATGAATAAATGATTTAAACTGAAAGAAAATTCAGTTTAAACTGAGAAATGATATGTTTGTAGAAATGGTATGTCTTTACTGGTCTTAAAAATGGCAGCTAGCATAACAAGCGCAGATCGGGAACCTCTCTAATAGTGTAACCTGAAAACCTGAAATGGTTCGATAGCCAAAACTCACAAACTCTGACGATGTTTTTGGAGTGAGATATGGATCATCCTGTAATCTGTAATCTGAGGCTGTAGGATCCTAGAACAAACACATGCACACACAGTTACTATGATTACATGATATTAGATAATGCATTTTAACATGCTTGTTAGAGTTGTCTGATGAACATACCCTGCTCACAGTGGATGCCAGTGCCTGTAAGACAGCCTCTTTACTCCTGATAACAGTAACAATTAATTCATTGTTAATTCATTATTTATTCATTTATGCATAGAATGATTTTAGAAATCTATATATTCACTGATCATGTGAATTTATGAGTTATAAACCATGTGTTCAGATCTGACCAGTACCATGTTTTCTTCTTTGGAATTACTATTTCTTCTGAAAAAAAATAAAAATAAAGAAAAAAGAAACGTGCATTTCTGACATTTATTTCTGATTAGAAAGCATGTTAACTTAATAAAAGCACATGAATATTCCTAATAAAAAGACATAACTGCCAGACCTGGTGAAGAAACGGGAGGCTGTTGATCTGCAGCAGAATTCAGAACAAAACTCCTGTAAACAAACCAGATAATGAGCGTTTTCATGCGCCGGATAACACTTGAGCGGACACATACAGCCCCTTGAAATGACCTACAGACAACCAGCCGTTTCTTCTTTACATACATGAAAATGTCATTTAATAAAACGGGCCCAATAAGCCTGTCCTTGTGCTTTTATCTTACCTCTTAGGCCCTGACTTCTGCAGGTGAAGGCGCACCCCCGCCTCACCTGTCGCCACACGCTATCCTACACCACAGCCGCCTGAGAGCTTTCCCAGCGCACCCCCACCGCCCCCCCGAGGACGCAGCACGAAATGCGTGCTCGAAACTCTTCTTCTTCTTCTTCTTTTGGTTTTATGGCGGGTTGCGAACCAACTTCATAGGTGCATACCGCCACCTACTGTGATGGAGTGTGAAGAGCATGTACCGTTTCTTACCTAAATCTTAAATTCTGTTCATTATTCCACAATTCTTAAGAAATCTCATGATTGCACTTATTTGTTTTCCTGCATTTGGACCATCATTCAGAATACTACTTAATGAAAATTCTTTAACTCCTAAGGATTGTAATTAATCTTTAAGTCGATCCCTTTCTCTTTCATATAGCATGATCATTATCATAACGTGCTCCACTGATTCCGCGGTTTAACAAACATTACATAGCCCAGTATATGTTCCCTGTAAGTATAGTGTCTTGGTTAAGATGAATTCCTGTTAGTATACGTGTAAAAATGACTTGTCCCTTCTACGTAGTTATGGAATGATTTTTTTCTTCTCTTATATCCTTTGTACTTTGTGATAATGCTACCTGGTTTGACATGAGTCCCAGTATATCTCCATACAAATTGCGATGCATTTAATATTAACCTTTTTCATCTATTCTGCTGAGTGCAATATTATACTTGGCATCCATCTTAAGGATCTTTAGCCATTTATTACACTCTTCATTACCTTGAAATTTCCCACACGCTGCAGGGCCCCATATAAACGAAGTTATTACTCCCTAATCGGTTTAATACTATATAATGTAATATGATTTCTGTTAAAGGTTTTTCTATTTGATTGCCAGATTGTTTAAACTCATAAGAGCTTGCTGAGTCTCAGAGCCAGTATTACTTATCCGGTCTTCTTACTTATATACCACTATAGCCATACGGATAGCTCATATATGCTGGATACAGAAATACCATCCGTATCACTAGCGCTCTTCTTCTTCTTCTTCTTGTATGATTTGCGGCAGCTTAGACGCTTCAAAGGCGTATTGCTGCCCTCCCCAGTTCATCTGAAGAACTCCATCTCATAGATTAAATCCTCAAATAAAGACCAGTGTGGAGTAAAAAACTTATAACAACCTTTGTTGCTTCATATTCCTTATTTTCAAGAATTGATTTTAAAGATAAAGATGAGACTCCGGATTCCAACAGATCAGAAAACATGCGGTTTCTTGCAGCACGAAAAATTTCACACTCCATTACTACATGCTTCACGGTTTCTAATTCTCCACACAAACATCTGCCATCTGGATGCTTGCCAACCCTTGCCAGCCCATAATTCAGTGCACAATGCCCCAGTCTTAATCTAGTGATTACCACACTATCCCTCCTCTCTAATCTTGTGAATGATGCGTGCATTAGTGTAGGCTGAATTGAAAAATAACGTCTACCTTTAATTCCTTCTTCCCATTCTTTCTGCCATATTTGCTTTATTTTTTGCTGAATAATACTCTTGCACTCAACTCTTCCATACATAACTTTCAAATCAACTTCACTCTTGCGTGTAGCTTTTTTTGCCATCTCATCAGCCACTTCATTCCCCTGAATCCCTACATGTGCTGGAACCCACAAAAATCCCACTATATTTCCCACTTTTATCACCCGATTTAGTGCAACCAGAATTTCAATTATTAAATCTGGTCTGGCCTCACTCTTCCTACCCTTAATTGCCATTAGTGCTGCAGTGGAATCTGAACATAAAACATTTCTTCCAGGTCTTTGTCCCTCCACCCACCCAAGGGCCCACAAAATTGCTACTAATTCCGTAGAAAAGACTGACATGTTATCTGGCAATCGAAAACCTTGATTAACACAAAACTGAGGGATACTTATACCTATTGCTGCTTTTCCATCGAGTGGATTCATAGAGCCATCAGTATATATCTGCACACAGCCTGACCAATTTCCTTTTAAATGTTCATAAACCATGACTACAGGATCACCATTATCTTCCTTAACTTGATCTAGCACTGAAAAAATCAACTGTAGGCTCTGGCAGAAACCATGGTGGGACTGGAGACCAACACACTGCTGGTCCTATTACGTAGTCCTTCATACCCATTTCTTGAGCTCTCTTGTCCACAGAGTTAATCATGCTCCCCTTTCTATCCCTTCCACCCCTTCTCTGAAACTCCCAGTGTTCCTCTAATAAACTTCTGGCCGGATTTTTGCAATTAAAACTTCGGAGCTTAGACCAATAGTTCAGAGACAGCTTAATCCTCCTTATCTCTAAAGTAGTCTCCTCCATTTCAACTAAAAGTGCATTGATTGGTGTTGTTCTCATTGCCCCACTACAAATTCTTAAAGCCTTAGCTTGAATAACCTCCAATTTCTTTAAAACAGATGGCGCTGCTGACCCATATGCCATACATCCATAGTCGATGTTGGATCTGATGATTCCCCTGTAAATCATCATTAATGTATCTCTATCCCCACCCCAGTCTCTTCCAACTAGACATCTTAAAATATTAATAACTTTCTCACATCTATTAACTATATGATCTATATATACCCTCCATGACATTCTCTCCTCAAACCAAACTCCCAAGAATTTAAATGACTTAACCCTTTCAATGGGTGTATTATATATCTTTAATCCCTGTTCTGGTTTTTCCCTTTTAAAACCAAATACTACATATTTAGATTTTGAGATTGATACTTTAAAACCCCATTCCTCTGCCCAAGTCTCTACTGTATTAATTGCCTGCTGTAGCTGATTATAGATATACCTCAAATTTCGCCCTCTTTTCCATACTGCCCCATTTCACTAGCGCTCGAACGCTCCATCCAATAATAAGAGTCATTTCTGCAGGGGGCGCGTGGCGGCTCAGGAAACAGCGATGACCGCGGCACCACCGCAGTGAGCTGTGATTGGTCCATCCTGTGTAGCGCTGAGAAAGATCACACCTGTCATGTGACCAAACCCGCTACAGAAGGTGCGTTCACGCCATTACGAGAAACTAACTTGTAAAACTTCTTAGAGCTTGTGAACTGGGAATTTTCTGAGCGCTACAAGCCATTTGTTGTCACGTGTTGTCATCATGGCACGAGTGCAGCAATACTACTTTTTTTTATTATTTCAACGGTCAAGACAATCATTTACGTCTAGATAATGACGCAGAAAGTTTAATAACTAATTGGATTAAAATAAAAAAATCGAAGAGTTTAAAAAAAGAATAACTATTATTTTTACTCAGTTGCGAATTAATTTCCATTCTACGGTTCAATCGTTTTCTACGGTCGGGATATACCATCTCAACCGATCTCAACAAACAATAAATAAATAAACTATTCTTCATACGGCCCCATCGAATATTCATTTTCAGCGTTTATAGTTTACTAGCTCATAATTATTATCTGCTATTGTTTTAAATGCCGACGTCCCTATTCCCTCGCGTTAGTAGGTGTTGAAGTGTAATGTAGCTGCGTGTTATTTGGTCTCACCCGCTCGCTCAGGACAAGTTCGCACGCGCTACAGCGCCACACGACGCACGCGGGGAATACATGAGATCTCTCTTCTGATTTATGTATTTATTTTTTGGAAAATGCTGTTTTCAAAAGAAACACCATGGAGGCGATTAGAGGGCATGTCGTTCGGCTTGTTCTCCGCCGATGAAATAAGGTAATAATACGCTTGCACAACTCATACCAGCACAGCTAAACAAACTAGCCGGAGCTCAGTTGCGTATTACGTGTGACAGTTGGACAGTGTTTGCCACAACATGTCTGTTTGAAGTATTTCGTTACGTTTGAGTGAAGCGTAAGCAGTAAAACAATAATGCGTATTTTGATATATAGACCTTCTGAGAACTTCCCCGTGTTGCCTGTGTCGCAGGAAGCTGAGTGTGAAAAGTATCACTAATTCCCAGCTGCTGGATAATGTGGGCAATGCCGCCGCTAACGGGCTGTATGACCTGGCGCTGGGTCCAGCTGATAACAAGGAGATCTGCTCCACCTGCATGCAAGACTACACCAGCTGTCCTGGTCACTTTGGTCTCCTAGATCTGCCTCTTCCCGTCTACAACCCTATGTTTTTTGATGTAAGTGTCATTGTGCAGTTGCAGGTCCTCCTTTGCAGGTTGCATGCTATTATGTTATGTGTTTATCTGGGGTTAATAGTCTGTCATTCTATTTGCTGTTGTTACCTCGTAGGACTATATATACACAGTACTGTGCAAAAGTCTGATGCTGCGTTCAAGTTTTCTTTTAATAAATTACAAGAAAATACAACAGGGTCTGTTAACTCAGCTTATAGAAAATGAAGAGCAAAGAATTCGCATCAGGTGTGTTTGCAACATGGCAAATCAAAAGATTTTTCACCTATAGGTGCAAAAATTATAGCATTTTTTTTTTACTTTGATTTAATTAACTAGCTGTTATCGTTACGATAACATGACCAATTTAAGTTTATAGGACAACTAAACTATCAATTTAAACAAACAATTACTGTCAACTACAGACGTTGAATCCCTCGATTCTGGCATGTTTCTCATTGATACACCCCCAACTCGGGAACTCGGGGCTTAAAGAAAATGTTGAGTTTCCCACTCGTAATAACGACTTTGTGGTGGCGGCATTCATGTGCGTTCAACTCTTAAATACGATCTATCCGACATGACTTGAACGCACCATTAGGCTACTAGTATTTTCAACAACAAGTCACTTATTTCTGTCTTTTGCTGTAGTGTCAGTAGGAAATATCAGTGTACATTACCAAACATTCCTTTTGCCATTAATTGCAATTGTATTCACAAGGAATTTGACCGCAGCCAGTGCTCCACACAGAGATCTGATCTCAGCATCATCCAGTCTGTCTGGAATGACATGAAGAAACCTAAACTAAATCCAGAAGAACTGTGGCAACATCTCCAAGACGCTTGAAGAAACCTATATATAAACTATAGATAGTGTAATCCCTTACGTCAATGCCTTTACAGAAATTATATTTGCTCATCCGGGGTTCATGCCTGGGATGCCATATGTTGAAGTGTCCCAGAACCGCTGTTCATTTGCTGCTGGGCCAGCTGAAGCTCCTGGACGTGGGTGCGATGAAGGAGGTGTATGAGCTTGAGAACGTTCTCAATCAGGTCAGAAAATATTGAAGGGCTATTCTCATTTAGGTCATAGCGATTTATCTTGTAGAGAGAAGCATCATTCATTGGACTGAAGTGCTTATATATTGCGTTTTTGTCATCCTCTCTAAGTTGCTGGAGGTCGATGCTAAGCCGTCTGGAATAGAAATCCAAGAAGCTCTGGAGGCATTCATTACACCCATTCTTAAAACCAGTGACGACAAGCAGCATACTGCCCCTGTGAGTCTGAAACTCATCCATCTCGCCTGTTTTGTCTTTTACATCTTTTACTTTAGTCATATTATTGTCTCTGTGCACTTTCTAATTGCATTTTATAAATTCGCTTTGATTTCAGATCAAACATATCTGTGAGAAAAAGTCCAGTCTCATCAACAGTTTCTGGAGAGTATACATGGGCCCGAGGAAATGTCCGAATTGCAGGTGAGCTCAACTTTTTCCGCCTTCTCTCATTGTCTCTCATCATGTATACGTTCTGCCATGAGAATGTATATGCGTGTGTTTCAGAGCCAGTAGAGTGACTGTGCGCAGAGAACACAACAGCAAACTCATCATCATACATGGATCATCCACAGCAAGCACAGAAAAGGATGGTGAGTTTACATTAAATTTTTTTTGCTCTCTTTTTGTAATCAGCCATCAAAACATTAGGCTTCCTATGCAGTGTCGAAAAGTATGGAATTTGAAAAATAATCTTTTTTCTAAAATATAAAATTAAGGATTTCTAAAAATACTTATATCATCCAAGGCTTAGTGATTGTTTGACATGACTGAATGAATTCAATGCGAGTATTTTCATTATGCAAAACTGTTGAAAAACTGCATAACATAAGCAACATAACTGTCTTTAACATAAGCAAGTTTCTTTTGAAAGTCACCAAATGAATGAGCACATCACTCAAAGAAGCAATAGATAAAGGGAGAGCATGATAATTGTGACCCTGGAGCACAAAACCAGTCTTAAAGGGTTAGTTCACCCAAAAATGAAAATTAGGCTGCGTTTTACTCACACCCGAGGCATCCTAGGTGTATATGACTTACTTTTTTTTATTTTTTATATATATAATCCAGTCGGAGTTATATAAAAAATGTCTTTGATCTTTCAAGCGGTTTAATGTCACTCAGCGGGTATTGCATTGCTTCAGTCCAAAAGAACTTAAAAAAAATCGCCCATCCATAAAAAAAAAGTGTCTCACACGCCGGGCCTGTCGCAATAATCAATATATCGATTATATACTTTGCAATCTATGGATATGACTCAACATTTTTGGGGGCGCAATATACGACCATTATATTACATACAAATTAATGTCAACAGGTTTGTAATCCACTTGAGCCTGGTCTTTTGCAGCTTCTCGTGAATAACGTGGGTCGTCGGTGCTAGTTTCAAATTTATAAAATGATTCTACAACAAAGTTCATTGCATAAGGTCTGTTTAGGGATCTGTATCTTTGTGAATAGGACATCTAATGCTGATAGTGATTTGTTTTTCACGTTCTTTGGAAACTTCATTTTTTTTCTACTTGTTACTTTGCACTTTTGTTAGAAAATGTTTATTTACTAATTATTCCGTTTTTTTAAGGTATCTTATATTTTGATAATTTCCATGATCTAAATATTCTTAAAGTTGTTGTCATTTGAAGTGTGTAGGCCTTCTTGCATTATTATGCTTTTATATTATGGTTATATATTCAGTGGCATAAAATTGTCTTTTAAAATGACAATAATATTGCTTATCATAATTATTTCTGGGGCAATATATCGCACAACAAAAAGTTGTTATCGTGACAGGCCTACTCACACGGCTCCGGGGGGTCGCAAAAGCTTGCGCTCACTGTTGTACATGGAAACAGCTCCGGGCGGATGACGTAAAACGTCGGCATTGCGCATGCGCCGCTCAGAAGTGACGCAAACGGAAACGCTGCGGAGAGCTTTAACACAACCCACCACAAACACACAATGGTCAAGAAGTAGAAGTACAAAACGAGGATTGTAAAGAAGAATGTCGGAGTATTTCGATATAAGCAAGTGGAGACTGGTTTTTCTTTGCTAAAGTAAGGAACTTTGCTTCCTGTGATCCTTTTAACAAACGTTGGTTTTCACGAGACGCACCAGCACATGCGCAGCGCTGACCTCATACGTCATCCGACCGGAGCTGCTTCTGTGTACAACTGTTGGCGCAAGCTACTTTAAAGATCAGAGTGGCAAAGAGGAATTATTCTGAAAACATAAGGATTCAATTCTCTTCCAGTGACTCCGCATCATTGTGGAAAAGTCTAAAAGAAATCACCATTTACAAGACACCATCCCCCAGCACTGGGGAGAATCAACACCTGGCAGACGATCTGAATGAGTTCTACTGCAGGTTTGAAAAAAACACCCCACACCTGCCCTGAACACCTCTCCACACAACCATTCACACCTCCTGCAACCCCCCTCTCCCCGACACCTGCACCTCAAATCAGTGAAGACGAGGTGCGCCAGGTCTTCCGGAAGCAGAAAAGGAAAAAAGCACCAGGCCCAGATTGTGTTACACCAGTCTGTCTGAAATCCTGTGCTGACCAGCTGGCCCCCATCTTCACACTGATCTTCAACAGATCACTGGAGCTGCGTGAAGTAACTTCATGCTTCAAACGCTCCACCATCACCCCATCCCAAAGAAATCCAAAATTAAAGGATTTAATGACTACAGGCCGGTGGCTCTAACGTCTGTCGTCATGAAGTCATTTGAAAAACTGGTGCTGGCCCACCTGAAGGACATCACTGGACCCTTGCTGGATCCTCTTCAGAGCAAACAGGTCTGTGGACGATGCAGTCAACATGGGACTGCATTATGTTCTGCAACATCTAGACAGACCAGGGACTTATGTGAGGATCCTGTTCGTGGACTTCAGATCGGCCTTTAACACTATCATCCCATTCCTCCTCCTGCCCAAACTAACTCAGCGCTCCATGCCCACCTCCGTCTGTCAGTGGATAAACAGCTTCCTGACAGACAGACAGCAACTAGTGAGGCTGGGAAAATACACATCAAGCACCCGCAAGATCAGCACTGGAGCTCCTCAGGGTTATGTTCTCTCCCCACTGCTCTTCTCCCACTACACAAATGACTGCACATCTAAAGACACCTCTGTCAAGCTCCTGAAGTATGCAAATGACACTACAGTCATCGGTCTCATCAAGAACGGAGACGAGTCTGCTTACAGACAGGAGGTTAAAGAGCTGGCTGTCTGGTGCAGTCTCAACAATCTGGAGTTCAACACGCTCAAAACTGTGGAGATGATCGTGGACTTCAGGAGAAACCCCCCTGCTCTCCCCTCAATCACCATCATGGACAGCACTGTAACGACAGTGGAGTCATTCAGGTTCCTGGGCACCACAATCTCTCAGGACCTGAAGTGGGACAATCAAATTGAGTCCATTGTCAAAAAGGCCCAGCAGAGGATGTACTTCCTTCGCCAGCTGAGGAAGTTCAACCTGCCACAGGAGCTGCTGAAACAGTTCTACTCCACCATCATTGAATTCATCCCCTGCACTTCTATAACTCTCTGGTTCAGCTCAGTTACCAAATCTGACCTCAGAAGACTACAGAGGGTAGTCCGGACTGCTGAGCGAATCATTGGTACAACCCTTTCTTCTCTCCAAGAACTGTACTCATCCAGAGCGTGCAAAAGGGCTGCCAAAATCACTCTGCACCCCTCACATCCAGCACACTCACTCTTTTAACTGTTGCCACCTGGTTGACGCTACAGAGCACTAAGCACCAGAACGACCAGACACAGGAAAAGTTTCTTCCCTCAGGCAATCCATCTCACGAACACTTAACAATAACCATGGAACACACACTATTAATTCACTCATACACTTATTTATCTAACACACATACTCAGTCTACACCTCAAATTTGCACATAATATACCTGTACATACACAACTGTCTACTGTAATATACCTACACATACAATTGTCAATTTATATATTGTTATTCCTTACTTACTTGTTCTATTTTTAATTTATTTGTATTTTTTATTATCTGTGTTTTTGTTATGCCACTGTCATTCTGTTACACTGTGGAAACTTCTGCCACGAAAACAAATTCCTCGTATTTGTAAACATACCTGGCAATAAAGCTCATTCTGATTCTGATTCTTAAGTGATTATTACATTTTGAATATGGATAATTTTCTTACAAAAACGCATCGATTCGCTACAGGAGGCCTTTGTTCACCTCTCGGAGCCGTGTGAGACACTTTTTTTTCTGGATGGGCGATTTTTATTAAGTTCTGTTGGACAGAAGCAATGCAACACCCGCTGAGTGCCATGAAACGACTTGAAAGATCAAAGACATTTTATATAACTCTGACTGGATTCGTCTGAAGGAAGAAAGTCATACACAGCAAGGATGGCTCGAGGGTGAGTAAATCATGGAGTAATTTACATTTTTGGGTGAACTATACCCTTTAATGGGCTGGGCAAAAAAAAATCATTAGGATATTAATTAAAGATCATGTTCCATGAAGATATTTTGTAAATTTCCTACCGTAAATATATAAACTTAATTTTTGATTAGTAATATGCATTGCTAAGGACTTCATTTGGGCAACTTTAAAGATGATTTTCTCAATATTTAGATTTGTTTGCACCCTCAGATTCCAGATTTTCAAATAGATTTATCTCAGCCAAATATTGTCCGATCCTAACAAACCATACATCAAACCATTTATTCAGCTTCAGATGATGTATAAATCTAAATTTCACAAAATTGACACTTAAGTCTGGTTTTGTGGTCCAGGGTCACAGTTTAAGTAAGACCGTACTTTGCTGTTTGGTGATCATTCAACATCAAACCACCATTACTGTATCAATGTGTCGGTGGTCAATAGATGCAGATTATAAAGTGTTTTGGGTTTCTTCTTACCACATAAGAGCAGAAAATAATGTTAAAAAAAAGTTATATAGTTGTATTCTTTATGGGTGAGGACTTGAATGGAGTAATAATGCCTGATAATAAAGGATTTCATCAGTAAATTTATAGTATAACAAACTCTATTATACTGGATAGCGAATTTTGCAATTATTTTGAAAATAACATTTTCTAAATAAATGCAATCAGTGACGATATGTTAAAAACTTCTAAATGATTTTAAAATATTTAACATGTATGCAGTCAATGAAAGACAGAAACTGTATTAAATGTAATCCTGTATTTTAGCAGTGTAAATGCAGATCTACAGTGGGTTTACGCTTTGCGAGTATCTACAGTATTTGTGTTTGCTTCCAGATGATTCACTGATTACCAAACGTGGATTCTTGACACCAAGTTTGCTACGAGAACACGTCATCAAACTCTGGGAGAAAGAAGGTAAGATTGGTTGAGTTTAATTCCCATTTTCTTTCTAGGTTTCGTAATGCAAACAAAAGGTTTTTTAAATGTATCATTTTGATTCTCTAGGTTTCTTCCTGAAGCATCTGTTCTCAGGGTTTGACATGAACAACTCAGAGAAAGGCTTCAGTCCTGAAGTTTTCTTTTTGGAGTTGCTTGTGGTTCCTCCATGCAGGTAAGTTTATAACTGTATGTACAATGTCCTGTACACAACAACCTGTTAGACATTACTCTGAGATGATTATGTAGTTTCCTGTTTTTACAGAGAGATATTTGACTGAATGAGTTGTGTGTGTGTGTATGTGTGTGTGTGTGTGTACAGGTACAGGCCTGTTAATCGTTTGGGAGACCAGATGTTCACCAACGGACAGACCGTTGAACCTCCAGGCCGTGTTAAAGGATAATTTCATCATTCAGAAACTGCTCGCACTAATCGCTGCTGAGAAGACCAACGCTACTGAAGATACACAGACAGAGATGGAGCAGGTGGGAAGAATTTATGTTAACAATAAACTAAATACAAAAATATGCTAAATTTATTGTTATCACTTTGAATCTGAGTTATTTAATTTGTTGCATGAATCTTTCTTTATGTATGTGGTAGTTTCCATGAAGCATATAAGGCTTGAAACTCATATAACATTGTGAGCTTTTTTTAATATTATTTTTATAGAATGGTTGTACCCTATTAATTTGGCACATAGATGTTAATTAAATGTAGAAATTCATTAAAATGTGAAAAAAAAGAATGGGTAACAGGATTGCAAATTTACCACAAATTGAGCTGTTACTCAGTAGGGGGTAGTTTGGACTAAATGTTGGTTTGTAGAAAAATTATATGGTAAAATTTTCCATAAATTAATGCAAATAATATATGCATAATTCTGTCAATAACTTTGGTACCAAGGTTGAATGACAAATACAGTAAACACAAACCAATTTATAAAAACGAAGACAATTTTACCATTTATTTCAACTTCCCAAGTTGTAGACAGGGTCCAAAAAATGTTACTCCCTAAAGTATACATTTTATTGAATGTTTCTGTGTTTAACAGGGGAAATCCATAAAATCATGTGCATTTTGAGGAAGTACATTGTAAATCGTTTTACGTAAATGATCATAAATCTATTTTCAGGAAATTGAGGAAATATTGTGTTTTGTTGATTTAATTTCAGCAGTTGTATGTGTATATTTTTTAATGATAGTATAGTAAATCAGTTGCGATTTCCTTCCCATTTCAAATCCATCCATTTATTTGCACCTCTCTTATGAGAAGTGCCATGTGTATTCATGATCTGTCATTTCTTCAGTCCAGTGAATCTACAGAGATCAGTCAGATAGATCAGACCTTCTTAACGGGAATCCAAGGGCTGACTCTCACAGACAAGCTCTATAACATGTGGATCCGCCTGCAGAGTCACGTCAACATAGTGTTTGACAGCGACATGGACAAACTGATGACTGAGAAGTTCCCAGGCATCCGTCAGGTCAGTGTGTGACAGATCTCATGGTCAGAATCCATTATGAACTAAAATAGGTTTTGAAGTGTTTGTCTCTTTCGAATGTGTCTCTCAGCTCTTGGAGAAGAAAGAGGGTTTGTTCAGGAAACACATGATGGGAAAGCGTGTGGATTACGCTGCACGCTCAGTCATTTGTCCTGATATGTACATCGGAACCAATGAGATTGGAATACCAATGGTGAGACTGGATTTTACCTTTTGATAGCGTTTTTGATAGTGTTTGGGCTGACTGTTCGTTATTCTGCTTATTGAACAGCTACTTATCAAATAAAGAAATACATGGACATGACATATTCACCAAACAATACATAATAAAGTCCAGTAGCTGTAGTAACTCTCTCTGTACTTGCTTTAATATGGAAAGAGAGCGATTTCAGAGTTATATGAGAGGCATGAAAGTAGCGTTCATATGTTTTCATTGTTAGCAGTGAAATATCCAGTTTAGCAGCCATTGTACAAAAGTGTTTAATACTGATTTTGGTGTTTTTTTTTTTTAAAGTCGTTTGATATGGTTCCTCTAGGTTTTTGCTACCAAGTTGACGTACCCACAGCCGGTGACACCCTGGAACGTGAAGGAACTCCGGCAGGCAGTGCTGAATGGACCCAGCATCCACCCTGGAGCCTCCATGGTCATTAATGAAGACGGGTCCCGAACCATCCTCAGCAGCAGCAACCTGACCCAGAGAGAAGCCGTGGCCAAACAGCTCCTGACCCCCAGCACCGGCCAGCACAGGATACCCATGAAGATTGTGAGTCAGTTATCTTGACAAAGATGCACTGCTATTTGGGTAGATTTTGTACAATATTATAACATCTAGTTTCATGAGCCATACTGTTAGATAGCTAGTCTACGCACACTATAAGATCAGTTTTATCCTATATTAATAATTGAATGTTGCTTTTAGGGGTGTGTAATATTGACAAAAATGATACCTCGATGTTGGATAGCCGACTCACAAAGTTTTTCATATTCTTCATATTCAGTGCAGCAGTTAGTTCATAGCAGTGATTTTTTCAGTAAGGGGTGATATTTTCCACCTTCACTGATTGGCCGGGGACATTTACTTCTAAAGATCAGTTTTATAAACATATTAGCATGTCTGCATCAGGTGGTCACCTTTTATCCTTTAATCAAAATTCAATTCGAATAATTAGACAAAGTGTAAATGTATTTACATTGCAATTAGCCAATTACAATTGCATAAATCATGCTATGAGATTTGTTTTAAAAATAATATTTTGAATATTTAAAATATGAAATGATTTTGAATGAAATTATACTTTAAATATGAAACTAAAACTGTCAGTTGGTGGAGGTGAGTCATTGAGTCAATTATTCACCCAATTTGTTCAGACTGATTCATTCAGGAATAAAGCAATGATTGCTGAATGATTGATTTGTTAAAAAATGATGATTGATACAGGAATGAAATGTGTGTTACACAACAGTTCTGCTGTGGATTGGAACTGTTTGTGTTGGTGAAATAGAGCAAAAACAGACAATATGGACAATTTTGTCTAAATATTAACTTGTTGTTTATTACTGAACTGTTGTGTAAAATCAGTATCACATTTGCAAGTATGCTGCTATTCGGGAAAACGGCACACTTGCTTGTGTGATATTGATTACCTGTATTGAAAGGTATGTATTTTGTAGAAATATAAAAAGGGGGTCATCCTTACTATATTTTATTAGGCTACACCACGCATTGAACGCCTGCACTATCAGTTTGTGTTTGGTTTTTGTGAAGTGAGTGACATCATAATATCAGCTTTCACATTGTTGAAACAACTGTTACGATGCATAGTCAACATATTACACAGCTCCTATCTGCTTCACATTCTACTGTAAATACACTGTGAAAATATTAATATAGTAGTTTTGAATCAAGTGTACCGTAAATGCAAAGTCAACATTAACATTTTTTTTTATTATTTGTTGATTCAGTCCATTGACAATTGCTTCTCTTTTGTAGGTAAATCGGCACATCATTAATGGGGATGTGCTGCTGTTAAACCGTCAGCCCACTCTCCACAGACCATCAATTCAGGCCCACTGTGCTCGCATCCTGCCCGGAGAGAAAGTGCTCAGACTACATTATGCCAACTGTAAGGCCTACAATGCTGACTTTGATGGTGACGAGATGAACGCTCACTTCCCTCAGAGTGAGCTGGGCAGAGCTGAGGCCTACACGCTAGTGAGCACAGACCAGCAGTACTTAGTGCCTAAAGTGAGACTTCATCTAGAAAAATGAAACAACTTAAATATGAATTGTCTTTCATTTTGGAAAACACTTCACTGGTCTCTGCTCCTTCTGTAGGATGGGAAGCCATTGGCCGGCCTGATTCAGGACCACATGGTGTCTGGCGCCAGCATGACCATCCGTGGCTGTTTTTTCACACGGGATCAGTACACTGCACTAGTCTACAGAGGCCTGACAGACAAGATTGGCAGAGTGAAGCTCCTGCCTCCCGCGCTCTTTAAACCTGTGCCTCTCTGGACAGGAAAGCAGGTAATCTAGTTATCTTAATGCGTGTGTGATCTGTATTGTCATCAGATATGTTTATGCATGAGTTCAGCCTGCAGTGTACCCCGATTGCATTCTTACAGATACCTTCCAGATGCCCAAAAACAAAACAAAAGTTGAACATAAATACCACATTTTTGCTGCCTTTTCAAGGTGGTGTCGACCCTTTTGCTGAATGTCATCCCAGAAAACAGCATCCCTTTAAACTTGATGGGAAAAGCAAAGATTCCCAGTAAAGCCTGGGTGAAGGAACCTCCCAGAGCGGTTCCAGGATACAAGCCGGAAACTATGTGTGAATCTCAGGTAATCAAGGAATATACTCTATAATAGTGCTGTTACAGCGCACTAGTGTTCATTTCTTTAACATGAACTGTGATGAAAAATATTTGTAACTTTTTGCATGACTAAGACTAGACAAAGATGAGACAATCAATAAATGCAAACTATGACTATATAAACATGCAATATAATTAATGAAAAAGAGGAGACTAAAATGTAGTTTATAAAATAGAGGAGAAAAATATAGACCTCCATGGGGTTCTAGATGTCAAGAGTTTAAATGTAATTGGGAGTTTTGTGATCTCCAGAGAGATGTGCTGCTCAGATTAAATTGTAATAGAGCCAGTCTGTGTTCCTTCACACGGATTGTTTGCGCTGTTTGCTGTGCTAATCTGCCATCAAACCTTCTGACTGGCGAACTGTACAATCCCTGCCAAACCTGAGACTCGAACCCAAGTCAGACTCTCTAACCATTAGGCCACGACTGCTCCTTTATTTGTGGTTATTGGTGAAATTGCAATTAATTCTGATGACATTTCTCAAATGACAACAAAATTGAATTATAGTTTTGAGCAAATAATTGTTATTTATAAATGTAACCACAACAGGCACGGCGCCAGAATTTTTTCTCTACCGGTGCTAAGAGGGGGCTAGACCAATATGTGGGGGTGCTAAGAAAATAAATTATATTGATGACGTAAGAGTTACTTCATAAAGAAATGGGGCTAAACCGGGGCTATTAAAAATTCTGACGGGGCTATAGCCCCCCCTAGCCCCGGTGTAGCGCCATCATGAACCACAAGTTTTCAAATTCCCAGACTTTTAGACAACAAAAACTTGACCAAAAAAAAAAGGATAGGTTGACTAAATATGATAAAAAAAATTTAACACAGGACTGAGACTAAATTTAGAAACTGCTCGAAAAATTAACATGAGAGTACATACACCCTGCTTCAGTTTTTACAAAGTAAAAAAAAAATCTGTCAGCTCTGTCGCAGTAGTAGCACATGTAGTCATTACACAATGAAGTTATGGAGCTCATGCAGGGACGCATTTAGTAAAATCTATCTTGTGTAAGAAAGATTATCATGATTGTTCCTGTTGGATATCATTTGGGGTTTTTTCTCGATACCGGTGCCAAATCGATACTTTTAAAACGGTTCCGGTGCCTGAACCGATACTTAAAAAAAAAAATACAATAAAAAAAAAAAAAAATTCCCCAAAAAAATGGGATGACCCATTAGCACTTATAAAAAAATTGAGTCGTTCATTCATAATGGAGCCAGAGGGCGCCTCGCACAGAAAATCCACATATCCAGTAGGGGTGCTCCAATCAGGATTTTTGAGGCCGTCCGAAAAGCAGTATCTTCGATACCGATCACGATACTGATCTTTTTAAGCCTTCTTTTTATCATTTATAACTAATTTATAGTGATACTCCAATCAGGATATTTACAGACATTCATTCAGGGCCTGAATTTCATTTTTGAAAATGGGGGGGAATTCCCCTCTTAGGTGACTCTTGTGAGAGAGGAAGCAGCACGGACTGTGCTTTCACACAAGAGTCTGCTACTGATCCGTGGCTGTTTACCACCAACACAACATTTATCCATTATTTTCATTTCAAATCCAAACATTGTCACTGAAAACGCTTTTTCAGCATTGCAATTCTTTTTTTACACAATACAGTAATACAATCTTTCACAGACATGTTTAAACACAATAAATATACGCAACACATTATTCAATGCTTTTTACTTTGCATTACTTCTAGATTAATATATAAAGTTGCTCAAGCAATTGGCAAAGCATTTAAAGAGGTCATATGATGTTGCTAAAAAGAACATTATTTGGTGTAAAGAAATGGGTGTTTATGCGGTTTAAAGTAAAAAAACATTATTTTCCACATACCAAAAATTATTGTTGCTCCTCTTTGCCCCACCTTTCTGAAACACATCGATTTTTACAAAACTCATCGGTCTAAAAAACCGAGGTGTGCTGTGATTGGCCAGCTCCAGTGCATTGTGATTTGCTGAATACCTCAAGCGTGTGACGGAATTGTTACGCCCCTCACCATACTGTGATACCTGCAGTGTCTAGCCGGAGCGACGAGACAAAAAGTTTAAAACCCATTATAAACGAGGCATTGTTGCATCCAGTGGGGACATAATAAATAAATGATTATAATGACTCGTACTGTCTTTTTACACGTTGCGTTGCAACGCGCCGCGTAAACATAAAACCATGTCTGCATTGTGATCGGAGAAACGACAAACAACAAGCCTACTCTAAACTGCTCAAAACTCACGTTTGAATCGTTAGTGGCCAAATCCTTAAAATGAAAACTTACTTACAGGCTGTGAGTCAGAAACGCCAGCATTGTAGGCTACTCTACCAGGATCAGGAAACAGTCATCCATAAAATGTGCTGCACACAGCTGAATATTTGGGTTAAACTGTTCTGGAACAGTCTTGTAAATACAACTTAACCACTGATTTCTAGTTTTGTCCATTTTTGGAAGACCAAACAAAAGTAGTTTCGCTTTCACATGAAACACACAGCGCCTCCACGACATGGCGGCGGCAACAACAAAAATACAGCGAGAATCAAAGTTACGCCTTACTTCTTTGCGTGAACATTTGGGCGGCAAATCTTCCCACACAGTGACGTAGATATGTGGGGGCGTGTTAGAAACAGCCGTTTTAGGTAGGCCCCCCGCGCTGAATATAACTTTTATAAAGAATATCTTTTTGGATCTGAGACTTTAGTCTTTGCAAATTTACAAATCTTCTTTATGCACCAAGAGCTTGTAACACCCAAAGAGAAAGGAAAAATTTAAATTGATCATATGACCCCTAAACTACTTTTCTTACGTTATCACAAACTTACCATTGACAGAAATAGTCAGCTCTACTGCCTTTCCTTTTGCATTTAAATCTTTATTACAAGAAATCCTGCGGTTCATAAAGAACTTTGTTTTCCTTCCTCCACGAGTGCCATCTATTATTGCCTTGTTTATCTACAAGTGCTCTTTCCCTTTAAACCTAGCCAAAAAGCCATATGTTGACTGTGAAACACAGTAGACTTAATAATATGCATTTATGGTGTAATTATAATACATTCATGTCAAACCCTGTTGGATTTACTTGAAAACATTCTTTAATTCAGCGCTTGCAGCGCAGCAAACCGACTCGGTGTGGAAACGATCTCTGCACTGCTGCAGACGCACCGCACCTGGAACGCACTGACGGACCGCAACCATGTGCAGTGTGAACACTTTAATCCGTTAACATGAGCGCGGAAAAAATATGCACCACGTATGCACTGCAACCGGAGTAATGTGAACCTGGCTTTATGTGAGCGCGAGCGCTGAATGGTTAAACACTGGCAAGAATTAAAAAGAAATGCAATTTATAAACTTTAGTGACGATGTGACACTGCCTCGACTGTGCAAGTGACAATTCCTGTGTCAACTGTGCAGCGTGCAGCTCGCTTATAGACAGACGCGATGTGGTGATTTGAAGCCATTTGCGTATTTTGAGAGAGAAAGAGAGAGCGCGTGCGGTGTTTCACTCACGCTGTTTGTGAAATTACGTTTCACACAAGGTTTTCAAATTACTTTATAAGTTATTTAATGAATAAATATAAAGGTGAGTACCTCACCTTCAGCATTATAGTTATTTTACCCGCGCCGGACTGAGACGGTGACGCTGCATGTCGTGCCAAACCTCTCACGGCAGCGTCATCAGCTTGAGATCGTTTTTTTGAGATCGGCCTTTTAGAGACCGCCGATCAATCATCCCAACGTGATTATCGGCCGATAGTGATCGGTAGCCGATCAATCGGAGCACCCCCTAATAATCCAGTCACAGAAGTAGAGAAACTCATGACCCTCCAGAAAGTCCCTTATATGGACAAAGGCATCGCTACTATAGCTGTAACTGAGTAAACAGAACATACAAACGTTTTGAATGATAAAACAAAAACAATAAACACTCGACTGCGACAATAAAGTTTATCTGTGTTATTAAAGCCATCTCTGGTATTTTAATAATAATTAAGTATATTTATAATCCATTGCTAATCGATGTATTCTTTATAAAGTAGCATATAGAACATATTTTCTGACTCATTCTGTGACAAAAAGCCTCATCAGATCACAAAAGGAAGCACTTGACTGCTGTTGTGGAGTAAAACGTTTATGATGTTCTCTTTTGTTGGACAACAGGTTTAGAAATGTGAAAACAAGGGAAGTTTAGCTTTAGGCATTTCAATTTAAGCATGTTTAGCTTAGTTAACAGAAGGCTACCTGCTGCCATCAGAGCAAAGTGTAATTACTGCATTCACGCGCTCCTCGGATGCTCTCATTTCCCGAGTTGTGCTTAAGTCGGAATGTGAAAACAACATGGACACTTGCGTTACTACAAAGATGTGTTGGATTTGTATTATTAGAGCTTTTCGACTTGAGTTCACGTGCATTTTCTCAGTCGGGAAATTATTTTTCACGTGCAGTGCCGGTAATGATGCTTCTTACGTCCGTTTCGGAGAACCAGAGGACAAATATTTCAATCGATGGCTCAGGCATGGCACCGAAATCTGCGTTCTGATTCGGTTCTTACATGGGTATGCCATATTGGTACCGGGTTTCGGTACCCAACCCTAGTAATGTAATGTACTGTGTTTTTCAGGTGGTCATTCGTCAGGGAGAGCTCTTGCTGGGAGTTCTGGATAAAGCCCACTATGGCAGTTCAGCGTACGGTTTGGTCCACTGCTGCTACGAGCTCTACGGAGGAGAGACCAGTGGCAAACTGCTCAGCTGTCTGGCACGGCTCTTCACTGCCTACCTGCAGCTTTACCGCGGTTTCACCTTGGGTTAGATCACACATCAATACCAGCTTATCTTGTTGAACAAACAAGGTAGAGTGGTATTTTGTATTAAACTGTATTTTTTTTTCTGACAGGTGTGGAAGACATTCTAGTAAAAGATGGAGCCAACAAACAGAGAAGGAAAATTATCCAAAAGTCAGTCACATGTGGCTCCAAGGTAAATCACTGAGATTGACCAGCTCATTCCTGTTTCATAGGACCGTTTGAACCGTGTAGCTTTCTGAAAAAAAATGCTTAATGCTTGTGCTGTCATTTAAGGAGGAGTTTATTTTAAACGATATACCAGACTTTCAGAAATATGCTCTGGTCAAGCTTTAATGGATGAATTATTGGTAAAGTTTATTAATTATAACATGATTATTTACATATGGCAAGAAAATTAACAGGAAGGACAGAGCTAAAGTTGCTAAAGTCTCATTAAGAAAAATTACTTGGTTTAGTGAAAGTAATTTACAAATAGTAATAGTGTTTGTGTTCATTTTTGACCAGGAACAATAAAAGTGTAATTTTTTTTGTTTTTATTGAATTGATAAAAAATAATAATAATAATTTCACTTCAGTAGTAAGTAACAATAAAATTATTCACTTTTTAATGTTAGGTCTTTAAGCTCGCTTATGTAAATTTCTCTATTGCTTATCAAGTACGCAAATCTTTGAAACTTTACTACAGTAAAAGTCTACTCATCTTTGAGTTGAAACATGAACTGAAGTGATCTGTGCATCCTGCTGCGCAACTGTCCTAGATTCCATGCATATAAAATATACATTTTGGTATTTATTTCGAAGTTATGACAAAGATTGTCATAGTTTGATGATAACTTTTTTTATTATTAATATTGAAGCATAATATTTGCAGTAATCTTACAGTCACATACTCCCACTCTCTATTTCTGTGGATCTTTTGCCCTCTGGATGTTTTTTGTCTCGCCCCTTCATTTATTTGTGTGTTCGTTCAACATTGTGCTTGTCTTGTCTTAAACCAGAGATTCATATTCTTTTACTTTCTTGCATGAAAACAGGCTCTCCAGGCTGCGTTTAACCTCCTTGCGGCTGCTGGAGACACTGAAGCCAGAGAACGCTGGCAAGACGCACATCTGAACACAGACCAGAGAGATTTCAACATGGTGGACCTGAAGTTTAAAGAGGAGGTCAATCAAGTGAACAACAACATCAACAAGGTGCACGTCTATAAACGGGACATCTTGAAATTGCACAGCTTGTGTTTAAAGTGTTTATTTTGTTTCCCGCTGTGGAATCATAATCTCTCTTTATGTCTCGATGGGTTTCATCTCTTGTGATCTGTTGTAATCAGGTGTGCATGCCGCTGGGTCTCCACCGCTCCTTCCCAGAAAACAACCTACAGCTGATGGTGCAGTCAGGAGCCAAGGGTTCAACTGTAAATACTATGCAGGTAACGTTTCCTTCATTATCTGAATACAGCAGCGTTTTTTTATTTTTATTACTTTTACAGTGTTCCTGTGTGTCTTTAAAAAGTCTTAAGATATTAAATTTGATCAAACTGATTTTAAGTCTTAAATGGTATTACACAAGTTTTAAATTTCATTTTAGGTGGTCTTAAATTTGGGAACACAAAATCATGAATGTGATAATGTTAAATTCCAAAGTTGATGATATTATTAATAAAATTTGTCAAATTATCAAGTCAAATTGCGGAGCTGTTGCAGTCCGCAATCAATGATGGCCGCTTTCAAAACGGCTTTGTTAAGGTTCAAAATCTTTTGTGTGTTTTGAAAAGCTTTGTTTCTCCCATCACTACAGCACTCTTTTATGCCAAGTGATTGTTAATGATCTACTGTTGATGAATTATGACAATGATTGGGTCAGGTAATGGCAGATGTTAGCATGGCATGTTATTCAGCCGTGATCTTCCTCTGAACCAAGTTCCTGTGTATGTGCAGATCTCCTGTTTATTGGGTCAGATTGAGCTGGAGGGCCGCCGGCCTCCACTGATGCCTTCTGGGAAGTCCCTGCCCTGCTTTCAGCCCTATGAACCTCAGCCGCGATCCGGAGGATTCGTAACTGGCAGATTCTTGACGGGGATCAAACCTCCTGTACGTTCAGACTGGACTGTTCTTGATTGTGAATGCAAAGCCTTGTTAGTGTCCACACTTAATCAAAAGGGTTTGTTCAAGCCCTTAACCCCAAGGATTAAACTAATAGTTAGGGCTGTGGACATAAATGATACCACAAATCATGTGGCTTGTCAGGGTGAACACACTAGCAACCCTGTAGTAACCATCCTAGCATTATGGTGGCCTGTTTTGTACAGTCAAGCACCACTTTTTTTTTTCTCCAGAAAATCTCAAAATCTGACTTTTTAGAGTAATATTCATTTTCTGTAGAAAAATTTAACTTTAATTATATTTAACTGGAGGCTGTCTTTATATTTTCAGGAGTTCTTTTTCCATTGTATGGCTGGTCGTGAAGGTCTTGTGGACACTGCTGTCAAAACCAGTCGATCTGGTTATTTGCAGAGGTAGATCTGGTTCCGACTGAAAAACGCATTCAGTCTAAAATCCCTGTGATATTCTTGTATACTGGTTCATTGTATAATGAGATATACTGTCATTGGGCGTTTCAGGTGTGTGATCAAGCATCTAGAAGGTCTGGTGGTCCAGTATGATCTGACTGTACGAGACAGTGATGGAAGTGTGATCCAGTTTCTTTACGGAGAGGACGGCCTGGACATCCCCAAGACCCCGTTCCTACAGCTGCAGCAGTTCCCTTTCATCAAAGACAACTACGAGGTAACTGTACATTAGGCTATTAAGTATTAAGTACTTAAAGTCCCCATGATATCAAAATTAAAGTTTTTTGGGTGTTAGTATCAATATGTTAGTCTTAGGTTATTTATAAGGCAGTGTGCTCCAAAACAGTGACAAAATTAGCATTTAGAAGATATAAGCATTCAAAGCTTGCAGTTCGTAACTTCCGCCAAAACGGCTCAACGATTTTTTTTTTGACGTCACATCGTACTTCAGCTTCTCATCAAACTTTCTGTCCAATCAAATGCTCTCTAGAATCCGAAGCGCCCGCCCCCTACACTATAAAATAGACACTGAAGCTGCGGCTGAAATCGGTCACTTGTCCACAGAATTAGTGTTTTCTGTGTAGTGAATGGCACGTAGTGCACTATATAGGGGACGGGACGATTCAAACAGTGTAAATACGCTTTCCATTGAGGAAGTAAAGAAGTCTGGTTTGGCGCTGTGTCACGCTAACCACCGCAGCGCACACACACTCTGCTCCGGTCCAGAGACACGACAGCACGGAGCGTATCACATGCGCGAGTCGGCGCAGACCGCAAAATGTATCGGAGCTATTTGAATTCTACACAGAATGCTATATTTTACAGCAATATGGATGAGATTGTGGCTGGCATACGCTGTCAAATGCGGCTTTACGGCTCTGAACGGCTCTAGCCCAAGCTGTGATATAAACGAACGCTATTGGCTATTTTAAAAAGGGGCGGGGCTGCCTGATATGTCTCGCCCTGTCTTCCTGTTTCAGCTAAAATTAAGTCAACACAGAGTAACGCTGCGTGTTTCTAAGCATTTCAGGGGACCTTTAAGCATGAAGTATTTTGCTCAAAAATAATAATGGTGACTGTTGCAGACAATTATGATTAATTGAGAGAAGCACAAATTGTGATCATGATTACAATAAGATTATGTAGACATTTCTGTGCACAGGTGCGTTGATGGAAGAAGACATTTAACATTTTATATAATGCACTGTTTTCTAGGTTATCAGAAAGTCAAAGTGCTTGGATGAAGTTCTGGCTAAAATGGACCCAGAGGCAGCATTTAATCACTTTAAAGCCATTAAGAGATGGAAAGCCAAACATGAGCGTGTTTCATCCAGAGACGGTGCCTTCCTGCTCTTCTCACAGAAGAAACTGAGCAAGTTGAAGTCTCAAATCGAAGACCAGACACTGGCCAATGGGAGAGAGCCAGCCACTCTACAGGTACTGAAGCATTTATTAAGGGGTTTTAGTTTATGAATGTCTCACAATGGCATCCTGTAAAGTACTTAGTTAGAAAGATGATTCAATTAACCAGACATTCTCAAAATAACACAGTATGACTTGCACTTGTGCACTTTACCTACATGACAATGAGATTTTGTGTATTTAGCTCTTGGAGAATTGGAAAGCTCTGGATGAGTCTGGCCGTAAGAAGTATTTAAAGAAGACATCTCATTGTCCAGACCCGTGTCTGGGTCTTTACCGGCCAGACATCTGCTTTGGTTCAGTGTCTGAGACCTTTGACTCCATTGTTGAGTCCTACATGGATCAGTTCAATGTCAAGCAGGAATTTCAGACCTCGTCTGAAATCATTGACACGGATAGGTAAGACTCGTTGTTGACTGTTCAACATTAAATTATTATCTGGATTAAAAGGCCATTTCTAGACTTCTAAATTTTGAATTTGGAAAATTGTTGTCAGACTAAAGTTGTTCTCATTGTCCACAATGATATTTAATATAGGCGATTAGGTGTCCTATGGTACACGTGCTGAAATTACATTTGTTTTCTGAACTTTTTTTCATTTACAGAAACTAGGAATGCCTTTAAGTAATCAAAATAATTATAATTAAAATAAGTTCTTGTTCTTCCAAAGTGATGTATGTACTTTATCATTTTGTGATCAGTGTTTTGTTCACTCTGTGTGTGCTGACAGATTGAGGCATCTCCTGCAGCTGAAGTGGCAGCGATCTCTGTGTGACCCCGGAGAGGCCGTGGGTCTGCTGGCAGCTCAGAGCATTGGCGAGCCGTCCACCCAAATGACCCTCAACACCTTCCACTTCGCCGGCAGAGGAGAGATGAATGTCACATTGGGTATTCCAAGGTCAGGTTTCATTTAGTAGCGATACTAATGCCAGTAAAATTTCATGATTCTCTGTACAAATGCTAAATCAAAACCTAATATGCTATTGAACTCTCTCCTTCATTAAAAAAGTTAAATGTTAATGGAAACTACTGCAGACTTCACGTATTACTGTTTGTGTTTTTGTGATTCACCTAAAAAAAATCTTCCATAGATTAAGAGAAATACTCATGGTTGCGAGCTCTAACATCAAAACCCCCATGATGAGCATTCCAGTTCTGATGAACAAGAAAGCCTTGAAACGTGTTAAGACGCTGCGGAAGAAGATAACGCGTGTGTGTTTGTCAGAGGTGAGCACAAATTGTTTCAGTGTTTACTTGTGACAGTGTGCTGTGTTATCCAGTAAAACGTTTTTCCTCTCCACTATAGATCTCAAATCTTATTCATGGTCATGTGTGTTCAAATATGGCAGCTTAAATGACTAGTTCACCTAAAAATTTAAATTGCCATTATTTACTCTCATTTTTACAAACGATGTTCTCAACCGCAATAAGGATACTTTTTAATGAAACCTGAGGTTTTTTGGTCTCTCCATTCCAAGTCCACGCAACCAAAACTTCAAAAAGTACAAAAAGACATCAATATAGAATCATAAAATCGGAGGTCAAACTCATGGTCTCATCACAGCAAGTAAGCATATGTGAATAAAAGCTTAAATTAAATCTGTTAATCATATAAAGCAAACGGTTTCTCAAACACTGGATTTAGCCAGTTGATTAAATGGATATGTTTATACAAGGGTTAGTGGGAATAGACTTTCAGTAGAGGAACAGAAATCTCTCCGGTTTCATTAAAAATACCTTAATTTGTGTTTCGAAGATAAACGTAAGTCATATGGGTTTGGAATGACAGGAGGGTGAAGAAATGATGATATCCGTTTTATTTTATGACGAAAGCTAAAGACAAATTGCGTGATCAATAGCATTATATCAAACTGTCATATTGACCACTTGTGGTGCATTTTTCTTAGATGTTTGTGGAGCTTCCCACCCATTTCCTATTGACTTTCCTCATGTGGAAATATAGATATACTCCAAAACATCTTTTTGTTTTTACAGTAAAAAGAATGTCATACAGGTTTGGAAAGGAATGATGAAGGTCAATCAGGTGGACTATTGTTATGAATGTATAAACTTCCATGTGCACTTAATCTTTCCGTGTACAGGTGCTTCACAAAGTGGATGTGATAGAAACTTTCCGCTCGGTAGAGAAACGGAGCCAGAAGTCACGTGTTTTCAAACTCACATTCCACTTCCTGCCCCCAGAGCGATACCAGCAAGACAAGCTACTCACCCCTAATGAGATTCTTCAGTTCATGGAGCAGAAGTACGCTTAAAACAACTTTGCATTTCACTGCAGAGGATTTCCCTGATGTCTCACAGGCTTATTTGTACGTTACAGATTCTTTCGCATGCTATTGGAGGCCATTAAGAAGCTGAGTGCTAAACTGGCGGCTGTCAATGTGGTGGATACGCGCAAAGCCATGGCAAGTGACAATGATCGAGATGCCGGTGCCATTGCACACAAAGAGGTAGACCGTCACAACAGGCCGCACGTGTGCTGCTTACCATGTCTTAAACGTGTAACGACAGCAGTATGCTTGACTTCTCCTCAGGATGGTGCCGATGAGGAAACAGAAAACAACAGGATTGTGGATGATGAGGCGAATGAAGGCGATACTGATGCCACAGATTCCAGGAGAAAAGAAAAACAAGAAGAGGAGGTATCAGAATTCACCCTATGTCTAAATATATATTCATGTTCATATTGTGCACAATTCTTTTGAGCGGGCATGTACTTCTGCGTCAGCCATTTTGCTGCTTCATTTCAGTAAATGCTCTGCTTGTTCTGGGGAGCAGAATTGAGTGCTGAATGTTACATTTTGTCTACATGCACCATGTATTTAGGGCAGGGGTCTCCAACCTTTTTTTACACCATGGACTGGTTACGTTTGGAAAATATTCTCGTGGACCGGATGGATGGGGGTGAGGGTGGATAATAGCCTAATCATATCTATATATATATATATTTTTTTTTTATATATATATAGTATATAATATTATATATATATAATATATTATATATATATATATGTAGTGGATGCACAGATACTGCGTTCCGTTCCGTTAAAATGCCCGGATACCAAACGCCGATACCACACAGCAAAGTGATATAAGTGATAAATTCAGACAAAGAAACAGACAAAAGAACAACAGAAAGCAGAATGGAGTTAAGGATGTCTACAACGAAGTACATGTATGCAATGAATATAACATTAAACATTCAATATTAACGCCTGTAGAGTGGTTGTGGGCAGCGATAAACCAAAGCACGCTGTGAGTGGATGAGTGCGCAGATGCACGAGGATGTCCGGAGTGAATATACCCTTTCTTCACAGACCTCACTGAGAAATTTGTGTTCGGTCTCGGATGTGTCAAAAAACACAAGTAAAACCATGCACAAGTTACTTACCGGTAGGGAGTAGAGAGAGAGAGAGAGAGGACCGCAGAAGAGATGAGGGAGAGAGAGAGCGCACTTTGTTGTGTGGATCTTTGATGTTCACTCACTTAGCACACGCATCATTTGTATTAAAACTAAATCGTAAAAATAAGACAATTTATTGGGGCATTCACTATAAATGTAATTTATTTTTAACCTTAGGCATACACTACTTTCTGGCGAAAATGACTAGAAGCCTGTGTGAAATGCGCTAGGCTGTACTTACTGTCCTCTCATTCTGCACCAGTACAAACACGTGCACGAGTTGCGCATGTTTTGCTTGCTTGAGGGTTTCTGCATTACATGAGTGGCTTTGGAATATAAATCACTGCACGTTTCAGATGAAAAAAACGTGACTTCTATTTTTGAAAATATCACAGTTAGGAGATTTATAATGATTGGTTCCCTGCATTATTACAGCAAAGAACGTTATTACAGTACTAAGCTGCTGCAATGGAGGAGCTCTAATGCTATTAAATTAAAGATGGTGTACCATAGAGCAAAAAAATTAACATTGAAAGTAACAAAAACTTGTAAAATACATTTTCATGGGCATAATTAAGTGTGAAAATAATCGAAGGTATACAGTGAAACCAAAAAATATTCAGACACCAGATATAATTTTTTAAATATTTTTATACTAGTGGGTGCAGGACACTATAGATAATTTATATAAGTGAGGATAGCAAAATAAAGTAAAAAGGTGAAAAATCATACCACAAAATTCTCATTACAGGGGACACCAGTAAAATGATACAAATTGGGTCCAAAAATTATCAGACGATTATAGAGAGATTATCAAAACGAAGTGTCAGTTGCATTGATACCTGGTGACAGCATGCCAGGAGGGATACACGGGCTGTCATTGCGGCTAAGGGTGCCCGTACCAATAGTATGATTAGTTGTGTAAATATTGACCGCTGTAGGAATAATTTTTGGTTTATGTCCACCATTACATACCTTTTATCAAGTTATCAACATATCAAGCTGAATTTGTTAGGACACAGTTTAACTTTGAGTTCTGTCATGTTTTATTACCATCTTCTAAATTATAGGAATAAACTTGATAATGTGAGAGTTGAAGGTGTTCTGAAATAACTTCTGTTGACTACTATTGATAAATTAAGTAACCACCACTAACATTCTACAGACTCTTTTGGTTTACATGTACCCAATATTAAAAAAATTACAAAATGCAATAAAGATATCTTTTGGTATAGGTACTCTGTATCGGCAGTACAATTAAAAAAGGTATAGTTTTCCGCGAGTGATTATGGGAAAAAGGGGGGCATCGGTGCATTACCTAAAAATAGACCAGTGGGGTACGGAAATTATCAGACCCCCTTAAATTTTTCACTCTTTGTTAATATTGCAGCCATTTGCTAAAATCAATTAAGTTAATTTTTTTTCCTCAATGTACATACAGCACCAATATGTGACAGAAAAAACACAAGAATTGTTGACATTTTGCAGATTTATTAAAAAAAGAAAAAATGAAATATCACATGGTACTAAGTATTCAGACCCTTTGCTCAGTATTAGTAGAAGCACCCTTTTGATCTAATACAGCCAGAGTCTTTTTGGGAAAGATGCAACAAATTTTTCACACCTGGATTTGGGGATCCTATGCCATTCCTCCTTGCAGATCCTCTCAAGTTCTGTCAGGTTGGATGGTAAACGATGGTGGACAGCCATTTTTAGGTCTCTCCAGAGATGCTCAATTGGGTTTTTAAGTCAGGGCTCTCCGGCTGGGCCATCAGAACAGTCACAGAGCTGAAGACCAACTCTGGTTAGTTTAAGATGTGTGGCTTAGGGTCATTGTCTTGTTGGAACGTAAACCTTCGGCCAGTCTGAGGGTCCTGAGCACTCTGGAGAAGGTTTGTCCAGGAGATCCCTGTACCTTGGCGAAGTAATCTTTCCCTCGATTGCAAACCAAGCAGTATATGGTCCCTGCCAGCTGCAAAAAACACCCCACAGCCTGATGACTGCCACACATGACTTCACGGTTGGGACGATGGACAGTGATGAGCCGTGTGGTTCCACACATACGATTTCAGAATTAAGCCAAAAAGGTATATCTTGGTCTGCATCAGACCAGAGAATTCTTATTCCACATCTGGAGTCCTCAGGTTGTTTTTAGCAAAACTCCATGAGGCTTCATGTGTCTTGCACTGAGGAGTGGCTTCCGTCGGGCCACTCTGCCATATAGCCCTGACTGGTGGAGGGCTGCAGTGTTGGTTGACTTTCTACAACTTTCTCCCGACTGCATCTCTGGAGCTCAGTTACAGTGATCTTTGGGTTCTTCTTTACTCTCTCACCAAGGCTCTTCTCCCCCAATAGCTCAGTTTGGCCGGACGGGCAGCTCTAGGAAGGGTTCTGGTCGTCCCAAAAAGTCTTCCATTTAAGGATTATGGAGGCCGCTGTGCTCTTAGGAATCTTAAGTGCAGCAGAATTTTTTTTTTTTGTAACCTTGGCCAGATCTGTGCTTGCCACAATTCTGTCTCTGAGCTCTTCATGCAGTTCCTTTGACCTCATGATTCTCGTTTGTTCTGACATGCACTGTGAGCTGTAAGGTGTTATATAGACATGTGTGTGGCTTTCCTATTCAAGTCCAATCAGTATAATCAAACACAGCTGGACTCAAATGAAGGTGTAGAACCATCTCAAGAATGATCAGAAGAAATGGACAGCACCTGAGTTAAATATATGAGTGTCACAGCAAAGGGTCTGAATACTTAGGACCATGTGATATTTCAGTTTTTCTTTTTAATAAATCTGCAAAAATTTCAACAATTGTGTGTCTGTCATATATGGGGTGCTGTGTGTACATTAATGAGTGAAAAAAATTAACTTAAATGATTTTAGCAATGGCTGCAATATAACAAAGAGTGAAAATTTTAAGGGGGTCTGAATACTTTCCGTACCCACTGTATATATATCTAGGCTATATATATTAGGCTATTATATAGTATTATAATAGCATTATATAGTGGTTCAACGCGTTATTGTGTTGTTGTTTTTTTGAGTCACAGATCGAACAATTTTTTCAGATAAGCAATTATCAAGAAAAAAATATCTTTAAAGCACAGAGAATGGCAATGCAGTGAAGGGTTTTTGACGGGCTAATTTTATGTGTATGCATCAGGTATGTATATGCTGTCTGAAACACGTCTCTTGTGCGTGCTTTAATTGTGTGCGAGAACAGCGCGTGAGTAACAAATTGAGCTCTCTTTCGTTGTTTCTTCTTGTGGTTTAAAATTGCTTGTACGTGTAAATTGGCAAATTAATCTGCGAATCACGTGCGTGCCTTTTATATCTTTAATATTGACTGAGTAAGGTCAATTATAGTGAAATTAATGGTTGAAATCAAACTTCTCCTAATTAGATTTTGAGACTTTAGACTTTACAAATTCCCATTCCATTTTAATGCTTTAATTACATTTTAATAAACAAAAAACATGATCTACAACTCAGGGCGTCCCAAACTCGGTCCTGGAGAGTTTAGCTCCAACTTGCCTCAACACACCTGACTGGAAGTTTCTATGAGAGCTTGATTAGCTGCTTCAGGTGTGTTTGATTAGGGTTGGAGCTAAACTCTGCAGGACACCGGCCCTCCAGGACTGAGTTTGGACAGCCCTGATCTAATCAGTTGAAATCAAAATACATCAGTTTCAGTTGATATTCATTAAACTTTTAACAATAATAGTGCTGCGATATGAAGTGTTTAATTTGTTGTCTGTTTTGGCAAATTTTTCTAAATTCTGTGTTTTATAATTTCATACAAATGTATTATCAAAAACAGTTTTAATCAAATATATGCATAAAACTGAAACATTTGTTTTAAAGTGTATTAAAATAAAATTTGAACAATTCCTTTCAGTCTTGCACAACAGAGGTTCACAGTTTAAATGAGAGCTTGATTAGCTGCTTCAGGTGTGTTTGATTAGGGTTGGAGCTAAACTCTGCAGGACACCGGCCCTTCAGGACTGAGTTTGGACAGCCCTGATCTAATCAGTTGAACTCAAAAAAACTTCAGCAGTTTAATTATTCATTAAACTTTTAACAATAATAGTGCTGCGATATGAAGTGTTTAATTTGTTGTCTGTTTTGGCAAATTTTTCTAAATTCTGTGTTTTATAATTTCATACAAATGTATTATCAAAAACAGTTTTAATCAAATATATGCATAAAACTGAAACATTTGTTTTAAAGTGTATTAAAATAAAATTTGAACAATTCCTTTCAGTCTTGCACAACAGAGGTTCACAGTTTAAAACATGAATGAAAAAATGTGTGATCTCCTTAAAAAATATTGTTTTAATAGTAAAAATATATTTCTGTCACAATTTCTTCAAGTTAAACCAAACACTTTTGACTTTGAGTGTGTGTGTGTGTGTGTGTGTATGACGATAATTTAAATGAAATGGTGAAATGCTGGTCAAGTGATGAAAATGGAGTTCATGTCCTCATATAGTGAGACAGTAGAGGCTGAAATCACCACAAGCATATGGAAATGTAATCACACCCAAAACATGCACAACATGTAGACTGGTCTTTTTGCAGTTTAATATTCATAGAGAGTAGTCCATATCATAGTTTGATTGTTGTACAAGCTTTTGATTTATTCATACTAAATTTTGCAAAATTCCATGATATTTATACAGCAAATTCCACTTTCATGACTGTATTCTACAATTCCATCTGCATTTTCTGCATCACGGAAGTAAAATCCTGTGTCTGTGATATGACCCTTCAGGTAGACTATGAGAGTGAGGAGGGAGAGGAGGCCATCGATGAGGAACTGGAGGATGTGGCCGAGGGCGGACAGGAAGAGGCAGGTTCTCAGGAGAACTCTGAGGAAGGGTCTGGTGAAAGCCAACCAGCAGACCAGACCCAGAGTCCTGACATCTCTGAAGAGCTGGAGGGAGCTTCACAGGACTCTATGAGGATCAGCACTGTGCTTCAGTTAAGCTCTGCCATTGAGGACTACAAATATGACACCAAAAATTGGCTATGGTGTGTGAGGTTTGGGTACAAACTAGTTGATCGTAATCAGTATAATTTTCTTCTTCATTTATACATTTTATGCTCTTGAGGGATGCAGTGAAAGTATTTGTACACTTTGATGGTATTAAAAATAAAAATGTTTGCATACCAATTTCTAATACCATGCAGTGTTACCATACCTCTTATAAATAGCATTGGATCAGTTAAATAAACTATTTTGTATTTTTATGATATATCTATAATATATATATATATATATATATCTCATATATAATATAGCTTATGTGTGTGTGTATTATATACAACGACCGGTCAAAAGCTGGGATCCAGTGTAAAGACTTGTAAGTTTTCTAAAAGTAAGTCTTTTCTGTCTCATCAAGGGATGCCATTTATTTGGTCAAAAATAAAGAAAAAAAAAAACGAAATCTGGAAACATGGTTATTACAATATAAAATAAGGTTTCTATTTTACATCCTTTGAATTATAATTCTTTCTGTGATGACAAGCTGAATTTCCATCAGCATTACTGCCAGTATAAAGTCTCACTGATCCTCAGGAAAATCATCTTAATATGCTGATATGATTAGAAGTATCAATGGTGGCGGTGTTTGGGTCGGAGGCAAACAGGGTGCTGCCAACATTTTTTTGTTAACTCGAGACTTGTTCAGTCCCTGATGAATCAAAAGTAAAAGAACAGAATAATTACAAAAATAGAAATCGTTTCTAATATATAAAGCTTTGCCGATCACCTCTAACAATTAACACATCCGTGCGGAATAAAATTTAATTCTTCAAAAAACGAAATGAATAAAAAATTTACTGGACCCCAAAATACTTTGAAACTGTAGTGTACTTTGTTAGAACAAGATTGTCTTTGTTATTATTAAATGCTCTGCATTTTTAACCTTTATTCATCAAAGAATTCTGAAAAAAGTATTCCATTGTTGTGGTTCAAACAAAATATTAAGATGCACAACAGTTGCCAGCACTGTAATAAATCCAGCATTATTAGAGATTTTGAAGATCATGTGACAATGTATGAAAGAACTGGAGTACTGATGCTGACAATTCAGCTGGCACACAGGTGAAATAAATTGATTTAATGTTATTAAATACTAGGAAAAACGTTTTACCTCATAAAAGCTTCACTTGACATTATGTTTTTTGCTGTATTTTTGATCAAATAAATGCCTTGATGAGCAGAAGAAACTCCTGGAAAAAACATTAAAAATCGGTAGTTTAAATAAAGCTATATATCGGTCCAATGCATTAATCTGCTAATATTTGAACTATACTCGATTAAACAAATTGTGAAATAAGTTTCAGAATTTCATCACCATTCATAGGTTTGGGTTTTTTTTTTAAATTCTTTTTAACATTTAATCAAAGAAAAGATGCATCATAGGTTTCCATTAAAATGTGAAGCAGCACAGCTGTTTTCAACATTGCTAAAAGTAACTATTATTGAGCACCAATCTAAAATATTACGAAGAATCTCCAGAAGGATCAAGTGACACTGTAATGGCTGTGAAATCAGTCATCAGAGGAATAAATTACATTTTAAAATATATTAAAATAGAAAAGTTATTTTAATAGTGGTAATATTTTACTATGAGCGTGTTTTGACTTCTTTCAAAAACATTTATAAAATCCAAAATTTTGAATGGTAGTGCATATATATTTATATGTGTGTAATGTAATTTTAAAAAATACATATTAGTCAAACAAGTATCCATATGGAACCAAAGCTGTTTTTACAGCAAATGGTATCGGTGCATTCATATCCATTATGCATTGCTGCTTCTGTTTGACAGCTAACCATGGTCCTACCCCTCACTAAAGTGCACTTTGACCTCACGTCAGTGGTGGTGAAGCAGGCTCAGAACGCTGTCATCATGGAGACCAAAGGTATCACACGCTGCTTGTTAAATGAAGTCACCATAAAGGAGGGCAAAAAACAGATGGTGCTCAACACAGAGGGCATCAACATGCATGAGATGTTCAAACATGCTGATGTGAGTCCAATACAACCCAACGTCGTTTTCTGTCTTCGAATTTCATTGTACATGCACACAGGGACGGATTAACGCACGGGCCTACCCGGCACTAGACCAGAGGGGGGCCTAGCCGAAATACCGGTCCGCCCGGAATGCGATTTCAACCGAGGGGGGCCTTTAAATCGGTCCGTGCCCAGAGCACTGTTCATAATCTGTCCCTGCATGCATACATGATACTCTAGTGCAGGGCTGTCCAAACTCGGTCCTGGAGGGCCGGTGTCCTGCAGAGTTTAGCTCCAACCCTAATTAAACACACCTGAACCAGCTAATCAAGCTCTTTACTAGGCATAGAAACTTCCAGTCAGATCGGTGAGGTGGCCAAGTGGAGTCTAAACTCTGCGGGCACCGACCTGCGCGACCGAGTTTGGACAGCCCTGCTCTAGTGTATTGCTAAAAGTATATCAGCTGTCCAAATATGGCATGTAATACAATCTGTTTTGTTGTACTAGATCCTGGACTTGAACAGGTTATACTCCAACGAGGTTCATGCTATGGCCAGCACGTACGGTATTGAGGTGGCCCTCAGAGTCATTGAGAAGGAGATTAAAGATGTGTTTGCCGTCTATGGTAATAAAGCAGAACAGGATTGTTTGACACGCACAGCAGTGTGTGTTTCATTGGAGATCTGACTGGCTCCTCTGTTCACAGGTATTGAGGTGGACCCACGCCATCTCTCTCTAGTGGCTGACTACATGTGTTTCGAGGGGGGGTTAGGTGGGTGTTTTTGGCCGTGTGGTTGGAGAGCTTTTACTTTGGGTCGTGTTAGTCGGTACAAGCCTCTAAACAGATTTGGCATTCAATCCAACAGCTCCCCGCTGCAACAGATGACCTTTGAGACCAGTTACAAATTTTTAAAGCAAGCCACGATGCTGGGTACAATAGTCTTTCCTAATTTAATAATGATGCATATTGTTGAGAATGATTAGTTGTTCAGTAGTTAAATTATTCATGCATGTCTCAATTATTGCTTTCTTTTGTTAGGTTCTTATGACAGACTCAGTTCGCCCTCAGCTTGCTTGGTTGTAGGAAAAGTTGTGAAAGGAGGAACCGGCCTCTTCGATCTGAAACAGCCATTATAGTAATGGACTGGGATTGGAGAATTCATTTGCTCACTGTTATGGACTGCAGAATGACAAAGCAATATTTTTTTTGTCTATAACATCAATAAATATTTTCTTTTGACTTCTTGTAATTTTTGTGATTGTTGTTATCTTCATCATTATTATTATTCTGCCGTCACAATGCTGTAATACCCACACGCACATCTTGACCGTATACCAGTGGCTGAAAGTATATCACTAAATATATAAATAAAATAATCAACTAAACAATTATACATTCAACAGTTACATTCACACAAAAAAACACATTTTGTGCTCAACATGAGCTTAAAATGCAAAATAATAAGCCTAATCAAGGATAGTAATAATCCATTTCCTAAAGCACAAACATAAAATAACGTGAAAAGTTGTAATTACACACAATATGTTCACAGTTGAAAATAAAAGCATTAAATAGATTGGAACATGATCAAATTAAGTAACGTTCGTCTTTTTTTAATTAAAAAAAAAATTAAATTATTCAAGGAACAATAAAACAACATTAAAATAAGAAAAGAAAAAGATAGAAGGACAAATTACAACAAACAAAAAACAATTGCCAGGGGGAGGAAAGTATAAAACTTCAAAACTAAAATACAAGATATACATACATACATACACTTGTACGTATATATAAAATCAAATAAATATATTATAAAGTTAACAAACTTTCAAAGTTCTTACAGCTTTCTTATTCGCAGAGTCTCTGATACTGTCAATATATATAAATATTTCAGTCAACAAAACCATAAAATTGTTTTTTTTATTGGTACATTTTCATTTATGACTGTGAAATTTGGTCAATAGAATAAGTAAATTAATTAAGTAAAAGTACTGTTCCTCTTGGTCAGGATAGTCGGTAAAACCAAAGAGTACATTTTCCCATAGGAGTGAAGAAGGTCTTAAACTCTGAATATTTTCGCTAATACATTTTTGGACCTTACACCATAGTGTAACCGAGTATGTACAGTACCAAAATAAGTGCAAGGCAGTTTCCTCATACTCATTACAAAAAATACAATTTACATTTATTCCTATTTACATAATGATTTGCTGGATAAAATCTATGAATAAGCTTATAAGAAACTTCTTTAATTTTATTTCTAAGATAATATTTCTGTGGTAACAACCACACTTTTCTCCAGCAAATCAATTTTCCGTTCAAAAAAGAGACACAATGAGACAAAACATAAGGTACAGTAACAATTTCTCTTTGGAAAAGAGTACGGATAGCTCTATTATTATTTTTGGGATTTAATGAAAAACAAATTTTACCAATATAAGATTGACTAACATCAAAAGACACTGAATCGGGAGAATGGTCTATATCAATACCTTGAAATAGCATGCGAGTACCTGAATGGATTGAACCAATAACACTTGCAAATTCTTTTTGAGTAACTGGCGTTTTACAATAAGAAAGGAATTCATCATAAGAAAGGAGTGTTCCTTCTTTATTATATAACTGACTAACCAATTTAATATCGTTGTCAAACCAGTTCTTAAAAAAAAGAGATTTATGTTTGTAAAGAATGTTTCTATTATTCCAGATGAAACAGCGATGCAGTGAAAAATTATGCTTATATGTTAATGACCAAGATAGGAGCACTTGTTTGTGGAAGGCAGATAACTTAGCTGGAATTTGATCTATATTATAATTACACATCAAAACAAAACTAAGACCACCAATATTTGGAAAAACATAACGAGGGATAAAATTCCAGACAGAAGTGTTTTTTTTTAAGTGATGCTTAATCCAATTAAAGTAAGGTTAGTCTTATATGTTCATATTTGTTAGATTTGTATACCATGACACAGTGCTGGGTAGTAACTGATTACATGTAATCTGGATTACTATTTAGATTCCAAAACTGAAGTGCTTGTAATTAGATTATATTACATTTTAAAAACTAGCAATCAGGCTACAATGACTTTTTATTGATTGCATGTTTACAATAGCAATAAATGATTCATAATTTAGTGATTCTCCCTAATTCTTCTTTTCAACTTTTAAATGTTCCTTTCTAAAATAGTCTACTGCTTTTATTTGAGTTATCACTCGGTAGGTTATTTAACCATGTATTATTATGTCTTTGGACGGCTTATTTCTTTAAGACATATTAAAATGCACACATTCTCGTTATTCCTGGTTTACATTACTCAGCGCTTTGTCAAGATGTGAATCCAGGCGCTTATTATTATTATCGAGAAGATGATTACCAATAGAGGTTAATATATTTTAAGGGCGTAGCGTTAGGTTTGATCTTGGCATTAGTGGGAACAGTTAGCTTTGTACATTCAGTTAGAGTGCTGCGTGCGCCTCCTGGAGGAAGACCATCGGTTTCCGCTTCCGCTCTGCTCTGGAGGAGTCAGTATCCCGTCATGCACTGCGGTTTGAGCGGCACGGCACGTCAACGTGTTCTGACTCAGGACATGCTGCACCGTCATTGATTAAAAAAAAATCATCAACTCTGTCGATTTAAAGTTTAAGAGTTGATTTGATTTCAGCTTTGTTTGAAAAGCGGGAGCGCGTCTGTTAGAGCGAGATGTCTTTGGTTTGTGCTAGTAAGCGAGTTGGTTTCTGTTAGCATGAGTGATTAGCAGTGTGCAGCGTTAGCCATTGTTGTGCTATATTAGCAGAAGCTTTATGTATGAGAAACTACACTTTAATGCCTATGCTCTCTACGCTGCATTTCTTTAAACTAGAAGCGAAGGAATGTGGAGCTGAAAGTACTGCATGCTTGTGTCTGATGCTAGAGCTGTCTCTTGAGAGCTTTATAGTGCGTGAAGCAAAACATACTCATAACGTAAGGGGAAAGAAAAGTGAATGTTAAGTTTTGTGGAGTCTAGACTAACTGTTGAATGTTGTTATTATTAGAGAATATCGTATTATAAGACATGTGATTGATAGTGGTGTACTTGTAATGAAGTGTGTTATACTGAAGAGGAAGGAGACTTGTTGATTTGAATGCATCTTATTTATTGAAATTGTAAAAAAAATATCAATCTTGTTCTCACTCCAGTTTCGAGCGAGGTGCCGGAGCACCCCTGTGTCTCTCCTGTTTCTAATCAAGTGTTTGAGAGGCGTCTGATTGAGAAATACATAGCAGAGAATGGAGCCGACCCCATCAGTGGACAGCCACTGTCCGAGGAGCAGCTCATTGATATCAAGGGTACAGAGGCAGAGATGACACTGATTTCATGAGAAGTTCAGATGCTCTATGGTCACTACAAAATGCATCTATTTCTTTACTTTCAGTGTCTCACCCCATTCGACCGAAGGCTCCCTCGGCCACAAGTATTCCTGCGATCCTCAAATCTCTGCAGGATGAGTGGGTGAGATCTTTGGCCTGACTGTGTGACGAATAAATGTGTGATGTCTTTCTCCGTCATTGAGTTTGTCTGTCCTCCAGGATGCCGTAATGCTGCACAGTTTTACTCTGAGGCAGCAGTTGCAGACCACTCGACAGGAGCTGTCTCACGCTCTCTACCAGCACGATGCGGCCTGCAGAGTCATCGCTCGTCTCACGAAAGAGGTCACCGCCGCCAGAGAGGGTAAGCGCTGCTTTCTGGGTGTGCTGACGGTGCTGTGCCTTTACTGACGTGTTCATTATTCTGCTTGCAGCTTTGGCTACACTCAAACCTCAAGCTGGACTGGTCACTCCACAAGCCACTCCTGCTTCTCAGCCTGCAGCTGTGGTCAGTATTTCTTCCAGACAATTTATGCATTCATTAGGGGTGGGAGAAAAAAAAAAGTACTTTGCAGAACAAAAGCACGCCTTGAGAATGCACACTTTCACTGCGTGATGTAGTGGTCAATGGCATTTCCAAACAAAGCCGCAGCAGAAACATTGTGCATCTCAATTTCAACATTTGTATTTAAACCCCAAATCTCTTTCATTATTTATAAAAATTGTAATTGCAGTGTAATTGTTCATAACACATCTGAGCTGCATTAAGCAGTCTGTGTAAATGGATCTTAATGCTGGTTATAATGATGTTGAGTTGGTTGTTAGTTGTTGTTCATTACCACTGTATGTTAATACCATTTTTTTTGTTTTAGCATGCATTGATCTTGCCATGAAAATAACCATAGATGCTGGTATAGCAATAAAAACAAACTATATTTAATCAATTTGATTCTGAGGTTTGTATCCAATCTGGCCAATCAAATCTAATGAGTCCAAATGATTCCCACCACTAACATTTATGGTACAATCTATTTGAATATATAGTATTTTTAAACTGTTTTGACGTCTTAGGGTGCTGGCGGTGAGGCCATGGAGGTTAGTGAGCAGGTCGGAATGACTCCAGAGATCATACAGAAGGTGTGTTGAAACAAGTACCACATGGTTGAATGTTCAGCAGCGTGAGATCACATTTTCAAAGGTAATGAAACTCATCATCTTCTTTTTTTACAGCTCCAAGACAAGGCCACCGTCTTAACCACCGAGAGAAAGAAGGTGAGGATTTGAATGGCAGTGCTGCATTGTGCTTTTTTGTCACTGTGTGTCGCATTGTGTTCCTTCATAAATGTACTTAACCTTTTTTTATGGCTTTGTTTGTTAGAGAGGAAAGACCGTGCCGGAGGACCTGGTCAGAGCAGAAGATCTCAGCAAGTATCGCCAAGTGGCGTCCCATGCTGTGAGTAGCCAATAAGAATTTTCCATTATTCACTCTAGGAATGTTTTATTTTGTTTATTTTACATAAGTTCCCATGATCAATTGTCGCTTAAATTAACAATGTTAATTGATTATTTGTTATCCTTAACCTCTTAAACCTGAAGTGGGAGGCACTGCAAAGTTATCATCATGTTACTTAACCAGTTGTGTAACCAACACAAAATGGGTGTCAATTTAAAGCTTAGAAACTTGGCTTTTGAGTGAATATAGAGAATGTAACCATCCCTTCGATTCACTTAACTATCGCTTTTTTTTTTATATATACAGTGGGTACGGAAAGTATTCAGACCCCCTTAAATTTTTCACTCTTTGTGATATTGCAGCCATTTGCTAAAATCATATAAGTAAATTTTTTTTTCCTCATTAATGTACACATAGCACCCCATATTGACAGAAAAACACGGAATTGTTGAAATTTTTGCAGATTTAATAAAAAAGAAAACTGAAATATCACATGTCCTAAGTATTCAGACCCTTTGCTCACTATTAGTAGAAGCACCCTGTTGATCTATACAGCCATGAGTCTTTTTGGGAAAGAAGCAACAAGTTTTTCACACCTTGATTTGGGGATCCTCTGCCATTCCTCCTTGCAGATCCCCTCCAGTTCTGTCAGGTTGGATGGTAAACCGTTGTGGAACAGCCTTTTAGGTCTCTTCCAATGATGCTCAATTGGGTTTAGTCAGGCTCTGGCTGGCTGGCCATTCAAGAACAGTCCACAGAAAGGGGAAGGCCCGACGCGCAAGTGAGGACGAGCTTGTTGTGAAGCCCTTCCTTCGTTATTTTAGCTGTGTGCTTCGGGTCATTGTCTTGTTGGAAGGTAAACCTTCGCCCAGTCTGATGTCCTGAGCACTCTGGAGAAGGCTTTCGTCCAGGATAATCCATGTACTTGGCCGCATTCATCTTTCCCTCGATTGCAGCCACTCGTCCTGTCCCTGCAGCTGAAAAACAACCCCCCAGCATGATGCTGCCACCACCATGCTCACTGTTGGGACTGTTATTCTGCAGGTGATGAGCAGTGCCTGGTTTTCTCCACACAGACCGCTTAGAATTAAGGCCAAAAGTTCTATCTTGGTCTCATCAGACCATAGAATCTTATTTCTCACCATCTCACATGCGGGTTTTCATGTGTCTTGCACGGAGGAGAGGCTTCCGTCGGGCCACTCTGCCATAAAGCCCAAACTGGTGGAGGGCTGCAGTGATGGTTGACTTCTACAACTTTCTCCCATCTCCCGACTGCATCTTTGGAGCTCAGCCACAGTGATCTTTGGTTTCTTCTTTACCTCTCTCACCAAGGCTCTTCTCCGATAGCTCAGTTTGGCCGGACGGCCAGATCTAAGAAGGGTTCTGGTCGTCCCAAACGTCTTCCATTTAAGATTATGGAGGCCACTGTGCTCTTAGGTCTAAGTGCAGCAGAAATTTTTTGTAACCTTGACCAGGATCTGTGCCTTGCACAATTCTGTCTCGGAACTCTTCCGGCAGTTCCTTTGACCTCATGATTCTCATTGCTCTGACATGCACTGTGAGCTGTAAGGTCTTATATAGACAGGTGTGTGGCGTTCCTAATCAAGTCCAATCAGTATAAACAAACACAGCTGGACTCAAATGAAGGTGTAGAACCATCCCAAGGATGATCAGAAGAAATGGACACACCGAGTTAAAATATATTGCGTGTCACAGCAAAGGGTCTGATACTTAGGACCATGTGATATTTCAGTTTTTCTTTTTTAATAAATTTGCAAAAATGTCAACAATTCTGTGTTTTTCTGTCAATATGGGGTGCTGTTTTACATTGAGGAAAAAAATTTACTTAAATTATTTTAGTAAATGGCTGCAATATAACCAAGAGTGAAAAATTTTACGGGGTCTGAATACTTTCCGTACCCACTGTATGTATATATTTTTTTTTTTTTTAATTCCAATTATGCATATTAAATAGTTTTTTTTTTTTTATTTTTTATCTTTGCTTATAAAAATAATTGACCAAAACCGCAGCATTTGATTAGTGCTTATGGCGAAATAAACTTTCTATATATTTTTAATATTTTACGTTTCAGTTCAGTCGGCAGTGCGGAGCACGGTGAACCGATCGAAATAAACAACAATTAATAAACAATTAGTATCAAGTGTGTTGAAAGACAGTATAACTCAGGAATGAATCAAGTCTCTAATATCTATAATCTCTAATATCTATATCAATTAATGTTTCAACAGCAAAGGACGTCAGTAAAACAGCATGTGAACAATGTCATTCACATTTACCACAGGAAAGCCACTCAATGTCCATAAACTCATTAATCAGCTAGAAAAATACTTTAGAGAAGCATTTTCATGCTACACGTACTGTATTACGTATTCATTCAACTTTAACCTGTTGTCTTCATTAACCAATATATGTTTGAATAAATCTGTCATGAAAACAAGTTTATTACCATTTAAATGTTTATATTTCATCAGCGAATTGGAGTGGAAACAAAATTATTAAAGTTGGAATAGTAACTGCATTATGTGCTTTTTTTTTTTGAGTGTTGATAATTATTACCAGGTAATACATACCTAGATATGGGTAAATGAGGTTGTAAACTCATGCACTGGTATCTTACTGTGGTAATTCTTGTGGCACTAGCTTGATGAGCAGGAACAGCTTAAGGCCAGTTTCACACCACCAGCTTGAGCAGCGCATATTTGTTTTTCAACTGCATGTTAACAAATGAATGCATTCACACTGGGAGCAGGAGCGTCGCGTGAGCAGCACTGATGAAGTGATGGTTTTGGCGCTGAGTCTTTTTTTGCTGCGCTGCTTACGCTCAATTGTAGTGACCGCACACTTTTGGATTAGGGATGCACCGATATGAAAATTTTGGCTGATGACGATAACCGATAATTCTTTATTTTTGAAAGCCAATATGTATATCCACATTTTTATGTATTTTTTGAGAGCCTGATTACAAAAAAGGTCTCATCATTAAAAGCCACACTTTAACATAAGCAGCCTAGTTTGAACAGTGTACATTTTAAAAATAATTTTACTCTCCCATTACCAAATAAATTAAATAAAATGCATAAATAATGCAAACAAGTCACTGGACATCATTACTAGAGCCCGACCGATATGGGTTTTTTGGGGCCGATATCGATATTAGGGAGTAAAAAAGGCAGATATCGATATATCGCGCACTTTAATGCCCTTTAATTGTAACGTGTACGTTCCCTTGGAACTGGAATCATGGCGGAATTTCATGTGAAGTCGGTCGTAGGGCTGTGCGATTTAATCTAATCGAAATCGCGATTTGAGACGTTGCGATTTCCTAATCCCAAAGCCTTTGATTGTGGACGCGATATTACTCTGTTCCAGAGCATATGCATGACTGCCAGTCTTGAGTTGCAATCTTACTTGCCCTGGGCAAGAGTGAGCGCACCTCTGTTCTCCCCAATCAGCACTGCTCTAGCCAACAGCGTAAACACCCACCATTAAAATTTTTTTATTTTTTTTTAAATAAGGCGGGACGGGAGAGAGGCAGAGTGGGATTATGGCGTCTACTGGGTCAGATCGATAGTTAGGCAAATTAAAACTAAAGAAAACTGTATGCAACTTAGGCTTTGAAATGACTTACAATGAACAAAAAAGGTAATTTGCAAGAGCTGTGTCACAGCGCATATCAAAAGCTCCCTTCTAGGTTTTGTTTTCAGTACTGGAGAATAAAAGATATATTCTTAGATGTTTTTGTTAGTACATTTTATCTCCCCAACAGATTAATTAAGTTTATAATGCATGTTGGCTATTTCCAATTCAGAAGAGCGCACACACAGCCTTTCTCGTAATGCTCGTTTATACTCTCTTCCTCTCTGCCCCACGTGTGCGAATCCCGCGTCACGGACGAGCCGCTCATGCTTGCCGCACTCACGCAGCCTTTCTCGTAATGCTCGCTTATACTCGCACCCGGCTCCGCAAGTCTCCACGAGCGCATCTAGCAGTATGGATAAGGCTTGACGCACACGTGCAACCTGTGTCGTCTCGCACCTGGCTCCGCGTTTAAAATGAAAGTAAATTCAATGTAAAAAGTCTAACTGCTTGCTAATTTCACTTGGATGAAATGAAACATTCAGCACATTTTCCACTTGCTTAAAATGAATAAATCAGCCTATGTAATACTTTAATAATTGACTTAAGAAATACAGTTCTTTATTTAGAAAAAATAAGTATTTTCTGTGAAATTCAGTAATTAAGTAAATTCTGTAAAAGTAGTAGTACCATTATAATATTCCCTGTTGAAAAAAACAATAGAACCCCTCCCAAAGAACAATATAAAATTTTATGGATTTCAGTGTTATAATGGGAATTGTATTGGTTTTAATGTTAACTATAATGGTGTCTATTTGATGGATTCTGTTGGTGGGATGTAATCTGGCAGATGGCAACCATCAAGAACAACAGTAATTCCTATTGGAATAATGCCCAAAACAAAAAGGAATTTTGTAATGGTTTAATGGAAACTATAAGAATTTCTGTGATGGTTTCTATTGTTTTTTTCAGCAAGGTAATGATACACATACTGTGCTGCACATTATCGACAATATTGAGCTGAAGCTTGACTTAAAGACTTGAAATTTAAAATTGCAAATCAAATCGCAATATCTGTCAAAAAAAAAAAATCGCAATTTGATATTTTCCCCCAAATCGCACAACCCTAATCAGTTGGCGCCGGACCGCGAATTTAACCACCCGTAACTCCCAAACCCCGGGGGCTATTGACGCGGCGGTGGTCTCATTCGAAAGCAGTTCTCTAGATGTTCAATTGATTCGCGTTCGAGAGGGTTCCTCGAGCTGAAGGAATCCCCCGAATTTGGTCGCAGATGCCACGCCGTACGGAGTCTGCCGTTCAAACGTCTCAATGGTTTTTTTCCATATAATTAAGCTTTGAAAGCTTTTCATCCTGTCGCAGTAGCAAACAATGGAGGACAAACTAATTAATTACACAATTTCAAGCATTTTATCTGCGTTATATGTTCTGTAAAAAAAATTCATATCGGTGGCATATTCGCCGATACCGATATATCGGCGACAGGCTCATATCGGCCAATAATATCGGCAGAACGATATATCGGTCGGGCTCTAATCATTACACGTGTAAAGAATCTAAATTAATGCGCCATGGATCAGTAAAATGAAATAGCCTCTGCACGGACTAGGGCTGGGCGATATAGCTAAGAAATGTATCAACGATATAATGTTTCATATCATTCAGTATCGATAATCATTGACATTTTTTATAACCTTTTTTAAAAAGAGCAATAGAAAAAAAAAGTAAATTTAAACACTGTATTTTTAAATTAAACCCAATTTGAGATGACAACACATTTTTTTTTGTTTTGTTTTAAAGTCAAACAAAAAATAAAATGTAAACAAATATCTCCTTATGTGTTATATGCATATTAAATAAGTCTTATGCAAACTTTTGGCTTGTCTCCCGAGGTCTCAGGAGGGCGCAATGAGCAAAATAATGCAGCGCATTAAATTGCCAATGCAATGAAATAACTGTCTATAAAAAAAAACGTGCATTACGTCTAAATTAACATATATAAATCAAATATAATTTCGTAAATTGCATAAACAATTGAACAAAACAGCATCAATAAAAAAACAAAGAGCCGAATCGCCCATCATGCAGATTGCCTTTAAAAACATATGAGACACGGTGAAAAGGAATAAACTTCCACAAATTTGCGACGTGTTTTCTAAAAGTTTAAACCGTTTTAACTTTGCATGGCTTTCTACACATCTCTTGTGTGAGACACGAGTGCAGCAGTCATATTTGTCCGTCTAAAAAATGTGCTGAATATGCGTTCTGTGTGAATGGCTTGGTTTCGGTTTTAACCTAATCAAGATCTTCTACGCATTGAGCTACTATATTTCTCTTAATATTTTGAATGAATAACGCAGCAGTGGCGCATCTCGTGGTCTAGCCTAACAAAACATAATTTAAAATGCAACAACGTCACTTACATTGTTATCACTGCATCTCACGCGCCACTGATGACGCTCTCTGACGCACTCCTAATATTCGACTACCATTTTTGCATTCTAATGCAATTTTTTTCTCATCACAGGCAGGCGCAGCACTCATGTTCGTGACAATAATTAAATAATTTTAATTACTAAACCATATTGTTGATAATAAGGATAAAAATATTATAATAATGCTCAATTATTTTGGAAAAAGTAACAAATTATACGCACTATTTTAATAGCACCATTTGGCTGTTTGCCTGTTGCTGAAGAGCTTGTTACAAGGCGAGTCAATTATGGCTAAGGAGACATCAGATAGTTATAAAATTATAAACATATTACAACTTGTATAATGCACCAAAAAGACGAAATGCACAATTTATCTGGGAACAACGTTATGCGCTTTTCAGATGTTGTAAACTCGGGGATTGTTCTCTTTGCTCTTCCTGTAACAACGGCGCTGACACACGGCAAAAACCCCAAGAACTTCACAACTTTTATTATAGTAGTGTTCTCATTGTAATGTTATGTATATGACAGTCCCAGTTATAGTTATTAATGTTGTGCATTGCTGTTCAAGCTGCGCGTGCTGAAGCTGAAGAGCTGAATGAACACTGTTGAACTGAATGCGTTTTGCTGGCAGCTTATTTAACTCACGGAAATGCATCCTGAGATTAATATTAATACAACATAAACATAATATTACAACTTATATATTTACAAAATGACGCAGTTATTGTGTGCTATAGTCAGAATGTGTGATCCTGTTGTGGATGCGCTCTTAGTCTTCCCATAACAACTCGCTGAAACACGGCAACTGAACCCAAAGAATTCACAACGTTTTATTATAATGATCTCATTAGAATGTTATATACATGACATTCCCAATCATAGTTATTAATGTTGTGCACTGCTGTTTGAGCTGCGTGCACTGAGCTAAAGATGATCACCGGTAACTGAAGCGCTCTTTTAACTTAACCAACTTAACCAACTCATTCTAATAGATGAGAGAAATCAGATATACATCAAATAAACACAATATTACAACGTACAATTGCACAAAAGGCTGCAAATGCACAAGCGAACTTAACTGTCATGGAGGCAGCTCCGTTGTGGACGAGCTCAACACATGCACAAAACGTGGGCGCACAAAGATTCCACAACATTATTTACAATGTTCTCTTTATAATTTTATGTAGCCTTTATGACAGACTTGCCCCTGCACATGTTGCACTTAAGTGTATTGTCCTTTTCAAAGTGATTCCAATCATATTTCAAGCATTTCAAAACCGTCATGGTAAACCGCACATCTGAAGTGTCTCTGAAGGAAATAATGCTTTATTTATCGCCTTTAAGATATCGGCTGAAGTTTCTTATCGGCTGATACCGATAAGAGGAAAAAAAATTAGTATTTAGCGGCCGATACCGATATGGTGGCCGATATATCGTGCATCCCTAAAAAAAACTAAAAACAACAACAATTGGCCGGTTTTAATGTTTTTGTCTCGTTGCTCCGTGACACGGCATCAACAGTATGGTGAGGGGCGTAACATTTCCATCACACGCTTGAGGTATTCGGCCAATCACAACACACTAGATAGCTGGCCAATCACAGCACACCTTGCTTTTCAGAATAATGAGCTTTGTAAAAATCTACCTGTTTCAGAAAGGCGGGGCATAGAGGAGAAACAATAATGTACAGTATGTGGAAAATGTGTTTTTTGAACTTTTAAACTGCATAAACATATTTCATTACACCAAATACACAAAATGATGTTCTTTTTAGCAATATCATATGACCCCTTTAAGTATTCAGTTTGGGTGAAAGTATGGCGTATTATAAAAATAAAGTAAGACTGAAACGACATGAACTGAGCTGTTTTTGTTGTTCACCATTTACATGCGAATCCCCATGTTGTTAACAAACTTTCAAGTTTATAACTGACCAACTTCTAAAAACAAATTTCTAGTTGTCTTTGTAAAGAAATATGTACCTTTGGAGCCGCTGCAGTGACGCTGTACAAACGCTTCCAGTGTGAATACTCTGGCGAGTCTGCAGCTGTAGTGACAGTGACATGAAGCTCAAGCTGTGGTGTGAAACAGGCGTAGCACTTTTATTTTACTTCAAACATTTTATTTTTATTCATTCGATTGTGCTTTTTTTACCACGTGTTTTATATGCAGTGAAGTCCAGGGTTTTGTAATGACTTGTCATCCACTTTTCCCACAGCAGCTGTATTTCAGATGCATTTTGTCCATAGAAATGCTTTTTCACTAGTCTATAGTAATGTGACCGGCAGATGTTTTCAGTGCACAGAACACAGATGTGATTAGTTGTCGCGGCCCTATATTAATTAAACCATTTAATTAACAAATATTAATTACAGTGCTCAGCGTAAATGAGTACACCCCCTTTGAAAAGTAACATTTCAAACAATATCTCAATGAACAAAAACTATTTCCAAAATGTTGACAAGACTTAAGTTTTATATAACATCTGTTTACCTTATAACATGAAAGTAAGGTTAAAAATATAACTAGGAGAACAAAATTTTCAGTTTTACTCAGATTAGGGTGATGCAAAAATGAGTACACCCCACTGAATGTCTGGAGCAAAGCCACATTTTAGTCTACAAATGTCTAATTTAACAAGAATTCAACCACAAGTGAGTCTAATTATTCATTACACTGGTGTCCAGCAGACAGTTGACTATCAGCAATGGCACCACATGGAAGAGAAATGTCACAAGACCTGAGAAAGAAAATAATTTCTTTACACAGGAAAGGCGAAGGCTACAAGAAGATCAGCAAAGCTTTACTTATCAGTCAGAATACTGTAGCAAAAGTGGTACAACATTTTTAAAAAGATGGAACTGCAACCATCTCACAGAGACGTCCAGGTTGTCCACGGAAGTTAACATCTCGACAGGAGCGTCTTCTGATGAGAAGGGTTGAAGAAAATCGGCATGCAAGTTCACTGCAGTTATCTAAAGAAGTAGAAAGCCAAACTGGGGTGACTATTTTCCGTGACACAATACGGCGTACACTGCAGAGGAATGGCATGCATGGGTGCCGTCCACGAAAGAAGCCTCACCTGAAGCCCAGGCACAAAAAAGCCCGCCTAGAGTTTGCCAGGGCCCATGCTGACAAAGATGAAGACTACTGGGACTCTATACTCTGGAGTGATGAGACCAAGATAAATGTTTTTGGAACCGATGGCTTCAAAACTGTATGGCGTCGCAAATGTAAGGAATACAAAGAAATGCATGGTGCCTTCAGTGAAACATGGTGGTGGCAGTGTCCTTAAGTGGAGCTGCATGAGTGCTGCTGGTGTCGGGGAGCTACATTTCATTGATGGCATCATGAATTCACAGATGTACTGCTCTATACTGAAAGAGAAGATGCTATCATCACTCCGTGCCCTTGGTCATCGTGCACTTTTCCAACATGACAATGATCCTAAACACACATCTAAAGCCACTGTTGGATTTCTAAAGAAGAACAGGGTGAAAGTGGTTCAGTGGCGAAGTATGTCTCCTGATCTGAACCCAATCGAACACCTATGGGGAATTCTGAAGAGACAAGTTGAGCATCACTCTCCATCCAGCATCCAGTCTCTAAAAGAGGTCATTCTTGAAGAATGGAAAAAGATGGATGTTGCAAAATGTCGCCAACTTGTTCATTCCATGCCTAGAAGACTTAGTGCTGTCATTAAAAATCATGGAGGCCATACAAAGTACTAGATGTAGTAGTTTTTGTTGTGGGGTGTACTCATTTTTGCATCACCCTAATTTGAGTAAAACTGAAAAATGTGTAATCTAAATTATATTATTAACCTTACTTTCATGTTATAAGTTAAACCGATGTTATATTAAACTTAGTCTTGTCAGCATTTTGGAAATTGTTTGTGTTCATTGAGATATCGTTTAAAATGTTACTTTTCAAAGGGGGTGTAGTCATTTACGCTGAGCACTGTAAATGGTTAAATCTGAAATTGTAATATGTTGCATCCAATGTTTGTGTTTATGTATTTTTATCCCTATTACAGTATCATGTTATTAGCTTATGGTTTTGAGTTAGTCACTTATGATCTTGAATTTCATTTAGCATCCTATTAGGTCAAATCCTACGTAGACAGCAGGCAGCTTCTGTTCCAGGCAGTGTTTGGAACTGAACTCATCTCAAAATAATGCCTTTTTTTTTCTTCCTCATTAATAGGGTCTTCACAGTGCCAGTATACCAGGAATCCTCTCTCTGGATCTCTGCCCAACAGACACCAACAAAGTCCTCACCGGTACCATTACAACACAGTTACACAAACACAATTCACTGATCACCAGTCATCAGACTTGTATATTTTGAACATGTCTCCTTTGAGCACTTCTGTTCCGATATAGAGGAGAGGGTTTTATGACTATGTGCATACATCACTTACTGTCCCGAGTGTTACTGCATGTTGATGGCACCGTGTTGCTCCTGAAGACAGACCCACATATGCACTGGTTCAAAAAGTTTTTTTGATATGCTCTCCCCAGGTGGTGCTGATAAGAACGTGGTGGTGTTTGACCGTCGAGAGGAGCAGATTGTTGCCACCCTCAAAGGGCACACCAAAAAGGTCTCGTCTGTCATCTACCACCCTGCTCAGGTAGGCCATCGCTCCCGCTCTTCATTCATAAACTTATTTCTGGTTAGTCTTCAGTTCTCACATGTCTCTTCACATGTTCTCTGTCAGTCGGTGGTGTTCTCTGCATCTCCAGACAGCACTATCCGTGTGTGGTCGGTTACCGGGGGCAACTGCGTGCAGGTGATCAGGGCCCACGAGGCCAGTGTTACCGGCCTCTCTCTGCATGCTACCGGAGACTACTTACTGAGCTCTTCTGAGGACCAGGTAACACACAGGCTGATGGTTGAAGAACAGTACACAAGCAACGCAAAAACATCATGCTACTAATTACATTATACTCAATGAATATTTGTTTTTGTGGTTCATAGTTTCACTACTTTTGTGAAAATAACTTTTCAAAACCTTTGTTTCTTTGAAGCAGTTTTCTATCTGTCAGAGTGTAATGCATTAAATTGTATGTGTGTTGTAGTACTGGGCCTTCTCGGATATCCAAACTGGACGTGTCCTGACTAAAGTCACCGATGAGACCGCTGGATGTGGTAAGAATTCCTATCTGTCCGGCTTAGGTGTACTTATAGTTTTAAAGGGATAGTTCACCCAAAAATAGTTTTTTGTTTATCTGCTTACCCCCAGGGCATCCAAGATGTAGGTGACTTTGTTTCTTCAGTAGAACACAAACAAAGATTTTTAACTCAAACCGTTGCAGTCTGTCAGTCATATAATGTAAGTGAATGGAATCACGGCTTTGAGAGTCAAAAAAACATACACAAACAAAACCAAATTAAACCCTGCGGCTCGTGATGATACATTGAGGTCTTAAGAAGACACGAAACGATCGGTCTGTGCAAGAAACTGAACAGTATTTATATAAATTTTTACCTCTGATCCACCGCAATGTCCGAACTGTCCTGAGCGCGTTCACAACATCTGGCGCGTGACGTCAAATAAATACGGTTGGGTAAAAAAATCCACGTGGTCTGTTGATATATCAAAATTGTCTTCCATTGTGATGACCTGTACTTTTAAATATCTTTAGATCATCGCAGTGCAGTGAACATGTCCGCAATCTCTCTGCACTGTGTAACTAATGAGTGATGTATCAAGCGACCACTGCGCTTCGCACATGCTTCTACTATCATAGATATGTGTAGATGCCCTATTCGACCGCTCCAGATACATTGACGCATCCGCCATTTTGGAACGTATCGCGGCCCATAGTAACAGTCACTAATGAGGCATCTACTTGTATAATATATATATATATATATAATATATATATAGATATATAGATATATATATATATATATAGTGGGTACGGAAAGTATTCACACCCCCTTAAATTTTTCACTTTTTTTTATATTGCAGCCATTTGCTAAAATCTTTAAGTTAAATTTTTTTTTCCTCATTAATGTACACACACAGCACCCCATATTGACAGAAAAAACACAGAATTGTTGACATTTTTTTGCAGATTTATTAAAAAAGAAAAAACTGAAATATCACATGGTCCTAGTCTTCAGACCCTTTGCTGTACACTCATATATTTAACTCAGGTGCTGTCCCTTTCTTCTGATCATCCTTGAGATGGTTCTACACCTTCATTTTGAGTCCAGCTGTGTTTGATTATACTGAGTGGACTTGATTAGGAAAGCCACACACCTGTCTATATAAGACCTTACAGCCTCACAGTGCATGTTCAGAGCAAATGAGAATCATGAGGTCAAAGGAAGTGCCTGAAGAGCTCAGAGACAGAATTGTGGCAAAGCACAGATCTGGCCAAGGTTACAAAAAAAATTTCGCTGCACTTAAGGTTCCTAAGAGCACATTGGCCTCCATAATCCTTAAATGGAAGAAGTTTGGGACTATCAGAACCCTTCCTAGAGCTGGCCGTCCTGCCAAACTGAGCTATCGGGGGAGAAGAGCCTTGGTGAGAGAGGTAAAGAAGAACCCAAGATCACTGTGGCTGAGCTCCAGAGATGCAGTCGGGAGATGGGAGAAAATTGTAGAAAGTCAACCATCACTGCAGCCCCCCCCCAGTCGGGGCTTTATGGCAGAGTGGCCCCGACGGAAGCCTCTCCTCAGTGCAAGATACATGAAAGCCCGCATTGAGTTTGCTAAAAACACCTGAAGGACTCCAAGATGGGGAGAAATAAGATTCTCTGTCTGATGAGACCAAGATATAACTTTTTGTCCTTAATTCTAAGCGGTATGTGTGGATTAAACCAGGCACTGCTCATTACCTGTCTAATACAGTCCCAAAAGTGAAGCATGGGGGTGGCAGCATCAGGCTGTGGGGGTGTTTTTCAGCTGCAGAGACAGGACGACTGGTTGCAAATCGAGGGAAAGATGAATGCGGCTAAGTACAGGGATATCCTGGACGAAAAACCTTCTCCAGAGTGCTCAGGACCTCAGACTGGCCGAAGGTTTACCTTCCAACAAGACAATGACCTAAGCACACAGCTAAAATAACGAATGAGTGGCTTCACAACAACTCTGTGACTGTTCTTGGATGGCCCAGCCAGAGCCCTGACTTAAACCCAATTGATCTCTCTCTGGTGAGACCTAAAAATGGCTGTCCACCAACGTTTACATCAAACCTGACAGAACTGGAGAGGATCTGCAAAGGAGGAATGGCAGAGGATCCCCAAATCCATGTGTGAAAAACTTGTTGCATCTTTCCAAAAAGACTCATGGCTGTATTATATCAAAAGGGTGCTTCTACTAAATACTGAGCAAAGGTCTGAATACTTAGGACCATGTGAATTTTCAGTTTTTCTTTTTTAATACATCTGCAAAAATGTCAATAATTCTGTATTTTTCTGTCAATATGGAGTGCTGTGTGTACATTAATGAGAAAAAAATTTAACTTCATTATTTTAGCAAATGGCTGCAATATACCAAAGAGTGAAAAATTTAAGGGGGTCTGAATACTTTCCGTACCCACTGTATATATGTCTATGTCTACTATGCCAGAGCACGTACACGCGTCACACGCCGGATGTTGAGAACGCTTTCAGGACAGTTGGACATTGCGGTGGATCAGAGGTAAAAAATTATATAAATACTGTTCAGTTTCTTGTACAGACCGATCGTTTCGTGTCTTTACACATAAATGTATTGTCACGAGCCGCAGGTTTTAATTTGGTTTTGTTTGTGTATTATTATTTTTTGACTCTCAAAGCCGTGATTCCCATTCACTTACATTATATGACTGACAGACTGCAACAGCTGGAGTTAAAAATCTTCGTTTGTGTTCTGCTGAAGAAACAAAGTCACCTACATCTTGTATGCCCTGGGGGTACGCAGATAAACATAAATTTTCACTTTTGGGTGAACAATCCCTTTAAGTATATACTTATTTTTGTGTTGGCAATATGAATTTTTCTGTATTATTTTTAAGCTTGGGGGCGGAAAACTGGCTGTTATTCAGTACTGGCTTAATAAAAAAAACAATGATTTGATGTTAGGATTAGTTCCATTGGCTGTTCTCAATGTATTCTAAAATATTTCTTGTATTTGTTGAATTTCTAATGCATTGGTTCGAAGTCTTTCAGGGCAATGAAAACACAAATTGCATTTCCTTTTTCTTCAAAAGTACTGAAATCATTAATAGAACTGTTAAAGGGATAGTTCACCCAAAAATAGTTAGGGCTGTTTTACTCCACCACCAGCGCGAGGCATCCTAGGTGTATATGACTTTCTTCTTTCAGACGAATCCAGTCGGAGTTATATTAAAAATTGTCTTTGATCTTTCAAGCTGTTTCATTGCAGTCAGCGGGTGTTGCATTGCTTCAGTCCAAAAGAACTGAAATAAAAAGCGCCCATCCATAAAAAAAAAAAAAAAAAAAAAGGGTCTCACACGGCTCTCGGGGGGTGAACAAAGGCCTTCTGTTGTGAATCGGTGCGTTTTTGTAAGAAAAATATCCATATTCAAAACGTAATAATCATTTTAATGTAGCTTGCGCCAGCGGTTCCGGGCAGATGACGTGTGAGTTCAGTGCTGCTCATGCGCCGGTGAGTCGTGAAAACCAACGTTTGTTTACAGGATCAAAGGAAGCAAAGTTTCCTTACTTTAGCAAAGGAAAACCAGTCTCCTCTTGGCTTATATCGAAATCCTGCGACATTCTTCTTTACAAATCCTCGTTTTGTACTTCTAATTCTTGACTGTTGTTTTGTTTTGATCTCTCCGCTGCGCTTCCGTGTTCATCACTTCTGAGCGGCGCATGCAAAGCCGACCGCCATACAACATCCGCATGGAGCTGCTTCCGTGTACAACAGTGAACGCAGGCTAGATTCAAGTGATTACGTTTTGAATATGGATATTTTTTCTTACAAAAACTCATCGATTCGCTACAGGAGGCCTCTCACCCCCCGGAGCCGTGAGAAACTTTTTTTCATTTTTTTTTTTTTTTTTTTTAATTATATGGGCTATTTTTTTATTTAAGTTCTTTTGGACTGATGCATGCAACACCCGCTGAGTGGCATTAAACAGCTTGAAAGATCAAAGACTATTTTTTATATAACTCCGACTGGATTCGTCTGAAAGAAGAAAGTCATATACACCTAGGATGCCTCAGGGGTGAGTAAAACACAGCCTAATTTTCATTTTTGGGTGAACTTCCCCTTTAAGGAAATTGTTAACAGGAAAAAAATGTATACAACCATAAAACAATGAATAGAACAGAACAATAATGTTATATAATAGAAAAACAATATAATTATCATTTATTGATCCCTAATTTAGTGGTGATTTTAATATGCTTTTTATGTATATTGTCAACTCAGTCTAAAAATACAGAGAAACTATTTTTGGTCCATAGGTCCAGGCTTACTTTACATTGGTGATAAGCGTCCTAAATACTGTACCAGTTGAACTAGTTCCACATGCTCAGTTCAGATTTATTTAATGGAAAATGTCTTATTTTAACTATTTTTACTGTATTTAATGTCTTGCATTGTGAATTTAGAAGCTTGGCTTTTGGATGTAATGCTGCTGCTTGACTGGGAAAAAAATCATTTGAGCAAATGTATATGTGCCACATAAATATAAAGCATTTAATATCTCTGAAGGCTGAAAAATGTCTTCTATTTTGTTAGCTATATTGCCCCTGCTCTTAAATTTGATTGTTCACATATGGAAAATGTAAAGCCTTTCTTATATCCCTTCAGCTCTGACCTGTGCTCAGTTCCATCCTGACGGTCTGATTTTCGGCACTGGCACGGCAGATTCTCAGATTAAGATCTGGGATCTGAAGGAACGGACCAATGTAGCCAACTTCCCCGGACATTCAGGTCCCGTGACATCCATCGCCTTCTCTGAGAATGGATACTATCTGGCCACTGGTAAGTCACATGACCCCGACTTAAAAAATAATAATTTATGCATTTAGCAGACACTTTTATCTAAAGCGACTTCCAGTGCATTCAGGCTATACATCTTGTACCAGTATGTGTGTTCCCTGGGAATCGAACCCACAACCTTTTGCGCTGCTAACGCAATGCTCTACCACTGAGCCACAGGAAAATGACTAGGGTTGGGAATGTTTTTTTTTTGTTTTTTTTTTTTTTTCTTTTCGATACCGGTGCCAAATCGATATTTTTAAAACGGTTCCGGTGCCTAAACGTTGCCTGAACCGATACTTATTAAAAAAATTTAATAAATAAAAATTCCCCAAAAAATTATGGATGGGCCATTAGCACTGTAAACATATGATGTCTGTTTTATTCATACTGGATGCCAGAGGGTGCCCTCGCACAGAAAATTCACATATCCAGTCACAGAAGTAGAGAAAACTCAGGAAATCCCTTATATGGACAAAGGCACTGCTATTATAGCTGTAAGTTAACTGAGTAAACCGAACATATAAACGTTTTTGAATGATAAAACAAAGACAATACACACTCGACTGCGACAATATGGTTTATCTGTTTTATTTAAGCCATCTGGTATTTTCATAATTGTATCGCTGATATCTCGGCCGATATTGTGGCTTTTGTTTTTTTAAATATCGGCTCTGCCGATAACTTCTGTTTGGCTGATGCTCGGGCGGACTTTTATTTGACTTGCTGCGGAAACTCAGCAACCTAACACACAGTCTCACATTCTCCTCTTGTTCGCTGTGTCCTTAACATTCTGTTCTAAGACGGAAGAAGTCTGTCTAATAATCAAAATAGCACGGGTAATTCAAAGGAATGTAAAAATGTTTTTTAGCATGTATATCATTTAAAAGGGTCATACGATGCGATTTCAATTGTTCCTTTCTCTCTGGAGTATTACAAGCTCTTGGTGCATAAAGAAAATCTGTAGTTGCAAAGACTGATCTCAGCGATTCTTTATTAAATTTAAGAGTCAGCCACTCCTACCTAAATGGCTCGTTCTAACACGCCCCCACATCTACGTCACTGTGTGGGAAGATTTTGCATAACGCCGCCCAAATGTTCACTCAAAGAAAGAGCGCGTAACTTTTATTCTCGCTGTAGTATTGTTGTTGTTGCCGCTGCCATGTCGTGAAGGCGCTGTGTTTTGTTGGGAAAGCGAAACTCTTTGTTTGGCCTTCCAAAGAGGATGATATAGCTGCTTCGTCGAGCTGATCTGTGCTGGTTGCTGAGAAATCCGCGCTGTGATCGCTGGATCGGCTTTCAACCTTGGATGAAGCGGAGTCCAGCCCGGGTCCGTCACATGTGGTTGCCGGCAGCCTTCCGGTGCTCTTTCCATCAAATTGCCGGGCCGCCTGCCTCTGCTCACTCTAGCCCTCCGGCCTCCACTCACTCTAGCCCTCCGGCCTCTGCTCACTCTAGCCCCCGGCCTCTGCTCACTCTACCCCCCGGCCTCTGCTCACTCTAGCCCACCGCCTCTGCTCACTCTAGCCCAGCCTCAGCGCACTCTAGGCCGCCGTGTGCGACGTTGTGTTTCTTTGTGAAAGCGAAACTATTTTGTTTGGCTTTCCAAAAATGGACACGACTAGAAATCAGGTGTTAAGTTGTATTTACAACACTGTTAAAGAACAGTTCAACCCAAATATTCAGAAGTGTGCTGCACATTTTATGGAGGACTGTTTCCTGATCCTGGTAGAGTAGACTACAATGCTGGCTGTTCTGACTCACGGACTGTAAGAACGTTTTTTTATATTTAAAGAGTTTTTATATTTTTTATATTTAAAGCGAGTTTTTTTTGGGCAGTGTAGAGTAGAGCTTGTTGTTTTGTCGTTTCTCCGATCACAAATGCAGACATGGTTTTATTTTTACGCGGCGCGATGCAACGCAACGTGTTAAAAGACAGTATTAGTCATTATAATCTGTAATTATGTCCACACTGGATGCAACGAATGCCTCGTTTGTAATGGGTTTTAATGTTTTTGTCTCTTTGCTCCGGCCTGACAGGGCATCAAAGTATGGTAAGGGACGTAACATTTCGGTCACATGCTTGATGTATTCGGCCAATCACAACTCACTGGATAGTTGGCCAATCACAGCATACCTTGCTTTTCAGACGATGAGCTTTGTAAAAATCAACGCGTTTCAGAAGGCGGGGCATAGAGAAACAGTAATGTACAGTATGTGGTAATGTGTTTTTTGAACATAACACATTTCATTAGAACCAAATACACACAATATGTTCGTTTGCAACATCATATGACCCCGTTAAACAAATCTTTAATGTCACTCTATGAAACATCCAATTCAAAAACCTTGCAACTGTGTCCGATCCAGTTGTGAGATCTTTGGTGAAGTGTGCATGTGTATCCTGCTGATCGCTGTGTTCCTTGTGACAGTCGTCTGTTTGATTGAATGCTGGACAGAGGGAGTTCATCTTCCACTGAGATGCGCGATCGCCAAACTTTAAACAACCGATTTAATTATGCTGCGCTCTATTTTATTTCCCACGGTCATATTCATGGCATTTGCACTGTGTGCTGTATTAAAATGATCTTCACCTTGGCTTTATTGGAAAAAATATGATTAATGCATACAAACTTCCCAGAATACTGAGTGCCATATTGGTTACAGTGTTTACTTCCTTTTTAATTATAGTTTTATTAAATATTTTCTACTTAGATGACCAAGTATTTTCCACCAGAAGTATGTTTTATTTAACACGTTATTTTTTTTAATCAATTTTCAAATGATTTCAAATTTCTTAATCTTAATTAAAATAAATACAATTATATCAGCCACCCTGCTTTCCAAGATATCGGCATCGGCCGTCAAAAAACCAATATCTGTTCAACCACTTATATATTATATTTGTAATCCATTGCTAATCGATGTATTCTTTTTAAAGTAGCCTATGGAACATATTTTCTGCCTCATTCTGTGACAAGAAGCCACATCAGATCACAAAAGGAAGCATTTGACTGGTGTTGTGGAGTAAAACGGTTATAATGTTCTCTTTTGTTGGACAACAGGTTTAGAAATGTGAATACAAAGGTGGTTTAGCTTTAGGCATTTTAATTTACGCATGTTTAGCTTAGTTAACAGAAGGCTACCTGCTGCCATCAGCAAGTGTAATTACTGCATTCTCCTGCTCCTCGGATGCTCTCATTTCCCGAGTTGTGCTTTTAAGTCGGAATGTGGAAACAACATGGACACTTGCGTTACTACAAAGATGTGTTGGATTTGTATTATTAGAGCTTTCCGACTTGTTCACGTGCATTTTCTCAGTCTGTAAATTATTTTTCACGTGCGGTGCCAGTCATTCTTACGTCCGTTTCGGAGAACCAGAGGACAAATATTTCAATCGATGGCTCAGGCATGGCACCGAAATCTGCGTTCTGGAGTTGGTTTCTAGGGTAAGAGGGGAGGAGGAAAGACATACCGGTTGCATGGGTACCGGTGCCATATTGGTACCGGGTTTCGGTACGCAACTCTAAAAATAACTGTTAATGTTGCAGAATTAATTATAAAACTACTCTAATGCCTTCTGTAGAGCTGCTTTAGAGCTGAAATTAGTGTCGTTATTCAGCTCAATTCAGTTCAAATTTCGTTCTCATCCAATAGTGTTAGTGCGGTTAAATCAACATTTCAACATACTGAATGTTAATTGTCTTTTAAACTCTTTCTACCTTTTTTGTTTGACCTGTAGGTGCTCAGGACAGTTCACTCAAGCTGTGGGATTTGAGGAAGCTGAAGAACTTCAAGACAATCACTTTGGACAACAATTATGAGGTCTTCTTGCATAGGCCACTGATATGACTGCCATGTGTTCTTAATCCGTGTGACACTGTTTTACTGCTTTTACAGAAAGCATGGCTAATATTTCTGCCTTCCTCCTGTAGGTGAAGTCTTTGGTCTTCGACCAGAGTGGAACATATCTGGCTGTTGGTGGATCAGACATAAGAGTTTATATCTGCAAACAGTGGTCTGAAGTCCTCAACTTCTCTGGTGAGAATGTTGTGTTTTGATTAGTAATATTATACATGAAATGCCATTCTGAGTGTACTTTTATGCTGTGTGAGGTTTGCTATCTTATTTGTCTAGAATGTTTTGTTCTGAGCTATCAAATGGACTTTTCTTTGCTATGCATTCTTATGTTTTAATCTCTCTTCCTTTCTCTCGTAGATCACTCTGGTCTGGTTACCGGTGTGGCTTTCGGCGAACATGCTCAGTTCCTGGCGTCCACTGGCATGGACAGAAGTCTCAAATTCTACAGCCTGTAATAGAAATGGAGAACCTTCAGGAGAGATTTAAAACGGGATGCAATCATTTTTCCACAGCAAATATGTCAGTAATAAATTGTGCTTGTGTATACATAGATATTCATTCACGGTCTCCTACATCATTGTAGTGATGAATTCCTCCGATACATACAGTATACCAGACTTTGAAATCGGTAACTTCTCTTTTGTTAAAGTTATTGCTTTAAGACAGATTTTGGCAGATTCGGGTTGATTTGAGCTCTTCTACTTTTTAAGCTTTGATTGTAGGCTGGTGAGCTTTGTTAGTGTCCCATGACTTTCTTTTTTTAAATTTTTTTTTATCCTTTTGTGGACCATAACAAATGTGAAATAGATTCCAATAAAGTTTAAATGATTTTTAGTTATTGTTTTATGTATTCACTGAATGTGCGCTTGCAAGAAGTGATCAGGAGTTGGTGTTCTATTCAGGATGTCTGTTTTTACAATGCAGTGTTTGACAGAGCATTACTGAGAACAGTGCCTTAATATCTCCTGTGAGCTGGACAGTAATAGCCATTACCAGGAAGAGTTTCATGAGGTGTTAGGGTGATGACATTTTGGAAGAAGCTAAGACTGTGCAGGGGAGTCCATCATCGTCTGTCTGCTTACTTGGAACCTCTTATCAAACACTACTGGCATGGAGTACTACCAGCCTAAAGCCTGTTCAAACATGATCCCTCAGATTTTTGAATGCAGCTTCTGTGTATGTATGTATACAGTGGGTACGGAAAGTATTCAGACCCCCTTAAAGTTTTCGCTCTGTTATATTGCAGCCATTTGCTAAAATCATTTAAGTTAATTTTTTTTCCTCAATGTACACACAGCACCCCATATTGACAGAAAAACACAGAATTATTGACATTTTTGCAGATTTATTAAAGAAAAACTGAAATAATCACATGGTCCTAAGTATTCAGACCCTTTGCTCAGTATTTAGTAGAAGCACACTTTTGATCTAATACAGCCATGAGTCTTTTTGGGAAAGATGCAACAAGTTTTTCACACCTGGATTTGCCATTCCTCCTTGCAGATCCTCTCAGTTCTGTCAGGTTGGATGGTAAACACTGGTGGACAGCCATTTTTAGGTCTCTCCAGAGATGCTCAATTGGGTTCAAGTCAGGGCTCTGGCTGGGCCATTCAAGAACAGTCACAGAGTTGTTGTGAAGCCACTCCTTCGTTATTTTAGCTGTGTGCTTTAGGGTCATTGTCTTGTTGGAAGGTAAACCTCCCAGTCTGAGGTCCTGAGCACTCTACAGAAGGTTTTCGTCCAGGATATCCCTATACTTGACCGCATTCATCTTTCCCTCGATTGCAACCAGTCGCCTTTTCCCTGCAGCTGAAAAACACCCCCACAGATGCTGCCACCACCATGCTTCACTGTTGGGACTGTATTTGGACAGGTAATGAGCAGTGCCTGGTTTTCTCCACACATACCGCTTGGAATTAAGGCCAAAAAGTTCTATCTTGGTCTGATGAGACCAAGATAGAACTTATTTCTCACCATCTTGGAGTCCTTCAGGTGTTTTTTTTTTTAGCAAACTCCATGCGGGCTTTATTGTGTCTTGCACTGAGGAGAGGTTTCCGTCAGGCCACTCTGCCATAAAGCTCCAATTGGTGGAGGGCTGCAGTGATGGTTGATTTTCTACAACTTTCTCCATCTCCCGACTGCATCTCTGGAGCTCGGCCACAGTGATCTTTGGGTTCTTCTTTACCTCTCTCACCAAGGCTCTTCTTCCCCCGATAGCTCAGTTTGGCCGGACGGCCATCTCTTAGGAAGGTTTCTGGTCGTCCCAAACGTCTTCCATTTAAGATTATGGAGGCCACTGTGCTCTTTTTTCCCCCTTAGGAAAAAAAAAAAATAAATAGCTCTTAAGTGCAGCAGAAATTTTTTTGTAACTTTGGCCAGATCTGTGCCTTGTCACAATTCTGTCTCTGAGGTCTTCAGGCATTTCCTTTGACCTCATGATTCTCATTTTGCTCTGACATGCACTGTGAGCTGTAAGGTCTTATTTAGACAGGTGTGTGGCTTTCCTAATCAGTCCAATCAGTATAACAAACACAGCTGGACTCAAATGAAGGATAGAACCATCTCAAGGATGATCAGAAAAAAATGGACAGCACCTGAGTTAAATATATGATTGCACAGCAAAGGGTCTGAATACTTAGGACAATGTGATATTTCAGTTTTTTTTTTTTAATAAATCTGCAAAAATGTCGACAATTCTGTGTTTTTCTGTCAATATTGGGTGCTGTGTGTACATTAATGAGAAGAAAAATTAACTTAAATTATTTTAGCAAATTGCTGCAATATAACAAAGAGTGAAAATGTAAGGGGGTCTGAATACTTTTCCGTACACCCTGTATTATATATATATATATATATATATATATAGCTATAAGCAGAAGAAAAACTTTGGAGTGTTACTTTATCACCTTTTTGAGTACTGTTTTTTAATATATTTTCCTAAATTATAAACGTTGCTGAAAAACTCTTGCACACATCTACTACATCCTTCATTTGTCTGATTGATAGGCTTTTACTTGCTACAAAAGTAACACCCTAGTAAAATTTAAAAAAAGTAAAAAAGCCATCAGGCTTAGAATTTTTGTTTGTTCATCTCTCATCACTAGTGCCTTGGTTTTGCCTCCCTAAAACTACCGAGCTGGACATAAATCTGAGCATTTAAATGTTTTTGACTTTACTATGATTATAATAGAAAGATCTATATATATATATATATAAAGATAGAAATTATTGGGAGTACAGAGTGACTGATATTATATGCAGTTTATGTAAGTAGCCTTTTTTTATACGTATAAAAACAAGGTCAATGATTTGCATGTAAAGCTATCAAAATTTAATCTTTTTTTTTTGTCATAAATGTGCAGATAACATCTGCACCCGAACTGCATGTTTTCCCTCAGTTTGGCACTTGAGGTGTTTTTTCCTCCTCGAGTGTGAGCTTTATATCATAGTATTCATACCCTTGTTCAATAAATTGTTCCAGTTCAACAAATTAGTTTATTCTGTCACACAATTATGCTGTAATATTCTCAGAGAATCATAACCGTGCTGATAATCAGACCAGCTGCATGACAGTGCCTTTCATGTATTCTTATGATTTATTTCCTTTTTCTTTTTTTTTTTCTTCTTTTTTTTGAATTCATGGGGTTTTTAGGGTTAAAATACGTTTTCATTGTAACCTTCAAAATAAATACAGTACAGTACGTTTTTTTGAATTGTTTATTTCACGTATATAGTTTACAAAAAGAAAACGTGATGTCAATTATGAATACAAAAACAGCACTACACATACCAAATGACATTGAAAAAATATATACATCTTTGCTTTGATATCAATAACTTATAACATTCAAAGAAAAAGAAGAACCGTTACATTCAGATCATAAGTGAATTTTATCATCAGTGCTTTGCAGTTCTTACAAACGATGACCAAGTCTTGCATATACAGTGTTAGGCTTACTTCTAAATGATCTGATTATTACATGCCCTGTAACTATACAAATTCATATTTACATTAGAGAACCGGCATAAAAAATAACCAAACTAGCCATCAGTGTGCGCTGTCAGACCTGCAGAGGAAATCCTGCAGCTTGAGGAAGACTAGCAGAAGATTTACTGGGTTTCTTCTGAGAGAAAAGACTTGTTTGGGCAGCTACTTCCTAAAGAGGAGACAGACTCATTTCTGCTATGCACTGTATGAACCGCACCAGTTCACAGAGCTCAATTAGTTCTCGCAAAAGGATATATCAAAACAAATAATATTTTTTCAGTCATAATGCACTGCATATGAAGTTTTGTCTTCTAAAAAAATATAAAAGTTTGTGTTTTTATGGGCATAGCCTGTTCCAGCCAGACCAAAAAAAAACCGATGCTATAAGATGTTTTGTCATTCTAAGTGTTCCTGAGGCTCGTTTGGAACCTGAAATGATTTGGCACCAGAAATGAAACATTATTTGCTGTTATGGCATAGGGTTGGCATACTGCATTATAGGGGTTTGCCCTTGTTGGCGTGTGTGAGCAGCACCTCCGTTTGCAGGTGTGTCTAAGCCGAGTGAACGTCTATAAGCTGCTGATAGTCTGTAGAGCATGTCAGCAGGTGGACACGACTGGGCATCGGCTTTCTGTGTCAACAGCATCTCAAACAGGGAGCTCACTTCTGAAATCAGAGCTCTGCCTCCCAGCGGGGCCTTCTCTGGGGTTTTACCAAAAGTAGAGAAGGAAGTGGAATCATCAAGACCAGCCGTGGGACAGTGGGCATCAGGGGATGGTGGCCCATCCGGGATAAACAGGTTTTCATGGTAGTCGGTTGTCAGAGGAAGAGAAAGACGAGCCATCCATGCCGGATCGGGAATGTCTGAGAACACATCATCTACACAAAAAGAGGAATAAAATATAAAATTGAATTTAAAAATATGAATGTAAAATATGTAAACAAGCATTTACAAAAGTAGTAATAATAAATTATACATACGTATATATTCTGGCCATAAATATAATAAAATATTTACAAACATTTGAAAAAAAGGCTACAAAACCTGTCTGAATCTTGTTTACTTGTTTGAGTTTGTGTAGATGAAAAACAGGATGACAGGAAATACCGAGAGGAGGTGTGCATTCATCTTTAATTCAGTAAACACGCATTTCCTTTTCCTGTCATTTCATGCACATCTGCTGAGTTTGAACACAGATGAGTATTGCCAGTAACACAGCATGTCTTAAAATCACACAGTTTGCCATGTTTTTTTAGGGCAAAGGAAGTGATACGGTGCAACAACAATCAAGGAAATTACCTTCATCAAGCCAGAAAAATTCCAGAAATACTTGGTTAAGTGAATACGCTTAAATTCTGTTATAACTTGACTCTTTTTCACATATTATCTAAGTTTGTGTGTGAAGCAGCCTCTTTGTAAAGACATCTATGTTTCCATGAAGAACCTTTTCATTGAACAAACAGTTCTTTATAGTAGAAAACGGTAAATATGATAAATAATAAAAATTAATATAGCTCCAAATTGCACATCTTTAAATGATTGGTTGCATTTTATTATTTGTATTTAGCATTGGTTTTTACTCTGCCATGCATTTTTGGTCATCTAGTGTATCATTGCAGGCTACTTCACTGACCAGCTTCACATGACACAAGCTCAGTCTTAGCTGGTTAGCTAGAGTGGCTATAGCAGAAATATTTGTTTTTGAACGAGCGAGGAGAAGCCAGAAGATGATGGACCCTGGAGCTCTGAAACAGACACACGAACATAGCGAGGCATGCAGACAACCACGAATCTGACAGCTTTATAACCTTTATTGAGTGTTTTTTCTTGGATCAGAGATTCCAGGGCCTTAATTAAAGATGGAGGAGAAACAAAAGGGCTCAGCATATACAGGAGCTTTTGGAGAGAGTGTGTGAGTAAAGATCTGGAATCCAGCGAGCGCTGATCAAACGAACCCACACTGGCCAACATCAGAGAGCTCAGTCAGAACCTCCAAACCTCGTTTTCATGACTTCCTCTCTCCACAGCTCTTTCAAATCCGGCCTATCTCTGAATTCACCCCTTTGCATTATTATGCGTTAATAATTATATGGCCCATACTTCTCACTATATCTATCTTACTTTTATTCCACAAATCTCCTTCTTACAGCATCTCATAATTAATGATGGAGGTAATGGTGGCATCTGTAATTCCGCTAAAGCAGTTAAACCCATTAACCCACAGACATTTTATGGTAAAAATGCCATAAAGAATCCAGCCACATCCAAACAACCACCGGCAGACTTACACACACTACAGTGACATGTGTGTAACATTCATCCAGTGTTACTGCTGGTGTGTATGCCACACTTTCTCAAACAAGCCAACAGTCAGTCAGATGAGTTCAAACTCAGAAAACTACACTGTCTATAATAGTTGATAGGGCATTCATATGCATTTGCTTAGATGCTTAGAGAGATTTTCAGGAATATTGCATGAGGGTGAAAGATTTCCCCTTCACGTTTTCACAATTTAGGTTTGAAAGTGACTTCTGTTTGAGCAGCACTGCTTCATTCATCCCTACACTATTGACAATAGCTGAATCTCATTTGTCTGTATAATTTTGCTAATGTGACCACACCTTAAAAGCCTGTTCACACCAAGAACGATAACTAAAATGATGACTATATTAGCATTCACACCAACGCACGATAGCGTTCTGTTTATTACAAGCATGTTCTGCAGTTTTGTCATCTGCTGCATTAAATGCTAAAGTCATGTGGATTCTGATTGGCTCTCCAAGTTTTTATAGTTCGTCAGCCGGAAAAAAATGTTCAGAAAGTGATTCCAACAATATTGTTTCTGTGTGCCTTTATTGTTAAAGCTGTGGTGTGGACTTAGAATTAGAAAGTTATCGCTCTCATTATAGTTTCGTCTTTGGTGTGAATGGGCCGTAACTCTAAGAGAGTTTATTGCTTGACAAAGTATCACCTTCTTCTAGTAAGCCTGACTGCTTAGAAGAGTGATAGTGCACCTTTAATGTATCATTCATGTCAGCAACACAGATGGTGCAAGATGATTTACACACCCCTAACCATAAACACAAGCAATAGTAATAGTGATGCTTGGCTTAACAAGCGCCATTAGTAATCAAGCACCTAACTAATGTAAAGAATGTAAACTATTGTTATTCATTTAAATCACACATAATACAACAAAGTGCACATGTGTCACCTACGGCCCTTGAAAAACAGTGTGAGAAGAATGCGGTTGAGAAACAGCAGCTTGAGGGCAGTGTGGCCTTCAAAGGAAGAGTGTAGAGACAGAACAATATCTTATACTTGCACACACACACACATTTCACACACTCTCATCTTCTCTGTCCTTAGGGTATGCATAACACATACACATCGCCTGCATTGTGTTGAAGTGTTAACAATAAGAGTTACGGCATGACGTGAGGAGCCCAAGGACATGTGAGCATATTCGTGTGAGCAGGTGTGACTCACTTAAGGATCACCCTTGAATCTGCTAAAAGGGTTACCATCATTCAGAGGTGTAAGTAAGTGGTTAAAACTTAGATGACGCAGGAAGAAGAGAAGTAATATGTACATGTTTTCTTCTTTAGCCTGAAAAACACTACAACCAGATGAATTTCTGGATTAATACTCTGTTCCAAGACCTGGTGAGATGCCTTATTGACTTCTAATGTTCCTAATAGGGCACATCTATACTGCAGTATTGATATAGCAGTATTCACAAGCTGCAATTTTCAATTCCTTTAAAAATACTGATATTAAAATTATATTAATACAAAACATGTTTTTGCATCACTTTGTGTTGCAAAATGTTTTCAGTAATTTTGTTGATGCTTATGCTAAAACACCCCTGACATATTTAGCTGGACTGTGCCACATGACTGTGAGAAGCAAGTGTGCAGCCAAGCAAAGTCGAATATGCACAGAGACACTTCCACATTTAAACAGAGAGTGGCAAAAAAGAAACATACCATTTAAGAAATAATTTAAGAAATAATCAGTATCCAGTGCTGGGTAGATTACTTACAAATTGTAGTCTGTTACTGATTACAAATTACATGATGAAAACTGTAGTCAGTATTTAGATTACTAATTTCAGGTAATGTATTCTGACTACTTTTGGATTACTTTTAGATTACTTATGACCTAAATCTTTACGTTTGAAATAGTTTAATTGTTTACCTACATGCCAATGTGACCATTAACCAACATCAGAGAACTGTGAACACGCAAATGTGTCATTAAATGATTGAAATATTAGCTTTAAATCTCAGGGGGACTTCAAGTAAATATTTTATGTCAAAGGGGTTCGGCTGACAAAAAAAAGTTTGGGAATCCCTGCATCACATAAAGAAAACAAAAAAAGCTTCCAGGTTTTAAATAATTTTCGTCAGTTACACAGCGGCAGTGTTTAGTAACTTGCGTAATTATTTGTTTCATACATGATATAACTGTTTGAGAGGTGCTTTTGTCTGCAAATTCAGAAGCATGGATCACAAATTAATTCACATAACATTTACATTCTATATTGTGAATATTCAAAGCTAAACATTATGACACACAGTAGAATTTCAAAAGTTCAAAGAGAAAAAAGAAAAATTAGGGAGAATCAATAAATTATTAATAATTTACTGCCATTGTGTGAATATGTAATCATGTAAAGATTTACTGTAATCTGATTATCTACCTATTAAAACATATATATGTAGCATCTGGACCAATCCAACACACTATATGTTCTCTTTTTATATAACAAATACTCTGTAACCACAGTTACCAACATACTAGATCCAGACCCTTCCCCCCCGTATGCCGTACACCCCAGAAGTCGAACAGCTCTTTGTTGCTGGCAACCACGCTGAATCCCTGGGTTTATGCCAAAAGTATTTAGCAGGAAAGTCCCTGCATGCCCAAGAAAGCATAGTAGAATGGACTGTGTTTCTAGTTAATGCATGAGAAAAACCGTTATTGAATGAACACAACATATTCTTCAGCCCCTTGTATATTATTGTCATTGTGTATTTTGTCTTTGATATTCTTAGACTATTTTAGTATGCTTGTGAGGGAACCCATTCCTGATCATCCCTTTTCACTATATGTAATCTTACCTTGTTTAGTATCTATGAATGTGCCTTCTTATGATCGAAACAAGCGTGTTTATTATATATTGGTACATAGGCAATATTTATTAGGGCCCTGAGAATCGTTAGTATTTTCGATTTAATCCATTTGCAATTACCATGCTAGAGAACAAAGGGTCGTAAACCCTCCAGCATTTGCCACCTCCCGCTTGGAATTTCCATCTTTCTCATTTGACAAGCCCATCTTGAAAGGCGGAGAACTTCTCCGACCTTAAAGGCCCGGCTCCAGGGACCCGCCCCAGTCGGTGGTTCGGTCAGAAGCTAAGAAAATGTTAGAAAACGCTTCAGGATACCAAAGCATCTGTGCCAGCCTTTCTTCGGCCTAGTCCTTTCCATTCATCAGTGACTCTGACTCAACTGGTTTCTTTTCATCAACTAATTCAGCAAGATCTTGGACCGTAAGATTGCATCAGGAATCTCTTTCAGACCGCTGAGACTCGCTAAGTATCAAACTTAGTCGATTTAATTGATGCATTAAGTGTCAGTTACACCTTTTTACAAGGTTTGTTTGAACTCAGAATCTGACGTATCCTTGAAGGTTTAGATCTGTTGAATATGCAAATGGTTCTATAAATTTAATTCCTTATGTCTCTTTCTGTATTGAGTTCAACTTTAACCCTTTCCTATACCAACTGGTATGTTGGTGTGTGTGTGGTATTTGCATGTTAGAGTAAAACCCTTTATGTGTGTATGTAGGATGTTAGACCAGTTTATGTGTTTATGTAGTATGTTAGACTAGTTTAAGTGTTTATGTAGTTAATAAAACCTTACTTGTATCACACTTGACGTGTTCAGTGTTTGCTCATAACCGGAGTCAATAATCATGCAGATTTACGTTACAAGCTTATAGAATTGTACAGTAAGAAAGTTATTTCCCTTAACCAGGAAATTACCGTTCTTAGAATTGACAAGACAGTTGAACCTGATTGTCAGCTAAATAGCTACAGTGGATCTAATATATGAATAGTTAATTATAACTAGTTATGGTTAATTATTCATATTTCCCCATGAGCTGATTCGCTACAATACAATCTAATGATTATCGTCCAGTGGCACTTACTTCAGTAGTAATGGAGTGTTTTGAAGTTATGATTAACTTTGTAAAAACAGAGGTTAGCTGTCTTTCAGACCCATTTCAGTCAATAGCAACAGAAGTACAGATGATGCTGTTATAGCCATGACACATTTTATAAATAGGCATCTAGAGGATCCTAGCTCGTATGCATGTCTTTTATTTGTAGATTTTAGTTCAGGTTTTAATATGCTGCAGCCACATCTTTTAATTGCGAGGTTGAATGATTTTAAAATTCACCCTTTTATTACAAAATGGTACTATTCTTTTTTAACCAATCGCAGGCAGCAGGTTAGTGTTAATGGAACACTATCTGAATCTACAATTTTGAGCACAGGTGCCCCTCAGGGCTGTGTCAGTTCACCGGTTTTGTTGTTGTTTTTTGAGTGTAGAATGTGTTACTCTAATAATTACATCAGTACATTCTCAGATGATACGGTAACCTTAGGTTTATTGAAAAAGAACAGGGACTTGTCTGAATATTTTTCAGAGATGGGAAGGTTTGTGAATTGGCGTGAGGACAACCACCTAGCTCTGAATGTCAATAAGACAAAGGAGATGGAGTTTGACCCTAGAGGAGTTGGTGATCACAGGCCATAATCAAACCATCATACAGGTCCCATCATGCAAATATCTTGGTGTCTTCTTTGATAATTCACTGACATGGAACATCCATGTAGATAATCTTTGTAGTAGGTTACAACAACGGTTGCATTTCTAAAGTCATCTGAGAATTCGTGGTGTTGATCAAAAGTTCATGATAATTTTCTATCAGGCAGTCCTTGAGAGTTTAATCAGGTACAGCATCACAGTCTGATTTGGTAATCTGTCTGTGCAGCTGAGAACTTAACTGTATCGGATGATTCACACTGCCTGGGAAATTATTGGTGTTAAAGAACAGACATCATTGTAGATTATTCATACAGAGAGTTGTTGCCCTCTGGGAGGAGGTTTAGAGTTACTCATTGTAGATTGAATAGATTTAAAAACTCATTCATTCCTGTGTCTATAAAGTTGTTAAACAGTGGCAGTATGGAGCTGTAATTTGCTGTAATTTAAAAAAAAAAATTATTGTCTGTATTTGTTGATAATTGTGTGTTAATTGTGAGCTGACTGCAGCATGGGTGATGGGCCCAAGATAAATTTCCCCACATGTGGGACAATAAAGCTTACTTTACCTTACAAGTACCACATTTTTGGAATCTGATTACATAATCCAGATTACATGAAATCAGTTACTACCCAGCACTGTGAGTATCAGTCTCGAAACTAATAAAAATAAGGTTGGTATCCCTTGTAGTTCCTAACTGTAATGCAACCTTTTAAGTGGAACACTGAACATAGGCAGTAGATCCACACACTGAGCTTTAACTTAAAATTGATTCTTTCTTTTGGAACTAGAGTGGAATATCTCAGTAAGATGATTCACTGTGTAACCGTGATTGGGTGGAAATCAACACTGACATAAAGATTGAGTTAAAACTGCTCAGACATCAGAGAGATAAAACAAAACAAACTAGACCTTTGATTCAAGAGAACAAAAAAGGTCCCTGTTAATTTAGAGCGTGCTAAATCTCAAAACAATAGATGGAAGGAACTGCACACAAACATTTACTCTATACATAGACAAAGGAAACACAGCAGCAAAAATCTGAATGCATATTAGTATGTCCAGATCAACAGACTTTAAACATAAATGTTTCCAGAGTATGATTGCAGTGTTCAGAAAATTAATTACAATGTCAATTTAAAAATTAAAACTAAATATAAATAATTGTTTTTTTCTGCCTTATTTGTTGACTTGCCAGGCTGTATATGGAAAAAAGTGGTCAACAGGATAAATGTGAGATATCTGGAAATCACCTACAAAAATAGTAAATCCTGTACTGTACTCAGAATCAGGAAACCTTTTCACATCACCTTACTTCACTTAGATTATTAGTTCAGGTCCTCTAATTTCATTCAAAGTCCTCCACTTATTGATATTTAGTTCAACTGCTGTGAGACATTTCACTGTTTGTGTCATTTGTTGCATACTTGATATTCAGAACAACAGCACATTTGCTTGTGTGGCATGACGTAAATTAGTTCACCCCAAAAAATAAAAGTCAGTCATCATTTCCACACCCTTATTTCATTTAATTTAGACTTTTACTCATATATAATCATTGATCAATGCACAAACGTAGAGGTCATCAAATATAGTAATCAGAAGCTCAGACTAACTTGTTTGAGATGCTATATTAATATATCAGTATTGCATATGAATAAAAGCCTACATTGAATCTGTTTGTCATATAAAGTGATTGTGTCTCTTCGGAACAGCTGGATTCACTCAAATGACTTTTGCAATATCTTAAGGACGTTTTTGATGTATGAAAGTTTTGCTTGCATGGACTTTCAAAGGATGGACAAAAAATATGAGAAAATATTAAAAATATCTTCCCTTGTTTGTCAAAAAGGAACAAATGTCTTTTGGGTTTGTAATGACAAGAGGGTAATGATGGCAGAATTTTAATTTTTTCGGTGAACTATCCAGCAGTGAAACATAACAGTGGACTCAAATCAAAATAATAGTTGCTTTTAAAAGTATGGACATTTACCAGAAGTAAGCAGATTGTTGAGGCCTTCTTCATATAAGGGGTCCACAGGTGAGTCCCAGTCCATGTCACCCATTTCACTCTCACCATGACCACTGTCTTTAGTGCTCAGCCAATCAGCATCCTGAGCCCCTGACCTACAGTGCACAATGAAAATAGTAAAGCAGTGAGAACATTTTAGAACATGTACCAACATCACAGAGCTCTGAATGATAAAATAAGTTATAAGAAAAATGTAAGTAAATAAGTAAAATATAATGCAATTTAATGCAACTAAAATGAAGCATATTGACAAATGAATTGTACATAGGGCAAATGTTGTGGAGCATTTAAAAAAAATCAAACCGTGTTAAATAGAATTAATTCAATTAAAATTATTCATTTTTAAACACTTTAACTACCATTGAAGAAAAGTACCATGCTGTTACCTTTTTTATGTTACAAGGATAATATGATTTAGACAAAACCATAACAGAATACTGTGGTATTCAAAGTGTAGTAGCATGTAAATATCATGAATATTATATTCAATACCATGCTATAATGAAGTACCAAGGTACTAGCACCATCACTGTACCATAGTGCTGGCACAATACCTTTTTGTAAGGCAATATCAGGGGAAATACATTTGTGATTATCTTTAATATCAGTTTAACAACGTTCTCAAAACTGGGATTTTACACTGAGCTAAAATGATCTCAACACTAAATCTGAACACACAACTGAAGGAAGTGTGACTGCACTTTTGACTACGCTGTGTCTTTATTTGAAACAAGCCCTGTCTTGCACAGATGAGTCACAGTCTATGCTTTCTCATTTTGATTCTAAATGAACCTAAGTTACATTTATAGAAACAGTGCTGCATTCTGCCTGATACCAATCTGTCTTGAGTAAGACAGGGAGGGCTGATCACAGCTATGATACGCCTCATCCTGTACTCACTGACTGACGGATACTTCCGTTTTACTTTCTTTTTTTTTTTCTACCAGTAATCTACCTGATAAAATCAGAATAATGATGATACCAACTTCTAAAGTGAGACAAACTTCTAAAGTGAGTGAAGTGATGTGGCCATGTTCTAAGATTGTTATTGTGGTATTGATTTGAGTTCTGTGTATTTGTATTATTATGAATATACACAACTACAGTTTTTGTCTTTTTGATCAAGAGCTTGAATAAAGTCAAAAGGAGGACAAAAAGGCTTACCGGCCAGTTCTGAGGGAATACTTGTTGCCACGAAAATTTGGTCGAGGCTGAAGTTGCCCCTGATGCAACAGAGACAGGAGCTGAGACACCTGCTGTAGAATTAAAATGACACAAAATTAATATTTTTACGTAGGGGAACTTATCACATAACTCACTTTAATCTATTGAATGCACAATAATTCACAATAAAAATCTGATTATGAATTCACAATTAATCATGTTGAAAAACAATAGAAATCGTACACAATGCCTGAACCACCACATACAATTTGCAGGCCATTTGGTCTTCTGGAATGCCGTAATTTCATAATTCATGATATACTTTTGACCCGGGTTTCACAGACAAGGCTTAAGCCTAGTCCCAGACTAGTCCCAGACTAAAACTTAATTCTGAGCTGTTTCAGCTGAAAGAAACTTGCACTGATTGATCATAAAATATATCAATGCCTTTATTTTGTCTCAAGATAGACACCAGTAATGTTTTTTTTCTAAGGCATGTTTATAAAAATTACTTAAATGTCCTAATTGAACTATGACATAATCCTGGCTTAGTCTAAGCCTTGTCTGTGAAACCGGGCCTTGGTCTGTTACAGAATAAGCTGCAACATAGTAGATGGACAGCCACACAGAGCATTCTGGGACGGGAAAATGGGTTGTGGAGCTGTAGAAGGGGTGAGGGGGCGACAGGAAGCTGTTTCTACACAGAGTCTATTATTTTAGAGGCTATTTCCTTCCAGGATGCACTTAAGAAACCCAGCCTTGGCTGCGAGGACAGGCACCGGTGACATTTCGGCCCTTTTTCCCCTGCAGTCGCTACAGGTCTAATTTGCCAACTGGGCCATGTGAGTAAGGGAGGGTGGATTGGAGAAGAGGGTGGGGGTCAGGATCCATGCTCTTCCTGACTGGCCACAGTATTCACGTGAGGACCCAAACCCATGCCAGGACCTTTTGTTCTGCTAAAGGTTTCGGTAGAGGTAAGCATCTGGGTGGACCTAGATCCAGAGGATACACAGTTTGACTAGCGCAGCACTTTTGGTCTTTGCTGGTGAAAAGCTGTTATTCTCACTTTTCTTTTCTTTTTTTTATTTAATGAGAATCAGGACAGTACCAGCAATTTGTTGCTGACTACCACCAGCCCATACATGTCTGAGAAATGTAATCTTACTGTGCAGAAATATCTGTGTTTGGTTTAAGTACCTTCCCCCCTCATAGGACAACCATGGAATTAATCTGTTTTTCTTTCCACATTCAGTATGACTCTGTAATGGGATAACATTGAGGATTGGCAGCGTTTTCTCCTGAGGCATATTAAAGGTTTAAGTTACTGTGTGACACTGATGTGTTTTTGAATACACTTCAGTGCCTTCATCATCTGTCAACTGTCCCCTTAGGCTACTATAGATATGGCCCAGTTCTGCAGTACTGCAGAATGGGAAAACTATCATGTACTTGAGCCTATATGAACTGGGATACCTTGAAATTTAAGCCAATAACTTTCAAAGTAGTTTGATCTAATGTATTTTCATATCTGAAATGTTAGTATTGTAAAAAAGAAAAAAAAATCTCTTACTTGCACCTCGGGTGAGGCAGAGGACAGTTCAATAGAACCGTTCTCTGCAAAGGCTGCCATAGAGAGTCGAACAAGGTTTCTCAGGATCTGCCTGTGGTCTGACTCTTCCATCTTTTCTCTTTTTTCTGTGGTCTTTGGTCTCCGTAATGTGGCCTGATTACTGGGAACTGAAGTTATGGTTTCTGAGGGGTCCGTGGTCGTTATCTTGACTTCTTCATTTTTGTTTCGTCTGAGTGTGCTGGTCTGTGAGTTTGCAAAAGATGAGGAGGAATAATTTCTGGTCTTTTGCAGGGTTCTATACGTTGTTCCTGGGTTATAAGGAAGTGTTCCATTCCACTCTATACTCCCAGGTTTTCTGAGTATCTTGCTTTGAGTGAGTGGTGGGTTCCCATCCATTTCCGTTTGGGCTTGATTTTGAGCCATGCGAGCAAGGGTTGGTGTAAGGGCAAACTGACCCTGTGGATGTGGTTTTTCAACTAAAGGTGATGCACACGACAATGCCTCAGCTTCATCTTGTGGAGTTTCTTTACGACCCCGAAGCACTGGTACCAACTGGATGTCAGTCTTGTGAATGTGCTTCTGTGGCCGTCGTGGGTGACGGGTGTAGGTTGACTCAGCTTGTCTACAGTTATAAGCACGGTTGTCCCGTTTGTCAGGACGACAGAATGTTTTGGCCAAAGCGATGGCTACAAATAATACCAGGCAGGTTGATCCAAGGCAGATGGCCAAGAGCATTGTAAAACTGTACTGAGCCTGGTTATCATGAGACAAGTTCTTTAGGTGGTCACGAAAGTTGATGAATGTCACTTCCAAATTGGTTCTTGTGGTTAGCATAGGTGTTCCCATATCAGATACGGCAATGCCCAGTTTAAAAGTTCTGCCAATCAATTCTGTTGCATTAGTTGTGTTCACACAGAGCTGCCCAGTAATTTCGTCCAGAAAGAATAGGTTAGAAGGCTTGCCATCTGTTATTCTAAAACTGAGTCTTCCATTGAGACCAGAATCTGGATCACTGGCCCGAATGGTGGTGGCCAGAAACCCTTCACGTTTGTTAAGGGAAGAGTAATTTCCTGGATTGTAGAAGTTATCCTCCAGAGCTTTAACTCCAAGTTCAGTCACAATCTCTCCTTTGTCCACATTCACTGGGACGCTTAGAAATGCAATTCCCTTCTTGGGTAGTGGCTCATGAATTATGGGATAATTGTCATTAACATCCTGTATTTCAACCAGCACTGTTGCACTACTGGTCATTGGTGGGTATCCTTGATCTACAGCCTCCACAATAAATGAGTAGGAGTGTGATTCTTCATAGTCTAATGATTGTTGGACAGTAACAGCCCCACTGCTGGGGTGGACTGAGAAAAATGCTGTTGGTGTCTCCAGTTCATTTGATTCTCTAATGGAAAATGATACCCTTCCACTGAGGTCCAAGTCAACATCATGTGCCTCCACAGTCAAGAAACTGAACCCAGGTGTGTTGTTCTCTTTGAGGACACTCTGGTAGAGACTTTTTGTAAACAGTGGTGCGTTATCATTTTCATCCAAAACATGGACAGTCAGGTGCTTAATACAGGATAGAGAAGGATCACCACGGTCCTGAGCTAGAAGAGTAAGGTTATATTCCATTTGTCTCTCACGATCCAGTGTATCATTGATTACAACCATGTAATTGTCTCCATGGATCTGTTTGAGTCTGAAGAGGCCAGATCCACTCAGAATGTGCACTTGTACCTGCCCATTTGCCCCAGAATCGGCATCAGATACCATCACAAGAGCAAGGAAAGTTTCATATGGTGCTCCTTCAGAGACTGTTGCAACAGGGGAATCTGGCGGAGCCCATGTTATATGTATCCGGGGAGCATTATCATTGACATCTCGCAATTTGACTTGCAGCTTGTGGTGAGACGGGATTGCATTGGGCCCAAGATCTCGAGCTTGGATGTCTATCTCATACACATTCTTTTTTTCAAAATCTAAAGGGCCTTGTAAAGTCAAAACACCTGTTTTGGGATGGATACTGAATAGTCTTTGCACTTTCAGTGGGACATGTTTGCTAAGAGAGTACTCAACTTCCCCATTAGCACCTTGATCAGGGTCTGTAGCACGAAGATTAATGACAATCGTCCCATGGACAGTGTCCTCTGCTAGTTCGATAACTCCCGGGACCTCCTCAAATACAGGGCTATTGTCGTTGGAGTCGAGAATTGTGACTAAAACTTTTGTGCTGCCTGATTTTGGCGGGTCCCCTTTGTCCCAGGCTGTTAGAATCAGTTCTAAAGATGGCTGCAACTCCCTGTCCAGTTCTTTGATGACCACTAATTCAGCCTGCTTGGTCCCTCCAGAAGTACGGACATCCAAAGCAAAGTGCTGGTTGGAAGACAGGGAGTAGGTCTGCAGGCCATTCTGTCCCGCATCTGGATCTACAGCCCGTTCCAGAGGGATGCGCATTCTCAGTGAGGCTGTCTCAGAGATCTCCACCTCCTGCACAAGACTGGGAAAGACTGGGCTGTGGTCATTTTGGTCCATCACCTCCACAAGAACTGACAGGAAATGCATAGCACCACCCTTTCTGTAGAGAACACTGAAGGCTAGTTCACAAAATTCTGCTCCCCAGCATAGCTCTTCTCGGTCCAGCCTGCCTAGTGTTGACACGGTACCATCCCTTGAGTCAACTGTGACTGGTAGAGCATGTCCATGCGGCACGACCCGGAAGTTTTCCAGTGATCCTGTTTCCCCACGTTCACGTAGGTCGTCCAGGAGGTGACCCACCCTTGTCCCTGAGGGCTGTTCTTCCCAGACATGATATTGGATAATGAGGGGAGCAGAGCCCATATTCTGGGCATGACAGGGTGAACACTCAATAAGAACTGCCAGAAGGAGCCAAACCTGGAGCATGACTGTGTGTGAGGTTTCCTATTTCCTTTTACGTAGAGTCAGATGTGCTAAGCACCTAGATAGGCATTCTGATACATCAAAAGACATCTACAATTCACAAAAGATATTCAAAACCTATACACATTTGCCTACTCTATGTTAAAAAAAGAAAAACAAAAAAGTAGAAAACTGCTCTTTTAGAGTCAAAAATGTATGATAGTACCACCACAACCAGGTGCTCTGTAAATTACCATTTACAGTAAATATGTCACAAAAATGAGAAAATGATAATTGTCACAAAGCTTCACAGTTATAACTTTATAGTAGTGTTACCCTATATTAACACTGAGATTTACTGATATCAACAGACACATTATACCTCACCACAATAATTAAACAATAAACTACTATGGAAATTAATTGACCACTATTCAGACAAAATCACTTTTGTAAAATGATATTTCCAGACCCTTCTAATTTATAAATAAATTTAATCTCCCTTAGCCAAATCAATGTTATTCTACAGCTCTACTCACTCACACACAGCTGCTGCTTCCCGGGACTCCAGTCAGCATGAAGTGAGGAACTGAGGAACTTAGGGGGCTGGGATGGCACATTCAAGGGGGAATGACCTGTAAGCCAATAACAGATAGTGAGGGAGGAGAGTACAGTGCTGCTTAACTCCACCCATCTGTAGCAAGGAGTGGATTTTGAATAAATGAGGCTGCAATCAATGGTGTGCTTTTAACGAAACGTGATCCACTTCTTTCATTCACTGCCTCCAGCTCTTCACACATCAGACTCCTTTTCCAAACCGTCTAAATAAACACAGTAAGAGTCGTGGTCTGTGGTATCTGTCATCAACGTAGAAGCAAACCTAAGTTGAGACCCTTAGGGGCCCAGAAAACAAAAAAACAGGGCCTGGAGCTGAGGCCTCTGAGAGTGCTGATGTGAAAATACTTCAATTTGAAGCATCTAATGTTTTTCTAAAATATGGTGGAGGGTAGTCAAAAAGCATTTATAACAAAACAAGGACATTTTTTTTAGTACATCTTTTACTCAAATTGTTATGCTGCATATAATTTGTATTGAAAAGAAAAACGTTTTGATTAAAAAAATAGTCAATTAACGTTAATTGACTAAATTAATGTTAGTTCAAGTATTAAGAATGAACACAAATTAACAAATGAACATTTGTTGTTAGTAGAAACGTGTTAGCATTTACATAAATGCTTATATATAATTTCAAACTATTCCCAATGGTTTTGGTTGTAAAAGCAAGAGGATAATACAGTATATGTTATTGAAGGCTTGTGGCCAATGAAAAGCGGATGGTGAAAGGGGGAAAGTGCAGACCCCCACTTCCCCTCTACACGGGGGGGTCTCCTAACATAAACTATCCCATTACCTTCGAGCCAATAAAAGCTTTTCCCAGAGTGATAACACAGAGCTGCATGATAACAGAGAGAGGTGACGTGAGCTGGCCTTCCCCTGTTACTATTGCTGTTCAAAGACAGCAGGTGGGAGATCAGAAGCCTTAACTCTTTATTTCATATTTATGTGTGATCTGATGCTCATGAATTGGGCAGTAGGGAGTTGTGTGCATGTGTTTCTCAGGGGTCAGAGGTCACTTCATGTCATCCGTATCTATCTCTAAAAGAAACAGGCTTGGCTTTCACACATAATCCTCTCTCTATTTTCTAGTTAACTTCATCTGGACCAAACACTGACCAAGAGTTTGACTATTCATATTCTCTTATTCCTTTTCTTTCCATTTGCTTTCTTTAACTTTCTCCCCTTCACTCCCTGTCACTTTCTGCAGGTCACAAAGGATATAGACTGAGATTGTTAGTGTAATTTGTTTAAATTTAGAAGTAACAGACACCACAAATGACTGAAGAACATGTCTGCATCATATTTCACCTAACAATCAAATACCTTTAAAAAAGAGAAAAAAAGAAGAAGGAAGAAAGAAAGAAACCTTTTGGAGTGTTAAATAAAATTGTATGTTTTAATGCAAAAAAAAAACAACCAAAAAAACCATAAAATCCTGATGTAAAATATATATTCTTTTTACTTTTGTTTATGGGGGTGAAATATGACCTGGGAAATATGAGATTCATAAATAAGGATCTATTTTTCAATAATAATCATGTGAATGGTGAGCAGCATTAAAACTAAACAGTGATAAGGATAGATACCGAAGCATATCTGTCTCACTGTCTTTCGAAATATCACACATAAATGTGTACCAAACTATAATGCAATTATTTGTGAGGATTTCCAAATGAAAAGCAGAAAAACAAAAGTCTCAGAATATCCTGTATCTGGCTGCCACATTGCTACACTGAGGTTTTCTTCAAAATGTCATATGTGAATTAAATTAGACCACAGTCCCGACACCAGTGTAGGGGGTAATGCATTACAAGTAACGCGAGTTACGTAATCAGATTACTTTTTTCAAGTAACTAGTAAAGTAACAGATTACTTTTTAATTTACAAGAGAATATCTGAGTTACTTTTTCAAATAAGTAGCGCAAGTTACTTTTTTTTCTATTTATTGATTGACAGCTCTCCTGTCCCTGTCACACCCCTGTGGACTGTTGATTGTAGTTTTTCCCTTTGTGTCCTTATTTGGTTGTTCCTGTTCTCGTTATTAGTTAATTACCCTAATTGTGCTCACCTGTCTGCCACTAATTAGTCACCATTTATTAGTTCCTGTCTGTTTGAGCTTGAGTGTCGGTTATTGTGAATGTTACCCCGAGTGTGCGTGTGTGCGTGCGTGTGTGCGTTGCGCGTGTTCCACACTCTCCTACGCCTTACGGAATCGGCTTGTTGTGTCTACATTAAAAGTCATTATTGGAATCCTTGTCGTCCTGCCTGCCTCCACACACCGTGACTGTGGCAGAATAACAACCACTAAGTAAAGTATAGTGGCGTCTTTCCCCTCGTTTGTTTTTTCCAGTTTTTGCCAGTGTTTATTTTTGTTTTTCTATGGATTACCCCGCCTTTGAAATCCTCCTGCTGGAGCAGGGGGAACGCTCTCTTGAGGACCACACGAACGACTTTCTGTCCCTGGCTCACCTCACACACTACTCGGACAACTGCCTCTGTTCATTCTATCAAGTTGGACTTAACGCCACCACACGAGCGTAGTTGTCCGGGGATGGTCCTCGAGAGAGCCTCGGCACCTTCATTGAGTGGGTGCTGGTGTTCTGCAAGTCCCATCTGACCGTGGACATCACGGACAACAACACCATCCCCACTCTGGACCCTGAGCCCAGCCCACCATCTCTGTGCGGTATGGAGCATAAGCCTGAGCCCACCGATGACGGAGAGCCATTTCCCGCCGCAATCCACGAGCCGGAGCTGAGAAGAGGAATTCAAGCCGCGGACGGTGTGAGTGCGGAGAGGAGCTCCGCCCCCTGCATCATGGCTGAGGGTGTGCTGACTAAAGCGGGACATAAGGGCCAAATATGTAGAGAACAGTGTCAAACGAGAGGAAGACTTCTGAATCCCAGTTTTTAGCCCAGTAAGGCTCCGCGATCCCCTGTCCGGCCGCGAGGGCTCCCGATCCCCTGTCTCGCTCGGAAGGGCTCCCGCTTCTTCGTTAAGCCCATGAAGGGCTCCCGGATCGCCCAGTTCCGCCCAGGAGGGCTCCAGCCCTGAACCCAGCTCATAGCACCCTCCAGTGCCGGCTCCTAGAAGCGCCCTCCAGTGCTGCTCCCAAATGCATACCCTCCCCACCCTCTCCCCCCCCCCACCACCTCCTCCACCACTGTCAGCTGGCAGCCCCTTTGCTTGCCCTCAGCCCACCATCATTGCGGTGTGAGTTCAGCGTCGCCGGGGTTGAAGTCTGCCTCCGAGGCCCAGACTCGGCCCGTAGACCCAGTGGCTCCACCTCGGCTCCTAGCTCCCTCGCCTCCACCGTCACCCATCGATCTATCAGCTCCACTGTGCTCCCTCGTCCCTCGGGCTCCGCCTTGGTCGGGCGTCGACCCGCCATCGCCTCTGGACTCCACTCCTCTGGCTGCACCTCGTCGCTCTGTCCCACCGGCTCCTCCTCCCACCATCGCTCCACCGTGGGCCGCTATTATGGCTGTGGCCTGGGTCCCACCTGGCTCCGGTTCCCTCCTGTCGTCTCCCTGGCTTCTGCCTCCATCGTCACCTCCCTGGACTTTGTTAGCCGTCCTCCTCCTGGAAGTCCATCCTCCGCCAAAACCTCCACCTGTCTTTGTTGTCCTCCTCCTAAGTTCCGCCCCTGTCCCATCCCCTCTGTCTCCACGGCGCGAGGACACGCCTTCTGGGAGGGGGGTGATCTGTCACACCCCATGTGGACTGTTGATTGTGGTATCTCCCTCTGTGTCCTTATTTGGTTGTTCTCGTTATTAGTTTAATCACCTCATTGTGCTCACCTGTCTGCCCCTCGTTATCTGCCCTATATCTGTTCCTGTCTCTTGTATTCGAGTTTTGTCGGTTATTGTGAATGTTACCCCTTGTGTGTGTGTGTGTGTGTGTGTTTGTGGTGTGTGTGTGTGTGTCCTCTTCCTCCTGAATCTGCCTCGTGTCTACATTAAAAGTCATTATTGGAATATTTGTCATCCTCGTCGTCCTGCCTGCCTCACACACCGTGACAGTCCCCATGTTGGAGAAATCAGAAGATGTTACTGTAGTTCTAATATGAATATGCTTTAATTCATCTCACTCACAAAACAGATTCCGTATTCCTCAAAATGAATAAAAAAAACCCCTCGATAATATTCAACCTGCAATAATTTAAATGTTAAAACACACAAATACTGCTTTTATGTATTTATACCCCTTCTATTACCATGTCTTTTGCTTTCTGACCTTCGCTATCAAGTTCAACCAAACTAATAAGGGGCCAAATTCTCTGCTATACACCACGTCTTTTTTTTTATTTGTCTGAGTGTATTTGCATTTCTTCTTCTGCATTCTACTGTACAGACGTGAATTTACGTTCCCTTCAGCCTGAGGCTTATTCACTTCACTTGCCAAAAGTAGAACTTTTTTATATTAAAAACATGCAAGCCCTGGCCAGATTTAAAAAGTAACGCAAAAGTAACGTAACAAATTACTTTCCACCAAAAGTAACTAAGTAACGTAATTAGTTTTTTATGGAGTAACGCAATATTGTAATGCATTACTTTTAAAAGTAACTTTCCCCAACACTGCCCGACACACTCTGTGTGTGCGTTTCACACTGACCTCCCCCAGTGCCTGGGTTTTCCCCCACCTCCACCTTCCCTAATCACGTTAGGATGAGGGATCTAAACATCATTGTACAGCTTAAACAATAGACGGTGACACAGTAAAGCAGCCGGCAGATATGAACTGCTGCTTGTTGTTGATGTTTTCAGCAGACGGAGAGGAAATGGTGAAGACGCACATAAACAGAAGTTTCACTGGCTTGAGGTCCGTTTGTCTGAGGGCTGGAAGGAATGCCGAACAATCACACAACACATTCCTGACAGACGACAGCCTCTTATCTCCAGATGGATTTTTCCATCTGACAAACAAGCTCTCCTGTCAAGCACTTTGTCTCGCAACATATAGCAACAAAAGACATATAGTTCAATAGGTTTTGGGATTGTTGCTATATCACAAAGTCTCCTTTCAGAGGGAGATAGTTTAGCAGGACTGAACTGGAGATAAAGAAAAGACAGGAGCAAGTCCTTTTGAGTCTGAAAGGTTGAGGGCAAAAGAAGAGGGGAATGATAAAAAAAAGGGGAAAATGGCATTAAATTAGACTGAAATAGAAGGAGCAGGTTTCAACAATCTGCATCTGCATGTGTGTGGAAATATGGGCTGTATGGCACATTAGAGACTCTTTACGCCTCCTATAACGATATAACAGTCTGTCTCTCTTTTGCTCTCTTTCATATCCATTCTTTTTTTTTCTTAAACAGCTCTGGCAACAAGATGCACAAATACACAGTTTATAGAGTAGATGGTAATTTGCAGAGAAAGTGGTGTTGTCTCACTAGAATGAGTCTCTGGCCAGTCATGAAAACCTCAGGCATTCAAACAGAAATGAGAAGAAAGCAATCATTAAGATGAAGATGAATAGACACACAATGTAACAGTAAATCTGCAGCAAGGATGAGAGTCACAGTTTACAATTCATAACTGACTCTCTCCATGACCCGTACTGCTGATGCTGTTAACCCAAAAAAATTTAAATTCTGTCATCAGTTTATCACCCTCCACACTCTCAGCACAAAAGCTGTCACTGGGGCTGTACCTTAAAGCAATATCATATCAGTACCTAATTATTTACAACAATTATGTGTGTGTGTGTGTACCACCCCAGTGACAGCTTTTGTACCTTTTTTCTGAAAGTGCACTTGTTCCAAACCTGTATTAAACCTGTAAGATATTTTGAAGAATGTTGGTAACCAAGCAGTTGACTTTCATACTATGGAAAAGTCAATGCCTACCGTTTGTGATGAAAGAATGAATGTAAATGAAAATGACCATTTTCTTTACAATTCAGATAAGCACAGCAAACCTTCACTTCACTCTTTATAATCATCAGTGTGAGTTCTGTGAGCGCTCATGTGCCCAACCGCAACAAACCCCTTGAATAAAAAAAAAAAACAGTTTGGGAGAAGTTTATTTGACTAATACTGTCATTTCAGCTGTCGAATTCTGAGCTCAGACCATCTGCCACAAGCCTTGCTTTACCTTAATTTGAAGATTGAATAAGCAGGTGAACTCTTAAGTCAAGTCACTTTTATTTGTATAGCGCGTTATAAAATACTGGTTGTGTCAAAGCAGCTTTACAGGAAAATAGATTGTCAATAATGCAAGATGCAAAAAGGTAAGTGTGTTATCACTAAGATTGCCTTAAGGGGTTTGTTGCAACCGGCTGCTGACCTTCACGTCCCCTCTGAGGGTGAAGAGAGACTGACACTTTGTGTGTTCAGGAGCCTGTCGAGACAAGAGCACAGGCTCGTAAACACTCCACAGCTGACATGATTTAGGCCCGATAAAATGATCTGGACCTCATCCTGAGGACAGAGCCTTGAGACAAATCTGTCAGCTCATCCATAAACAGAGATATGAGGAGGACTAGCATTTATTTTTATAGGTGGAGTGTGATTCAGGGCAGGATGTAGCTGAACTACTGACCTAGATGTTCATTTTAAGAGAAGGGGCAGGGTTTAAGACAGGATACGTGATCACAAAAGAGAGAATTAAAAGATAGAGCAAATAAGTTTATGTTGGTTTAAAGAGAGGTTTAAAGGCCATTTTTATCAATATTTTGACCCAACAACATCCTGTTCTGTCACCAGCTATACAGAATATATTGTCATTGTGTTCAAATCAATTCACTATGCACATGAACAAATTTCAATAAACCATCTTTAATAGGATCACTTTATGTTCTGTGAGAAAATTTAGAAAGATGCAAAGAAAGAGCAATGGCTGCTAGTGTATATGTACCAGTGGTGTAACGTAACAAAGTAATAATACTTCGTTACAGTACTTTAGTATTTTTTGGGAGTATCTGTACTTTATCTGTACGTTTTACTTTACTCCACTACATTTCCTACTTTTATACATATTATACATATAGCATATTCGTTACTTACTACAAAATAGTCAGAAGCCAGAAGAACACGGACTGCAGGAAAGCAGGTTTGACGAATCAGTGGTCTGGCGTTTGTGCAAACAAGTGCCGCACAACCGCGGATGATTCATTTTCCACTCAAGTCGAGTCTGGTGTGTGCATTACTGCATCGTCTGCGATAATATGGTAAGTGTTGTTGTAATGATGTGCGATCGGACATGTTCAAGTGTATCGCCAAATCACACACAGTGTGCACGCACGTTGATTTATTAGTCTATTAAAACTCAAAATTCCAGACATTCTAAATTGTAGACGGCAAAATGCTTCTGTAAACTTTTTATATTTATATAATTCAAAATAGTTAACTTTATCTATATCACACAAAGAGTAGGCTAATGCTTTTCTGCAGATATCAGCATGAACACATTTAATAATCATTTTATACAAGTTCAGTAAAGCAATAAGTGACTTACATTTTAAACATAATATTGCTTGTTTTTGCTCAATTTTGCTAACGAATATAATTCTAAACAAAGATCACAGCACTGTTTTGCGTCTCTGAGAAATGGGCTGTGTTTACTTATTGAATGAATCAGCTTTTTGAACTAATCGTTTGAAAAATAAATGATAAATGATTCAGTGATTTACTCATTAACACAGTCAAATGCTTTGTTCCTGAATGAATCAGTCGTTTGAATGAATCGGTTGAATCTCAATGACTCACTCATTAACAGTCACTTGCTGCCACCTACTGGCGGTTTTAATTTCACATTTCAACTATTTTTTTTTTCATGTTTTAAATTATTTAAAATATCAGTATTCAATGTTTTATGTTAAAAACATTATGCTTAAAAACGTAAATACATCTAAATCCTATATCAGATGCAGATTTCAGAAATTGAAAATGTAACCACAGTGTAAGTATACATTGGTACATAGTATCTACAGCTGTAATGTTTGTGTAACTACACATATGTAACAACCCACTGAATGGTATGTGTAAATACAAATGTGTAACAGGACATTGGTAACAACACTTTTTGGTAATGAAAGTACAAATGTGTAACAGGACTAACAGCACTTTTTGGTAAAGAAAGTGTTACACTTTATATTAGATTTACCATGTAATTACTCTGATGTTACACTGCAGCAGCCAGTAAGTTAGGCTTTACATATAAATTGTGGTTGGTGTCTAGAATGTTACACTTTATATTAAGTGGACAGTTCCTGAGGAGTTACCATGTAAGTACACTGGTATTACAGTGGTGCACCAACTCCACCAACTTGAGCTCCAACTCTTCCCACTTTACATATCCCTAAACCTACCCATCTCCACTCCCTGGATCGAATTTCCAACCCTAAACCTACCCATGTGCACCCCCTGGATCAAATGGTTCCAATTACTCTTAAACAAATTGTTGTTACAAAATGTAGTTATATAATTCCTGTTACATGAGTACATAGTGAAGTGAAAAAAGTGTTGTTACCAATGTCCTGTTACACATTTGTACTTACACAAACCATTCTGAGTGTTGTTACATGTGTGTAGTTACACAAACATTACAGCTGTAGATACTATGTACCAATGTGTACTTGCACTGTGGTTACATACTACATACACATCTAGTTACTATGTAAGTACACAGGTATTACGGCCACTTAATATAAAGTGGGACCCAGAAATGTTTTCTTATGTTGGAATGAAAGACACTAAGTACCGGAGGAAATGCTTCTTATTCTTACCCAAAAATACAAAATGGAAGAAAGAGTTAAAACTGAACACAATCTTGCTACTCAAGCTGTGTATGAACATTTTGTATATATATTTATTTGCTTCTTTTCCATTTTGCAATTACTTGTACTTTTACTTTCAATACTTTAGTACGTTTAAGATTTAAAAAATACTTTTTTCGTACTTAAGTACAATAAATATCTCATCCTTTAAGACTTTTACTCAAGTAATATTCTAAACGGTGACTTCAACTTCTACCAAAGTCATTTTATGGTAAGATATCTGTACTTTTACATGAGTATGGCTTTCAGGTACTTTATCCACCACTGATCAGTACTGTGCATACAGTAGTTACAGTACTTTAATTAGTGTCAAATGATTAGTAATCATTTTTACACAGTGAATAATAATAATAGTAATAATAAGGTCTGTTGATAAAAAAAACCGGCTAGTTAGAAAATAAAATCAAACTAGGTTAGTTACAGTTATACTGAAAACAAGCAAATTTTTTATAATTTCCAAAAATGTCACAAACTGCATTGGCCAACTATTAATATTGTCTGTGATGTGTTACAGGAACAGTCAGACACAGTTTTGGGGAATTTAGCACATGATTGACGTTATTAGCAATTGGGAAATGCCTAAAATAAAACATACTGAAACAGACGGACAGACAGTAACATTTCAGCGGACATTGACCTTGGATTGTTTACTCGGCGCACATTTATGGCACAGTCTTGTGCAAGCAAATATCACTTTGGACATGGAGGAAGGAGGTGCTTTAATTGTTTCTAATAAAAAAATTATCATTGTGCACATTGTAAATGTGCAAGTGTTGAAAAGCAAAAAAAATAATAAATAAATAAAAATAAAAAATGACAAATAAAAGACAAAGGCAACAGCTAGCATGAAAATGAAACATTCACAGTATAAGAAAGTGCTAACTGTTACTGTTAAAGAGCTATTTTTACCTGATTTAACCCATAACAAATTGTTTTCTTGGTATGAATGTATTTAGTTTGGTTCAGTGGTTTTTTTTACTTAAAATCTTTTTTGACTTAAAAAATAAAATCAGTTAAAATCAGTTATAAAGTCACAAGAACATAATTTCATGGTTTCTCAGCTAAAAGCTATCAGAAATTATTTCAAAACTCTGCTTTAGGCCAATGGCTCAAAGCCCTGCTACACACAATCCACTGCATTCATCACTTTCACAAATACAAGCACATTCCTGTAATTTGTTGTGGCAAAAGCACATGCCGAGAACATAAATATGGATGTAATGTTCCATAACATCACTGATAAGTTGCTGAAAAAGTAAACAGACTATGATGATGTATTGGAGTTTCAGTAATGGGCATTTCCCTGATTTCAAGTTCAGCCCTGGGATAACTGCATGTTTAATGATTACACACTGACACAATGTTGCACAATAAGTCAGTTTTACTCCAGATATAAGCTCGGATGAGAGATAAAAGCTGCACACACTGTCAGGCTGGACAGAAGAGAGAAATCTTCATCAGACATCATCAATGAACAGCTGAAAACTCAGAGCCATGCTGCGCTTCGTTTTCTTCCTCATGTGCCTTTTGCAGTTAAGGCACACAAGTAAGTGGACTGTGATTATGAATATTGGTGTTTGTTTGTTTTTTATGAAATGTGGAACTGCATATAATTTAATATAATTTTAAACATTCATGATTTGCTGATTAGCTTCTAAATGTCAAAGTTTGGAGTTATTGGAGTACATTTTTACAAGAAAATAAAATTTCAGTCTTTCTACTTCAAAATTTCACATTTTATTCAATGTGTTTATTCAATTTTATTCAACGATGTCTGATGAATTGTGCCAATTCTTTATAATTATTTGTGAAATCTAATAGCAATTTCTGAGAGGCACTTGTTTCAGTTTATCTCTTCAATGTTGTCTGCAGTGCTGGGTGTTATGGGCGCTGTCACCCCAAAGCCAATTATCATAAACGGCACCTACATAAACCCAGAATTAGGCAAGTATCATGCTAGGTTGAGGACCATCGCTCGCAGCTGCCTGGATATCAAAGAGAAACACGGCACCTCGCAGGGTAAGCACTGTGGGAGTGTTAAATACAGCAGTGATTTTATTTTGAATATATTTGTTGTATTTTAAAATGTAATTTATTCCTGTGATGCAAAGCTGAATTTTCAGCATTATCACTCCATTAATTGTATCATTAATTGATTATGCAGAATAAAGTCTAATTGGCTCAAGAAACATTTCTTCTTATTATCAATGTTGAAAACTTTTTTTTTGACCCAAAAAAAAAAAAAAAAAAAATAAATGCATACATACATAAAGTTTTTTCAATGGACGAATTGATTTTCTCATACTTTAATTTGTTATTTGATTACTTATTTTTTTATATGAAGATATTATTATAAAATATGACCCAAATTAGCAAGTTTTCAGTTAGTCTAATAGGAGTTATTCTAATACTAGTTCAAATGAAATCTGGGGTCTGTTTCTCCTCAGATGGCATGTACATCCTGACAACAGAGAGCGGTACATACTACCAGACTTTCTGTGACATGACCACAGCCGGCGGTGGCTGGACTCTGGTGGCCAGTGTCCATGAGAACAACATCAATGGGAAGTGCTCTCTTGGTGATCGCTGGTCAAGCCAGCAGGGAAATGACCGAAACCTGCCTGAAGGAGACGGAACATGGGCCAACACTGTTACATTTGGCACCGCAGAGGCCTCTACTAGTGACGACTACAAGGTACATTACCACACAAAACCTCAGCTAACCACTGAGAGGACCCCAATCTGATGGTCCAATATTGTTATATCCCACAGAATCCTGGGTACTATGACATCTCTGCACAAGACGTATCAGTGTGGCACATTCCCAATAATGAGCAGCTGAAGAGCTGGACGTCTTCTGCTATCCTGCGCTACCATACAGAAAGCCAGTTCCTCGCAGAGCATGGTGGAAACCTTTACCACTTATTCAAGGTGAAACACACTATTCTGTTTATAATCACCCCATAAAATTCAACATGCTCATATGTACTTCTACCATATGCTTACTGAAATAAAAGTGCAGATGCTTAAAGTCTCAATACACTGAAATATGTGACCCTGCAGCACAAAAGCAGTCTTAAGTCGCTGGGGTATATTTGTAGCAATAGCCAAAAAAACATTGTATGGGTCAAAATGATCGATTTTTCTTTTATGCAAAAAAATCATTAGGATAATAAGGAAAGATCATGTTCCATGAAGATATTTTGTAAATTTCTCACCGTAAATATATCAAACTTAATTTTTTATTAGTAATATGCATGGCCAAGAACTTCATTTGGACAACTATTATCTATTAACTATTATCTATTTATTGTTACACCTTTAGAAAGTATAATGCATTAAAACACATGCTAAACAAACCTCCAAATATTATAATGCATTTTAACTTTGCTTACAGTTATTTATGAAAAGATATAATGCATTACAACGTACATTATTGTTATTTGATATTATTGACATTTACATTATTGGTTACTTGTTATTTATATATGCATTATTTATGAAGGATTTAAGCAAAGTGTTATCAAATATTCTAATAATCAAAACAAAATGTAAACTTTTGTCAGACAAACATAAAACAGCAAAAATGAAACTTTAAACTTAACACTTCAATAGAAAATAAAATGTTTTGCAATTTTTTAAAATTACTATTGGAACAGAAACACCCCGTGAAGTTTGGAGCTGGACAGTGTCAGAGCGATATGGGACCCAGCAGTCCGGTGGTGTATGATACTGGAGACAAAGATTCAACTGCAAACTTATATGGGCCATCTGTTGGAAGTATTGAACTCTATATTGCATTAAGAAAATTCACAACATGAATGTGCATATGCAGAAATACAACTTTGTGTCCTGTGTTTGCCCTGTTTATCTCAGAGGAGTTTGAGTCCGGCTTCATCTCCTTCAGAGTGTTTAACGCTGATCAAGCAGCCGTGGCCATGTGCTCTGGAGTTAAACCTGCTGAATGCAATCCTCAACGTGTAAGTCACGAGTTTGTCAGCATCTGTCTGTGTTTTTGGTCTAAACAAATCATAATATTCCAAAGGTATCAGACTGATATCAGTGTGTTTTGCAGTATTGCATTGGTGGAGGAGGATTTTTCTCAGACCGTCAGCAGTGTGGAGACTTCACCGCTCTGGATCAAGCATCTAAACATCTCACTCAATCAGCTGTGCTGCTCTTCTATCGTTAAGAGTCTCATTAAGAGACGTGAAACATCAAACATCAGCACGAGCCTCACTCAATGTTGTTTACAGTAAATCAAATGCTGAGCTGAACTGCACATGTACAAAGTTGTTAAAACATCAGTGTTTCCTGTTTGAAGTATGATTGTTGGTATCAATAAACCTCTGCAAGAATATGTTTTCAGAGTTATGTTTTAATACAATAATTTTAGCACAGATCAGTTTAAGTCATCTGCCAAACGTGCTGTAATTTTGGCACGTCTTGTGGGATCCTCCAGGGTTTGGCTGACAACCTGCTGGTAGATCAGATTCCTAACTATTAGCAAGGAAATGATTTTGTGAAAACACTGTTCTTCATTGGCAGAAATTAAAAAGTAGCTATGTACTCTGATGAAATAAACATTTTGCAAGCCAAATTTGGCTCAAATCTGGAACTGCAAATATTAAAAATAAAATGTTTTTGTTTCCTGTTTTTCCCCCCCCCCCCCCCCCCCCCCCCCCATGGAGCCCTACGACCCCTTCTTCCGCCCGGAGTACCACCTCCTACTGGAGCAGGGGAAGAGATCGCTCGAGGGCCATACCAGACTGCTTCTGGCCATCGCCCATCTCACCACATACCCAGACGACATGCTCTGCATGTTCTATGACGCCAGCCTGAACCCCGCGTGCAGAGTGCCGTCGTCCGAAGATGGCCCTCAAGCGGATTTAGCTGCCTTTGTAGAGTGGATACATTTGTTACTTGTTCTTGTACTGACTTGTCCACTCTCGACCCAGAGCCCAGCCCACCATCTCCCCTGAGGGTGAGCTTATGATGGTCCTGGATAGAGGAAAGGCGGAAAAGGATTTAATTGACTGGGAGGCTGACCTGCTCCCTCTACTCCCTCCTTCTTCGGAGCCCTCTGTTATCTCTGTTCCCACGTCCCGCCTGGAGAGGTCGTGGTCCGACCTAGAGGAGGCTTCCGATCCAGAGTTAAGCCCTGAATGCCCTGAGGCTCACAAATGCCCGCCCTCCCACCCACTCCTACCTCCTCCACCCATCCCTCCGCCTCCAGCCTCTAAGCCCCGGACTCCGCCTCGGCCCGTAGACCCAGCGGCTCCACCTCGGCTCCTAGCTCCCTTGCCTCCACCGTCGTTCCATCAGCTCCACCGGGCTCCCTCGTCCCTCCGGCTCCGCCTTGGTCAGGCGTCGACCAACCATCGCCTCAGGACTCCGCTTCCGTCTTGGTCACCAGAGCCCTCGGCTCCACCCTGGCCCCCCGGATCCTCTCCGCCTCGGGCTCCTCCACCACCTGCTCCGCCACCGTTGGTCGGCCCCCTGGAGTCGGCAGCCATTCCTCCTCCATGGCTCCACCCTCCTTCGGCTTCTTCGAACTTAGGGATATTCAGTACACAAGTCAGCTAAATATATAACACCGTTCTAGTGGTTTTGGGATATATTCATAAAAAAAATCTTACATATTGTGCCTTTTTTAATATTTATAACTCCCAAATAAATGGTTCATAAGTGTCTCTTTCATTAAAGTGCACTTTTACTGGTAGGGTTTAAAACTGATGAATAAGTGATTTTACTGGTGTCCACTCAAGATTAAGATTCACATGTAACTAATACTGGAATTAAATGATTCATTATTATCTCATGAGTAAATAAGCTGTGGTCACTGTCTTTTGCATCATAAACTGAAGTCTTTTATTCATGACATGACTCATTCCATTATAGTTTTTTTTTTTTTTTTTTGCTAGCAGCATAATATAAATTAATTTGAATCAATAAGATGAAGCTGATTCATTTTGGGGGGGGGGGGGGGGGCAATCTAAATTAATCAATATTTTGTTTCCAAAATATTAACTTTTTTTTTTTTAAATAAAGCATTTTATAACGTCACTATTAGGCAGGTATGTAAGTCACCCTTTAAAAAAAAATAGGTTATTACTGCCTACAAGGCACAGTTTTAATGCATTTGTAAAGGCAAGTAATTAATTGAACACCTTCATAAACCCTTTACAAAGGGAACCTTAATATAAAGTGTTACTGATACATAAATATGCTAATGAATGCATAAACATGTTTACAGCCCATTTATACTTGAACACCCCTGTAGAGAAACTAATATTAGTGTTAAACGTTTTGCTCTGTCCTTGTTTTAATACAGATGTTATTTCTCTCTCTCACTCACTCACTCACTCACACGCACGCACGCACACACACACACGTTTACTTAACTAAATGGGGCCATTACATAGACTTCTATTGTTTTTATATAAAGATAGTTATACACTTTTTAACCTAAACCCACCCCTAACCCTACCACTCACAGAAAACTCTCTGCATTTTTACAATTTCAAAAAAACTTTGTTTACTTTAATTTTATACTAGTTTTACAAATGAGGACGTCCCCAAATGGAATCGATTTTGTCAGGTTTTGCTCACTTTTGGGTACAAATCTTGTCCCAAAATTTGTTTAGTAGGTACCACACACAAACAGCACACACACACACCCACACACAGACCTACTGCCCCCACACACCCCTTCTGCATCCTTGAATGTGTTTCCTGCAACAGGAAGCAGCAAAAATCTCATATGAATTTTTTCCTGTTGGCCAAAAACACCACTTCCTCTCCAAGCGGCCAGGTCAGTTGGAACCAGTGTGAAGCTGGAGAACGTGCACCTGTGTGTTCAAGTGAAAGCGAGGGAGAAAGAGAGAGACAATGAAGTACGAATGGCTCCTCTGGGCCTGCTATAATGATCGCCCTTTTGGTTGTCACACTACACCGTTAAAAATTATTTTTCAAAATTGTAAATATAAGATTATTGGATTATGCTTTACAGCTTTGAAATTTCACATTGTTTACTTGCCATTTCTTTGAAATTATTTGTGAAATCTACTAAATGAAAATGGTTTCAAAGCCATTTTTCAGTGTACAGCACTGCAGTATGTTCAGTGGTTTGTTTCAAATGAATGACAATGATGTATTTCATTAATGTAAGAACATTCGGGTTCATTTCATTTAGGCGTTCACTCACTTTGCTCACACTGGGCCGGTGAAGCGAGTGGTGACATGACATCTTTTGCTCTCCGCATCCTGTTGCTGATAAAACGGAGCCAAGAGATAATAATACGGTGATAATAATTACACTAAACCTCAACTCTACACACACTAGCACTGGAGAGTGTGTGTAGGCTTCTTTAAGTGTAATTTGTCAAGCTAAACAAACTAATAATTTCAAGTAGTTCAACCACCTAGTAGTGCGTTGCAATAATGAAGTCTAGAGGTCGTGAATGCATGAACTAGTTTTTCTGCATTAGAAATATAAATGACTTCTTCCATCTTAGAAACATTGCCAAGTTATGGAACAAGGCTGTTTTGATAACATGCAAAATGTGGTTTTCAAAAGTTAAGTAGCTGTCTTACAAAAAAAAAAAACACCCACGTCTTTAACTGTAGAGAAGGAAGTAGCACTACTGTCTAGATGCAAATTATATTTTGAGAGCTTATGTATACAGGTTTTTGGTCCAAATATTATCACCTCTGTTTCATCAGAATTTGACAGATGGAAATGACTGATTATCTGGCCTTTAATATCTTGCTGTTAACATAATAAAAAAACAATCTTCTCTGCATTCCCCCTCTTCCCTAGCTTGATTTGTAATAGTTAACTGGTAATCTAATAAACGTGGCATTGTATATTTCAAATGTTGTTGGGTCCTTGAATCGCCGTTTTGTACGTTTACATTTTTGCATTTATTAGATGCTTTTGGATAAAATCATCTAATAAATGCATAAATGTAGGAACATGCAAACAATAAAATGTGAAACACTACAGACTGCAGTAGTGTTAACATGGTCTAACAGTGAACTAATAGCCTCCCTACAATTACTGCACATGCACCCATTTAACCGGTGGACCCAATTGTTCATGACACTACAACTAACTGCTGTATAACAAAAAATATCATATCTCTGTGGTAGTAACACAGAACCCTCACCACACTTTGTATGAAGAGTTTAAAGCATGATGCTATGGTTTCATTTAGCTGCTTCAGACAGTGGCAAAACCACACAGCTGTGCATTGCAGTGGTCACATGAAAGCCTTTATTTCCTTCAGTTACTCTTAAAAACAGACACGCTCACATCACCTCCATCTCAAGCTTTCTGAACACGGCAACATCCACACGGGGTGAAACTTTTGAATACAGACCTATTTTTTTCGCAGCACATGCAGTTGCTAACTTTGCCATTGGGTTCCAATGCAAACTGGACTGGGAGTACTGCGGAAGAATTTGTATTAGGGAATATAACAATAATTATTTTAAGGGCACGACCAAGGAATCTACATTTATTTGGGTGACTGATCATGATCATTCTTCATGAAGAATTTCATTTGAAATGTTTTTTGCTCTTTGACAGATATGCCACCATGATGTGAATACAAGATTTCATTCACATTTAAATGTTAGCAAACAGTTTATGCTAGAATAATCAAACCATATTTGCATAATATGTAATTTTGATCACTGTTGGCATGAAAGATTGAAGTCAGATTCAAGCCCGACATTTCACCCCACTGCTTTTGGGGGTATGGTGCAGTTTTTGTGATGCTGGAGTGCTGTTATACAAAAAAATGACTTTTTATATCATAGTTGTTGTTGGTATACTAGTGATGTCCAGTACAGTACAGCTGTGCCTATCACCTCAAAATAGCGAAGCCTCCAGTGCATTCATTCTTACTGACACTGATGTACAAAGTTCTAGCGCCTCCTTATGGCCAAAAATACTAAACACTATACACAGATTGAATGTTTTTGAATTGATTTTTAAAAAAATGCAAAGTCTGTCAAACATCATTCTAGTATTTGAATTTCATAAATGTGTATATATCAGAAATGCATGCATTTACACATTACCAGATAACAGAAAATATAGCATTATAAAATAGAAAACAGAAGTGTCTCTGGTTGTCATTTCCACCACTCTGATTTTTACCCCAACGAAGGCATTTCTAAAGTTAACGTACTTGTTTACCAATGGGGCAACACTGTCAGTGAAAAACATGAGATTAAATACGAGACGTGATGTATGAAGAAAACATACTAAAAATGACATCACAGTACATATCACTTGGGAGAATAATAGTTTTATTGTGCATCCCTTCCAGTCGAGTTTTGGTCAAATTATTCAAAAAGTGAAACGGTTTAATTGTATTTAAAAGGCTTGTTAGTAATGAAATGAGCCTTAGCTAAGAAAACGAGTTATCAATGTTATCAAAAGCATCTAATGCATCATTTGGGGGAAAAACAAATATTGGCAACCAAGCCAGAATTCTCCCGAGAGATGCATATTTATGTGCAATGACATTGCTAGTACAAAAATCAATTAAAAGCTTCTAGCTAAAATATAAACGTAGTAATACATTAAGTAAACAATTTTTTTTTTTAACATTTGGAAATACTAACAGTAATGGTTTCTAGACAGTTCTTGAACAACGTCTGAAGCAACCATTTGAATAACTGATTGTTTTGCAGATGTTTCCATTTGATGGACAAAATGAATACCTTCTTTCTTTAGAGGAGAAAAAAAAAATAGTTTCAGGTCCTTTAAAGCTTTCCCTGTTCCCAGCCTCCTGCAGACATCCAGCGCAGACATCATGTGTGTTCGGGCAGGCCCAGAACATGACTAAAGGAGTGCAGCAGGTCCAGTCCCAGATAGGCATGCGTCATGGTGCAGACGACCCCCAGCCCGGCCAGAGCGATCAGCACCCACTGCATCTTTGCACTGAAGTACAGCGGCTCCAGTCTGCCAGCGGACAGTAACAGGTGAGCAACACGACTGGGCAAACATGAACACTACTACAGTCTTAGATCACTGACCTGCCCTGAGCCGAAGCCGCATAGCCGTGGAAGTACAGATACCGTCCATAAAGGTACAGGAGCCCGAAGAACACTGCCAGTGCTAGAGCAAGAACTTCATCAGGTCAATAGCTGGTATAACCTAATATTGATCACCACCTCAATTTAAGCTTACTTTTCTTCCTTTAGATCTGAATGGAGGTGTTTGAGAAGAGCACAACAGCAGCAGAACGGCTTTGCATTAAAACATGTCAAGGGATTTTTTTGTTTACATGCAAATCTGAGGTGTGAGATATCTGGTGAAAGCCAATGTGAGTGCTGTTCATCTTAGATTGACTTGTTGTCTCTTTTAATCTAGATAAGACTTTTAAGGCATATTTTATTTATACACTTCTCACAAGGGAAAGTTCCCCTTTGAAGACTTGTCTGGTTTAACCCCTCTATAAAACCAGCCTGAAGGAACATCTGGGCGTTTTTATCCTTTCAAACCTAACATTCTAGATGCTCTTTTTCTGTAAATAAATCAAGGCATTTTCAGTGCAGTGTGTCCTGTGCTTACTCCAGTATAGCAGAAGCTGCTTGAGCTAGTCTTATTAATACCACAAACTATAAATCTGGTTGTCGCATTTTAGCAAGATACATTAATATGTTCTGTGAGCACAAAGTTGAACTGACATGAGCCTACCTGATCTTTCTTGGTTTCTCGGTTCAGGGAAACTCACCTTGACTGAAGAAAACTCCAGCCAGCCAAAGCGAGAAGACGAATATGGGGAAATATTCAGAACAGTTTGCTCTGGCAAGAATGGAAAGAATATGACAAATGAGACCAAGCCTGTCCAGATCAACATTCCTTTCAGTGAAGTCACAAGTCACACTGTATTAAGCTGACGGATGATAAATGCGAGCCATTCCGCCTGACTTACTGGGCTCGAAAGATCCTCTGAAACTCCGGAGGTCCGGTGGTGGCCGGCGGAGAGACCGAGTGCTTCCTCCGCGCGGAGATCACCTTCAGAGAGAAGTACGCTGACAGGACGGCGAACACATTCATCACATCAAGCGGAGTGTGAAGTTAAAGAATGTCCTAACACGCATTGCAAAAGATCCTGTTCTTAATCTGACTGTTTGCTTTTGCATTAAAATAGATATCGATCAACTTTAACGCAAGGGGAGTAGCCTAAATAATGACAGAATTTTTATTTTTGGAAAAACTATTCCTGATTTCATTACAGAAAAAGCGTGAGAGCCGCCTGCTGTTTGCAGGGCTTGCCAACATGACAACTCTACTGTAACTCTACTGATCATTCTCTTGATTCAAGTCCAACGATCACTGCCACAATTACAGTCCATTCTTGCACGAGAGACATTTGTAATACCTGTAATGTAGGACACAAGCGCGTTTCATCATACAGTATCTGTTTCTCTGACCGTAAAAACGGACAAATATTGATTTGACTTGACCATCTACAATCATGTGTGTATTACCTTGCTCCAGCAATCCCAGCACTGTGACGGCTGCTAACAGCACGACCTGCTCCAGCATCATTCCTGTGGACAGTGCAGCCAGACACTACCCTCTATCTCTGGTAAAACCACTCTCACAGGCTGGTTTTTTTTATTCAGTCACTTATATTAGCACGACTAGAGTGGGCGGGACATGAATATAACCCACATTACATCACTATTATTAAGATTTTTCCAGGACGTAATGCTAGAGGGTATATGATGCATGCACTCACAAAGGCAAATGAGAAATACCGCCCCATGAAAGAAATTAATGCTAATTGTTTTTACCACAAAGTTTCATGAAAAATCTGGTGTAACAACTCATTTTACAATTTCTGAACAAAAGTTGCCTTTGCCTCCTCAATTTTAAGCCAGTCATGCTTGTATTCCATGACTTGCCAATCATTTTGTCCATGGATAGTGTGTTAAGATGCTTTTTAAATGGGGGGGGGGGGGGGGGGGGGTACATTTATCAAATGTTCATGTATGTTCCCTGCTTTATAGTATTATCTGAAGCTTTCCTGAACCTCATTACATCAAAACTAAGTTGCTAATGCACAAATCACCCAAAACGCTCAATAAACACATCAAACAAGACCGTTTCTAGAGAACTATATTTACACAATACTCTCGTTTTACAGAGAACAATAATAACAAGTATAAAATACTTACACAATTTTGCATCAATGTACATATAAAAATAAGATCTATCTTCTCCTGAACAATAGAAACGGCATACATACAAAAAATATATAAATATACATGAAATCCTGTCACAGAATCTTAGATGGAGAGAGAGTTCAGGTAACGCGGTTCAGACCGCCACCTGACCTGCCCTCAATGTAACATCAGACACCAGAGGGAGAAAACAAACAGGACTATTAACCCTCACCAACACAGAAGCTCTGAGCTTTTCATAAAAAAAAAATAAAACACATCTTAGTGTAGTGTAACATGGAGGTGTAATGACGCAATCTACTTTCACTGGAGCACTGTAGAGTTAATCAGTTCATCTTCACTATTAGTCTCAGCTACACTCCTTCAAGCGGTCATGGCCTGATTAAACAAACCACAAAGCATCTACTTCCTAAATTTAGTCAATGAGAAACTACCCAATGAACATATGGAACTTAAAGTAACAGTTCAACTAAAGTTGTGATCCTTTATTCCCTCGTGTCGTTCCAAACTCGCATGACTATCTTTAGTGGAACATACAAATGAGACAATCTGAAGAATGATAATACGCACAGCGTCAGTTTTCTGATAAACCTCTAAAAGCAGAAGTCTGATCTCTTTCTAGAGGGCCACAGTCCACATTTGATTTTGAATGGATGTCTGTGGAGAAGAGGCTTCAGTACTCTGAATGAACTGCTTTTGTGATGAGCAGCTTATTACTATATGAATCAACATGTTTGCCATTAAACAGCCATTTTGGAATTTGTAATAATTTTTGGAGTTTACAGTGAAAATGTTTTGCATCGGGGAAGACTCAGTTTACGGCACTTCTCAATTTCTATGGTATCCACAAACTGTTATTGACCTTCGTACATCTCTGACAGCAATTCAGTGACGTCAAGTATATGATGCGAGTGTCAAATGGCATCTCCCCATAAAAAGACCATCTCTATTGCCTAGTGATCCTGTAGAATTGATTAGCTGGTTCAGGTGTCGAATTTGGGTTGGGGCTAAACTGTGCTGGAAGGTGACCCTCCAGGAGCTGGACTGGACATCCCTCATGAAGCAAATTCACATGGGTTTGGACCGACATGGTTAGTAAATAATTCAAATATGCTCAATTTTGGGTTAACTACTGCTTTAGACCGTTTTACTGTAAATCACATATTGTGCATCTTCAAGAGTGCAAATTTAAGGCCTGTGGAAGTGTGTCAAGAGACTCAAGACACTCCTGACATTGAACAGACCCTCCTCATGCCTACAGCGAACACATAGGCAACACAACAGTGTGAATGGCTCAACTAGTGTTTGAGCTCACACTCATAAGAAAATTCAGTGGTTTTACTGAGCCACAGGGTCAGTAGTAGAGCAGTTCCCTCTTTGAAATTTCCAGTCCAGAGAATACTTCAGTGACACGGGCTCTGTGCTCTACTTGACCTCTTTTATATACACCATATACATACTCAATAGAGAACACAGCAGATCTGAGTGTGATATGAGCAGTTTCACCATCTCCGAAAACATCCGAAAGTGGACGTTTATGTTTTCTCCTCTACCAAAGGCACCAGCATTGGCTGTTATTGGCCCATGGCCATCACTCACTGGTGACTGGCCAACAGCTCGTCTAGATCATCCATCCACTCTTGTGTCGATGGATTTTTCAACAGAGAGTCCACTAGGTCCGTCTCGGCAGGAAACCCGGACAAGCTGCCTCCCGATTGGGCGTTATAGCTAAACTGGAGCTGCTGATTGGCTGTCCTGTTGATCTGATAGGCCTGACTGCACGGGGGGGGGGGGGGGGGGGGGGGGGGGGGGGGGGGGGGGGGAGGGGGGGGGGGGAGGCTGAAGTCCTGCTGCGGAGTCCTGCCTGTGGCTGACTGAAGGGCCCCAAGTCAGACAGAACCTGCTGAGCTTGAGGCGGCGCTTGCGCCTGCTGGACCATCTGCTGGCCAGGAGGGGGCAGCTGTTGGGACATGCCTGAGTTATTGGTCCGTTGCTGGTTCATGTTAGGCAACATCTGTCCAGGATTCATTACTGTCAGGGTCCTACCAGCTGCACTGTTCCCCATGCCACCCTGGGGAAATGGGGTGTTGTTGGAAAGTTTGGACAATCTTGGCTGCATGTGGAAGCCAGAGTTGGGGAAACCTGCTGGCATGCCTCCGTTAGCAGAGCCGGGTTGGAGACCTGGATGCTGCTGCTGCCATGACTGGGCCTGTGCAGGCAAGGCACCCTGGATACTGGTTGGCATGGAGGTGGGCATAGCAGAGCCCATGTTATTAGTCATGGCGTTGGGCATGCTGTTGGGCATACGGGCCAGCTGCTGCTGTTGTTGTTTCAACATAGCAGCATTGGGTTGGTTTTTCAAGTGTGCTTGTTGCTGGGCTGCCAGAACATTCTGGCGGTAAGCGGCAGACATGGAGGACACTGGTGGTCTCTGCTGGTTGGGGTGGGAAGAATGCATGGGCATGTTGCCGTAGAGGACTTGTTGCACGTCGAGACCGCCTGCACAGGATGAGAGGTTCATGTCTGCTTGACTGGCGGCTGGAGGGGGACCAGTGCTTGGGCCAGTATTCTGTCCCACCCCCATTCCCATCATGCCTTGTGTCTGAGAGAACATCCGTTGTGTTCCAGGGGTGGGGCCACTGAGAGAGTTGACATTCCCTATTGGTTGAGATGCACCTAAAACAGAGTAACCAAACAATCACAATTACAACAAGTTTAAGTTCCAAGTTTTTTTTTGTTTTTTTTTAACGATTTCAATGTTGATCAATGAATTTAAAGTGAAATGGAAGCCACAGATCTTATCTTCAGAATTGTAATGTACATCTGAGTGTAACAGAACCAAGTCCCGCCCTACAGTTTTTCAATAATCTATGTATCAGTTGTTGACTGGATGTTAAGATGTGGGTGTGGCACACAGCAAAAAACAAAGTTTAAGGCAGATAAAGCCACTTGGCAATTACTGGGTCAAAAAAAACTGGAAAAAAAAAAAAAAAAAAAAAAAAAAAAATTTGTTTCAACATTTGATAATAAATGATTTGCAATATATAGGGTGAATTTTTATTTAATGCAGACATTAAGCAATACTCCTCAACTAAACCAGAAACACTCTACACTCAAACAAGTACACAACATTTATGACGAGTCAAGTCGCTTGCTGCGAGCTTTGTTTTTCAGACAAGGCTGCTTGTTTCTCTTTCAAGATCTGGCAACACTGAAACGGCTTTCTAAACTCATTCGCCACAATTTTATTTTACCAGCTTCACTTTGCAGGAAAAACAAACTGCTCCTGTCATCATATCCTCAACCTCTTATTGTTCCAAACCCAAAAAGACTTTTATTAATCTTTGAAACACAAATTAAGATATTTTTAATGAAACTTGAGAGGTTACTGCCCCACCCCCGAAAGTCCAAGCAAAACCTTGATCCAGAAAAAGTCAAAGGCATCATGAAACAAATCCACCTGAATTTAGCAGTCTTGTGATGAACAATGATCAACACCTACAAAGAGCACATGGGTTAGGTTTATGGTTAGGCCCATTTTATGGCATCTTTATGATCTTTTTGGATCTTCCTAAAAGGAATCTAGATCTTTTTTGATTTGATTAATCTTCAAAATACAAAGTCCTTGTAGGTTTGGAACGACATGAGGGTGACTAAATGACCATTTTTTAGTTGAAGTAAGCTTTTAAAAGTAGACTCGCAGATGAATGACTGATGCTGTATGTAACGGCAGCGCACACTGAACATACTGTGTCCCTGTCATTCAAATAAGTCTATCAATAAAAACACTTGCAAATCAGATGGACTTGTGTGTGGACCTTTTGTAACAAAAGGCTACTTGTGTTGACCTACAGAGCCAGGAAACTCATGCCATACTGAACTTTTCTCGTAATCAGAAAAACAGGTCTTGTTTACTCCTGTGACTCTTGTGATCCAATCTCAAGTCCAGACTGGGTCCAAACCGCTTGATCACTAAAATTATTCTTGGAGCTGGTCAGGTCCGGTTGTGACCACATCTCATTTTTAGCATCCGTCCATATGTGTCCTCATGCATTCTGGACAACAGAGTGCCTACTGATGCAACAAGTAACAAGCAGCAGGTGTAAAAGGGGGCAACTGATGTTCAAGAAGAGAAAGGTGAATACCGGAGATGGTGTGTTCGCTGAAGCCGGAGGAGTGCTGCTGGGCCAGGCAGGGCGGCACACCAGCGAACTGAGAGACCTGCTGCTGGAATGGATTCTGCTGAGCCTGCGGGTTCTGTTGGTCCTGGTACTGAGGCGGTGGACGGGTCAGATGCCTCTGCAGCTGCTGTTCCTGCTGCTGCCGCTGCTTCTCCTGGGACAAACACACTTCAGTTATCGCTTCAAATACTGTGAAGGGGAACAACACTGTGGCAAAAAAATGTATTATTGTTGAGGCTGCTGCCCTCTGGAGGTGGACCTCAGGACAACTCTGAGAACTGATGGATGAAACTTTAGCAAGCATTTTTGCACGCACGCACACACACACACACACACACACACATACAGAGTTTTGACTCTAAATTTGGTTTATATTTTACAGCTACTTCAAAAGTGGCTAATTTAAAATCACCAATGAATTCTATATTTGCAACCACAATATCACCCACAGTTTAACAAACTATATTATTTGGAGAAAGAATTGTTCATTATGTTGATGATGATGATTATTAATAAATTTATTTATTGAACATTGCTGTCTTTAATCATGTTACTATCGCTAGCATTGTACAGACCAATTTGAAGTCACAGTTACGTCACTTGCAGCTGCGCGCGCATTGTGGTGGCAGTAAAACACTGGGAACAAGTGCAGGGAAATGGGTAAATCCATGGAATAAGAGAAAAAAATGTATTGTTGTGCCTTTGGATGTCAGAATCAGAATGCAAATCATTTTTATATAACACGGTCGTCAAAGAAGCCATTTGAAGCTAAACGCACATTTAAATGGACAAACTATGGATGAAACCTGCTATGATTACCCTACTTTTAAAGTATAAATTTGATTTAAACAATAGGTCTATGTAATATTCATAGAGGGGACATATTGTATTAGCCCTACAGTTGAAATGCATGCATGAAATACTATTTAAACTGATAACATTTTTCTATTTTAATCACAATTCTGACTTTTTTCGTGCAAATGCAAGTTTCTCTCTCCTAGTTTGGACTTAACTTGATTCAACTCAACAATTAAGAGTTTGTCAATTCTAAAAAAAAAAAAGCCAGAAGTGTGGGATTATAAACTGAAAAGAAAGAATAACGAGTAGATTTTTTCTAACCAGAATTGTGAGATATAATCTTGGAACTGCAAGAAAAAAGTCAGAATTTTGAAATATAAACTCTTTTATAAAATTACATTTATTGTTCTTTTATTCCATGACTTGAATAGACTGCTACATTAAAACTGTTTTCTGCCACCAGATAGGCTCCGCCCACAAAAAAAACGTCATCACTGTTTGCAAACACTGAAATTGGTCTATAGAAGCAAAAATAAGAACACTGGAAATGGTACCTGCTCGGCCATCATCTGCCTCTGGAGGAACTGCTTCTGCTGACTCATCAACTGCATCTGCTGCTGCTGCTTCATGTAGGCCGCACTACCATGGTTAGCCGGGATGCTGTTGCTGCTCTGCTGTGGTGTCATGCTGTTGCCCTGGCCAGGAACATGAGCTGTGGAGGGATAGGACCCCGAATCCTGCAGAGACAGAGTCAGAAATGACTCTTATTAAACACTAGCAATTACAGAAGACAAAATATTTCAGATTTGACAGGAAAAGCTCTTTTCTCTTACAAGCGGTGGAGAATGAGAGGACCACACATCTTTACTTCATTTTAACATCCGCTTGCAGTTTCTTTCATTTGTAACCAATTGTATAGCAATTCATTACATTTCCACTTTCATTTATATGCCTTACTAAATGCCTTATTGCAGTCATAATCTTCTATCTGTGCTGTGGGAAGTTATATTCAAACATTATAGTAGAGAAACACTCCCTGTGGCCAATATTATCTTCAAGGTTAGCAGATGAGGAGTTGCCACATGGCACTTCAAAAGGTACTTGTGTTGACCTGCAGAGAAAGGCAGCTCTTGTCATGCGCAACTTTATTTGTGAGAAGAAAAACTTGTTTAGAGGTCTTGTTTAGAGAAAAATACAGGTCCAAAACACTTAAAATCACCTTAACTATATTTGGAGGTGACCAGGGGAGCAAGTGACTACATCCCATTTCTAGGTCTTCACAGATCCATTTGGTTCCGAAAATACAAAGTCTGACCGAAGACCAAAGTGAGTACAGCTCTGATATTAATAGCCTTGGGTTTTGTTAAAAAAAATAAATAATAATTTTCAGGCTAGCGAGAGATGACTTAAACACTTCTAAATTCATGACCCCATTAAACCTTCTGTAATTTGTAATCAAATTTTCCTTGACGTTTTGACATGTATTGTACTATGAAAACTTCCTGTAAGTTTCAGATCTCAAAACTTCCTTGTTAGTCCAAAAACAGCTTTTACTGAAACCAAAATCAGAAAATGACTCATTTCAGATTTTCTCACATTATGACGCCATAGTGCAGTGAAAGCCCACCTCTGCAAAATCAGATCAATGCCTACTTCTATATCTTTGGGCCCCACCCACTGGTGCGTTAGTGAGATGAGAAGGAGAGATCAGCAACACAGGATCACTGCCAGACTAAAAATAACATTACCTTCTAAAGGATACGGATGCTAGGAAAGTGATTATTTATTTAACTATGTGGATGTCCCAGTAGAGCATTATTTGTTTGTTCAGTACATTTCACTGTGGATTCTTTGGTAAATCAGTCACAGTTTCTGTGCAGGCTCTGCAAACAGACTTTTACTGCAAAATATGGATCTGACAGTAATGACATAACATGTAAGTATCCGTGTTCAGAGCTTCACATGTAATACTTATGAAATTTCATATGAAAAGATTGTAGCCAATTATAGCAGTGGGCGTTACATTGATTTGAACGTTCTGAAGTCTCACAGCAGTCACGCTCCTTCCAACAGAGTATAAAAGGGCCTTTTTATTTCTAAATTATGACAATTTTGATGTAAAAATCATATTTACATTATAGGTGCACCTCGCGAAACATTATCAAATAATTATATAATGCAGTTCATAACCCCTTAAATAATAAATAAATGAACGAACGAATGATCCGAATAGACAGTAAAATCTTTTTTTTGTTACAGTCTGTGGAGAATTAGAGGACCAGGACCAACAGGGGGGTTTCATAACAAAAATGAAAAAAATGACCTTCAGAAAATCCTAAATGTAATCAGCCATTACTACGGTCTTCAGTGTCACATGATTTTGATAAATTCAGCTTTGATTTATATATTTCTTACATATGTATATAAAGAAAAATGTCCTTGATATAATCATTAATATGGCACTGCATTACAGAAACAATCAGAATTTGGGTAGCAATTATTAATGGTCCTTAACACCTAAAATTAGGCTTTATTTTCTCCAAGTATAATGTCTTATTTCTTCCTTCTGATTTTGTGGTTAAGTATAACTAGGACACATTCTTGGCAGGTTTTGTGTGACTCCCCATCCTACAGTATAATTAATGCAATCCACACCAGCTGAATGCTTCAAATCTCACTGCTTTGTAACTACCATTTAAATTCAAGCATCATCTCCTCTCTGATCTGACCTGATCGTGAGGCAAAAAGCTTCCTCAGCACCTCTGGACTACAGACAGTGGTGAAGATAGTTTAAAAATATATCGGAGATGCCAGCGCTGGCTGCCACCCTTTCACAGCAAACACCCGGCACACTCTTGTATGCTCTCTCTCACACACTCAGTGCGGAGGTATTTCGAGGTCAATGACGACACGAAACAGCGTTATCTGAAGTGTTAACGGACAGAGATTTTACAAAATAACAGTTAACAATAGCACTTTCATAACCGTGCAAAAAAAAAAAAAAAAGTTGATCTCGCAAAATAGTAAAAGCCAAATGGGATAAACAGCTATATTTAAACAGAAAGAATGATTAAAGTGCGGGGGCTAATCTGAAAATACTCCACGCAGGACGAAAGCCAGGGGCGGTCGGGTGGGCAGGCAGCACGCATGAAAGACGGCTTTGTCGCCTCCTCCTCCGCCTCCTCCTCCTCCTCCTCCTCCTCCTCTCCTCCTCCTCCTCCTCCTCCTCCTCCTCCTTCTCCCTCTCTGGCTCTGCCGGTCCTTTTCTCTGTTGACCCGTCTCTGGCAGCCCATCCCAGCCCCCACCGCAATGTGTGTAGTGTGAATGGCTGTCTGCTCTCTGCTCCTTAGCAACCAGCTGCCTGACCCAGACAAACTTCAACCCCGGGGCGCATGAGGCCCACTGCCAGACACACACACACACGCCGACGGAAAAAAAAAAAAAACCCTCGACTGAGATGTTTTTTTATATTATGTATTATATTATTTTGATGCCGACCTGGGATTGTTATGATTTAGTCATGACTGTTGGTCACCATTAGTCAAAATTGCCTATTCTTATTTTATCGCAGTGTTTTATTCCATGCATTTTATCCATCGACATATTGTTTAAAGTCAACTTTCCCTTAATTTTTTTTTATCAAAATAATATATATATAATAAAAGACCCCTTCCACCTTGCAACAACATCTCCTCCCTGTTGAAGTGTTCACTGGCACAAGGGCTGAACAATCCCTCAAGTAACCGGTCACTGAAAAGATCACAACAATCAGCAAACAGCAATGATCCAATCAACGCCCGATGACAAAATCATGTCCCGCCCTACATTTTTTTTTATTCAAGAAACCATTTCAGTCAGATATACTGTACATTGTGCAAATGAAAATGAAAATGAACATTTTCTTTCCAGAAGCCGTTTCCGGAATCTGATAATATCATTGATAATTTCTTCCCGTTGATAATCTCTTCCCTTTGGTCTAATTTGAGCACCTCATTTCCACTGCGGTGATGCAGAAAGATCTCGTCATCTCGTTTTAATATTTTATGTAATGCAATGCAATGACATTCAAGACATTTTTGTGTGTCCAAATGCTTTGAGGCCACTGTATTTTGAAACCTAAAATGCCAAAACCAGTCACTCCTAATATTCATTCCCTTCTCTACCACAGTCAGAGTGCCACATATACTTCATCTAACAGCACGACACAAGTGCACTAGAACATTTAATCTTTCAGTGTCTTGTGCGATTTCTCTGCTGAATTTGAGTGATAAAAAGTCTTTGTACTCTTTTGTAATTACATAGTATGAAAAAAAAAATAATAATACTATGGAACTCAATTGGGACCAGAAACTGTTTGGTTTCCCATATTATTTAAAATACCTTATTTTGTATTTTAGGCTGAGAACGAAATTCATGCAGGTTTGGAACAAATTGAGGGTGAGTAAACGTTGACAATTTTCATTTTTGAATGAACTATCCTTTTAAGGCTCTCAAGACAGTGACATATTGATTCTTAAGACATGTAGTTACAAATACAGATTCGTTTTGTTTTAAGTACTTTCAAAAAACGAATGATTATGACGTTTTTATTTTATATGATTTGATATCTAAATACATTGTGAAGTTGTTAAAGTCAGTATAAACTTTTTTTTTTTGAACGATTTTTTTATCAAATTTTTATTTGGAATGTTGACACTATTGGGAGAGAGCTGATGATCAATCATCAATAAAGTGACTTTATCTGGAAAAATGACTCTGTTATCGTCTTTTTGCATTATTGACTAACTATTTTCCTGTTTGACACTGTAAAGCTGCTTTGACACAATCGGTTTTGCTTAAAGCTCTATACAAATAAAAGGTATATTAAAAAAAATTAAAACAAACACTTCATCCGAAAATGAAAATTCTGTCATTTACATACCCTTCTGTCATTCCAAACCTGTAAGACATTGGGTAATCTTTGAAACACAAATTAATATATTTTAGTGAAACTATAAGTTAATTTAAGTTATGGTAAGTGTGGTAATATGGTAAAAATATGGTAAATTAAGTTTCAAACATGATGCATGAGAACCAATGAGGTTTGCTGTAGCTTGAAACACATGCAAAAGCTTCCATGTTCACCATACGTGATTCATAGTATGAATGCATGTTTATGTGTAAAATAAAAGTCTAAATTAAATCAGTTCATCATAGATGCACATATAAACACCCATACATAAAATCAGAGTTTCGAAGATGAAGTCTTATGGGTTTGGACTCGCATGAGGGTGAACAAAACCCCTTGTTAGCAACAGATGTGATGAGTGCAGTGAGAAGGTTGTCTTACCGGAGCATGCTGGTGGTGTACTGGTCTGAAGTTCATGCTGGCCGGCCTCTGCTTCTGCATCTGCTGTTGTCGCATCAGGTTCAGGATGGCCTGGCTCTGTTTGTTCTGGTTCTGTGTGGCCGGAGGGCCCCTGGGTGCACCCGGTGCTCCAGCCTCATAATGGGACAGGGGTTTAGTGTTACTGTAGTTCAACATGGCCACCTGGGCACCTGGGTTGGGTGGGTGGCTGAGGGGCCCCGTGGGTGCGACTGGGTGACTTAACATGTTGGCGTGCCCACCGGGCTGCATGTACCCGGCTGGAGCGCCTGCTTTGGGAGAACCCTTGTTAGGCATGAGCAGGGTCTTGGGGTTGGGGAAGTCTTGCGGGTACAAAGAAGGGCTGGTGGACTTCTCAAGGCCAAAGGTTCCGCCCATTTGACTTTGGGTGGGAGCATTTTGGGGCCAAGACGTCGAGTGATTGGGCTGCTGGTGGAATTTCGCTGCTTGCTGCGATTTTTGCTGTGGCGGCTTCTGAACCACGTGCTGCAGCTGGCTTTGTAATATCGCCCTCTGCTGCTCACGAACTGCTAACTGCTGCAGTTGCTGCGCGGGGGACAGGTCTTTGGGTGGGACGGGCAGCAGGTGATTTGGATGTGTTCTGCTGGGCTGAATGGGCGGCTGTTGTGGATGCTGCTGCACAGGCAGGGCCGGCGACGTGGCCGGAGCCGTTGCGGGGGAGTTGGTGTGAAGCGGAGGCCCAGACGAGGTGGGTCTCAACTGAGGTGAACCGTTGCAAGAGTCCTGATCGAAGGCGGAGGGAGCCATAGTGGGGGAAAATTCAGTCTTCACGCTGACCAGATCTGGCGGCATTAAGCTCTGAGCTGCACCGGCAGACGAGAGCTCCGGGTCCTTGCGATCTCCAAAACTGTCACTGAAGAGCTCCTGGATTTCCTCGTAGGGTACGGAGCGGTTGAACTCCTCCATAATCTCACTCCAGTCCTGATCGTTGAGGTTGAGGTCAGGGAAGAGGTTGTGGTTTCCATTCCCACCTCCCCCAGGCAGTATGCAGGGCAAGATATCGTCCACCGGCTCCTGCTTCATTTCTTTCAGGCGAAAATCAGACTCCGTGCCATGTGATGCAGCGCTATCAGTTAGACCCATCCCATTGTGCTCCGCACCAACCGCTCTGTGGTTCCCATTGGCCATCATGGCATCGGTACTCACGTTATGTTTGGAGTCCATAGGTGAGCGAGGAGGCACTGTACCATTTGAGACCCCATTAAGACCCCCCAATGCATCCTCAACACAGGCTTTTTTATTGGGTGGGTAGCCATCGGTGAAACCGTTGACCTGGTCACGGCCTAGGGGTGAACCAGCATTCTCCAACTTCCTCTTGACAGTTTCCTGTAACTGCACATAGAAGATACAACAAGTGAACATTTAACGAGCAGTTCATGTAGGTTTTTAATTCATATTTGTTACATAGTTGTACATGAGATGCAAACTGAGCTGTTTTCTTTATGTAGGTATTTGATTACATGTCCATGAACTTTAATCAACATCTAGGTTTTGTTAAAATGTATATGAATTCATAAGTTATGATGGAAATTTGTGTGACTAATTATAAAATCACCTTTTGACATTTAAATGGCCATGCAGTGTGATATGAATTTTTACAAATATTCACATCTTCAAGTATATACACAAGAATTTTGTCAACTACCCTCAAGATAAGCTTTTCTTTCCATTTCTTTCCTTGCAAAGATGTTGGTCCCATTTTATTTTTACTCCATACACTAGCAAACGTAGATCGCATTTTAGATAAGCTGAAAATGAGTACTGAGCAATGATGTTGATATGCTTTGGACTAGTTTATTATTCATGACTCATATGAAACTGCATTATGAGAATTATCTCGAGGGACTCCCACTCTGATGTTCAGAAATCCTGAATTACATATCCTATTAAACATACCAACATTGTTAAAATGTGTAATATTTTTAACTAAAAGGATAAATATTGTGTGGACCAAGAATGCAGTTTTTCTACATACATTAACCGTAATTAAGAACTTGTTTTATAATGATTCACTTTAACAGGCAGACTGTTAGCAATGAATCACGCTTGCATATGGTGTGCTGTATGGTGTTTAACAACAACAACTTATGTACTGCATGTGGTTGTTTACACATTAATACACACTTAATAATTTACACATTATTTAGTAACTGTAAATTTTTTGAAAAGTTATAGTAAATGCGTCTATTCGGAGTTATGACTGGCTAAAGAGAATGCATCTTCATTGACAAATGAATGGTATGATCAAAATTCTGTTTCACGGTATGACTAATTATATTTCACGATATAGTTATTTTTTTATATGTAGTTATTCTGAAAATTGACAAAAAGGGCTTTATATAATAATTAAACTCAAATACTTTAGAAATGAAATGACCTTGTTTGAATTTTTTTTTAGCTGGTAAATTTAGTAAAAACTCACTCAACTTTTAGATTAACTGCCCCCAACTGATTGATATTAAACGCAACTTGTAGGTGCAATTAAACTTTAAATAAGGTGTTTCTGAATTATTTTTAAATCTCATGTTATTGTTTTACTTCAGTTTATACTATATCTAAATATTTTATATTGAAATATTCCATTCATAATACATTTACTTCCTTTTAATTTTTTAGGTTACCATTACTACTGTTGTATTGTTGAAATTTGTTCCTTGGTATCTGCTTATTATACTGCGTTTTTAAGGGGCTTGTTTTGCTCTTTGTTGTAGCTTCACCTGGAGCTTTAATCGAGAGAGGGAAGAGTTCAGTAGTGACTAGTAGAGCAGCAGTGTGCATACTGAACATCAGCTAAACAGCTGCTGTTAGTGCTGACTAAGTAGTTTAAATTATACACACCTCACAACCAATATTTAGTCATTTAGCCTCAGATACAGGATTATGTATATTCGCTTTAATTAGCAGGTTGTTCATTACCATGGCAACCACTCCACCTTGAATGTGTTAACCACGCCCACTTATTTACATGTTGCAGTATACGCAGAATAAAAAAAATCTGTTATTTTATACCGCGGTAACTATATACACCGTCATACCACACAGCCCTAGACTTCATCATCAGTTTCTGAGCATTTCTCCACATTATTCATGAGAAGGAGCTCTTTATCCAATCAATGCACTGTATTATGCATGAGATAACATTAACTGTTTCAGCGGTGTTGATTCAACTCTTGTCATCTTTTGTTGTTGTTCAGGGACATAAGGGGCAAAAGTTTGTGTTTCCCTGTGAACGTGGTCAGAGAGTGTTTGGCTACCAAATGTCTGTAAGATGCATTTGACATGAATTTCACACAATTAATTTATCAACACTCGCAGTGCCGTTCACGGTTCATATCCGGACCGGAGCAAATGTGTTTCAAGTTTTCCTGGACATATTTCATCTACTGTAGTGGTCTAAACCTGTTTGCCCACATTTCATTGCATCTTGACGTAGATTTGATGAAATATCAAATGTTCTTCCTCATTTTTCATACAGACCAAGAAATCAGGAAAGTTTAAATGCTCATTCGATGATATTTCTTAAGAATGGTTTATCAAAACCTATTTGATTTTTTCACGATGTGAAGACACTTTGAAGTTTGTCATAGGGCTATATTTTTTTTAAATACAGCAAAGTACCCCAACTTTTTTTTTTATCCACTTACATTTTAATATTCATTACTCTGTATAATGAGTGTGTTGTAGGTCTGTGTCTTATTGGTTGTTTTCTCCTCTCTTCCTACACTCTACATTCCCACAGCTTACTTCAGTCTTCCCGATCTTAGGTGTGAACGACTAGTGACAAAACAGAGGGGTTTCATGACACTTTAATAAATTTAAATGTGATCGTGTTATTACACCACACAGTTTGAAACTATAAATGTTAACCACAACTAATTTATGGCTACTGTGAGCACACAAATGCCATGTTCACAGGAACTAAAGCTCCCCTTCTTTTTGTCAGAGTTTTGGGGGGCTGGTGCATGATGAGAAGCCGAAATACTTATTTCAAAGTGTGTGCTGTTTAAAGGGAACAAAATGAGGGTTGAAAACCGAAAAGAACGAGCAGTTTTTGACCCATTCGAGCAGACATGAGCTGTTGTGTGCCGACCTATGGTCTGGCTGTGAGCGAAGGCATGCGGCCCGTCTGAAGTGAACTCCCCCTCTCAACCGCAGCAGCACTCTGCAGAGTTTCTGAACCTGAAAAACTGGTCTTACTGTATCAGCTACAGTCGCTTTTCTGAGACGACCTCACTTGGGCGGCACACCCACGAAAATGTCCTTTCTTTCAAACGTGCTAAAACTCTTCCCAAAGCAACATTTTTTTTTTTACTGACGTACGTCTCTTAATCTCTTGCATTCTTACTTTCCCTCCATCTTCCTGCCTCCCCCGCTCGGAAGCACCTCCACCGCAGGCTTGAGCCACATGAGACTAATTACCATGTGTATGAACGCGTATCCCACAACAAAAGAGTCTGCACACGGACCACGGAGGGGTGCCAAATTCCTGGCCATGCACAGCGCAAACTCAGCTCGCCTTTGATGCCCTGCCTGCTTCAATGGACAACCCCCGAGCGCATGGGCGGGGAGCAGCGCTTTTGGCCCAAGGGCAGAGTGTGCCATTTGAGCGCAGTGATCAATATTAGTGCAAAGACTTGGGTCACTACACTCAATTTTGTGGTTACAGCTACTTCACAAATGAGGGGCAAAGTCCAACAAGTGTTAAACGTCCTTTAGTGAAGCTAGTAATTAGTCCTTTAAATGGTTGAGGGCAGCCAAAAATCTGTATGTGCAATTCAAACCAGCTGTTCATTTATTAGTGCTCTTTGCCAAGACAAAGCAGTACAAACTCCAAGCATTAAACTTCGGTATGTAACTGGTCCTGTGCTACACACTGTGAATGACACCTCAAATAGTGCAGATTCTTAGGTGTTCTGTAACTTCATTAAATGGATTTGATCAGCAATATCTACTGACCAAGCATATCAGAGACATGGGGGTGTGCTGCTTTTAATTTGAGCTTGTAAGTAACCACCCAGCAACATCCTAGTAACCGTGCAGAATACAACAGAAACTGCATTAACAATACACTGTAACCGCCTGCAAAACCCTTGCATTGTGCTGGCAAATGAGCAAGCTTTATTGAAATTTAAAAATGTACTTTTACATGCAATTATGGATTACATATTTAATTTACAAATGAATTGCTGGATGATATGCATATATTATTTCTAGTGTTTAATTTAGTGGGTTGCAGTATCAGAATTTTTTTGTACCTCGATGAGGGCATAAAAAAAACAATAACAGTTGTCATGGACTATAAACTAAAATCAATTACATTCTCAATTTGAATCCTCAATATGGATGTTAATTATAAAGTTTTATGAACATCAAATGTAAAGTTTAGGTAAATGCAAAACAAACTATCGTTCAAAGGTTTGGGGCCGGTAAGATTAGTTTTAAAGGCAGGGTGGGGGTGGGTGTGGGTGTCTAACGCTATTTCATGCATTCAGAGTTATTTACACTTAAACACTTGGATTCTCATGCTAAACATGGCCAAAGTTTACATTTTGGAAAGTTTTCGAGTATGGCCCTTCATGATGTCATAAATAGCGGAATCCCTTGTATGAGCACTTCTCCCGGAAGAGCGCGCGCACAGCAACCAGAGCAAGAGCAGCCCATCAACGTGCTTCATTTGGGTTATGAAAGTCGTCGGCAGATCTGCACAGGACTTGCTCAAGAAGAATGTCTTCAAAAGAAGTGTATTTTTGGTTGTAAGGGAAAAATAACCTATTTCAGCTTCCTAAAGAACCCAGCGTTAAGGGAACAGTGGTTGCAGTTTTTTTTCCGGGACAGCAACAATGTTGCACACATGTGTTTGTTTGTTCCAAGTCATTTCAGTGATTAATGTTTTATAAACAAGGCCCAGTTCGACGCTGCATTTACAGATCATTTGATACTGAAAGATGGAGCATCCCAGGGTTAAAAGATCCCGGTCATGAGTCAGAACCACAGACGTCGAGTAAAACTGCATCAAATTTCTGTGTTTTGTTGGCAATCGCGCATAAGTGCATATATAAATGTAAACACCACTAAGGGTTTGCGACTATTTAGCTCCGGCTACAGCACGCCTCCAGGAGCTTGGCTGTTTTCAGAGAGAAGCGTAAAGCTGTATCTTTCTTTTATACATCTGAAAAAACTAAAGACTCTTCAGAGATATGAAGGATTCAATACTACTACTATCAGGGGCGTTTCCTCACTCATATGCAAAAAAAAATTCCAGTAAAATTAAGTACAAAATAACATTCAATATTACATTACAAAGTGTATAAATCACTCTCCCAACAGCGACACCAACAGGTAAAGCTACAGCGAGAGTCCGCGTCTCTGTCACCTCCCCTGAGCCCATTGAGTTTTAACAGACCCCCTAAAGCGTGCCGTGAGTTTGGTGGGGGTAATGAGAATGAATGGGGGAAAGTCACGTGAGAGGAGTCAATGCCTCCATCGCGATATGATTGGATATGACTGGTTATGTTTGGCTGTGATTGGTTCATGCGATAAATCCCGCCTCTTGTGTTAATGTGCGCATTCGCAAATCAGTCTGAACGAACAATATAATGGTGTTAATGGGAAGACTAATTACAAAAAAAAAAAAAAAAAAGTACACAACTAGCAACACTTAGATATTTTGACGCAACAAAGTGGTTATAAGACTTAATGGCCTGAAAACATGATCTGTGGGAGTTTTTAGTGAGTAATCAGCTTGGTGAAATTCAAAGTGAATCTTTGTGTCTGTGACCAATATTTACTGAGCTTTGATACAATAGAAAGAAAAGTTAAAAGTTAACTATTAAAAAGAATAGCTGAACATAAGTTCACAAATAAAATATAGTTTAAATTGTTACTGCCTTGAGTTATTATTTTGGAATAAATGTAAAAATTCTTGTACACATGTAATCACTAATGTTTTATTAAAGCCAATATGAATCCATCAAGTTATTGTTTTATGTAAATATAAAATAAAAACAAAAAAATGTTTTGTTTTCTTTTTCTGATAGTGTAAGTAATGTCCCAGTCCCATTTTCTTGATTAAATAAACATGAATTTACATTTGATAATTTTTTTTTTTTAAAAACCTTGAGGACTGCCTCTTCATTTCAGAACACCACCACACACACCACTGTACTCTATAGATACTCAAGATTAACATGAGACTGGCAGAAACTGTGTTATGTCCCCTTGAGGTTTACACAGAAGCCTCTTATGCTCAACCAATACTGCATGATTCAAAAACATAGTAAAAAAAAAAATTGTGAACTATTACAATTAAAAATAAGTTTATATTTTGATATATTTTTAATATTTTCATTTAAATAATAGAAATCTGATCATGTAATTAAAAAAAAAAACATTCTGGAATTCACAATAGGGGCAATTTTTACCCACAGCAGTTTTTTTTTTCTGCCCTGAGCCCTGGTTAACCCAGGTCAGCAGCTGTGAAAGGCCAGATGCAGGCCAAGTGCTGAACAAGAACAGTGAGTTATGTTGAGTCATACTGCGAGGAAGGGAAAAACAACTAGATGTACTACATTTCGGCACAAAGCTTCATGTTCAAGACTCACTCTTACAGCACTAGCTAACTACAACCAACAGCCCATCTATAGAAAGCTACACCAACATCAATAGATCTGTGCTTAAACTAGTAGTTGACCCAAAAAAATAAACAATTTACCCCTCACACCGTTACAAACCCATATGATTTTCTTTCTTCAAATGGCAATTCGTGCAATTCACACTTTTCTTATTGTATAGAATGTGTCTCATGTTCCACTGAAGGAAAAAGTAATGTTTAGTCATATGTGTGTGACACTTTTTTTTGGGTGTGGTGACCTATTCCTTTAAGACCTGTATGACCAGGCTATAAGAGTGGGACAGCATATGAACACTTCCTGTTTAAGGGTGAGACTCTGGTGTACTGTAGATGCATTTAAGTGTGAAAGACATTCAGTCGTCCAGGGGCCACTGGGAACAATAGTGAGTCAGTGGTGTGGGCGGGCGGGGGGAGGGGTGAATGTGAGTAGACCTGAGTCATGCTAAATGCTGTGCATCACACCAGAATGACCATCCCAAAACTACAGCAGCGCTGTCCTACAGCCGAACGCTGACATGCTTTCTTTCAAACTACAGCCTTTGTCAAACAACCTACAAACTAGTTTGACTGCTTCACGTAAAACATAACCTACTTGGCCAGTTAGAATAAAACACTAGCACGTATTCTACAACACCTGAGCTAACCTAACTGTCCTGCTAGAGCATAAAACATATCAATCCACCAATGCTGACCTTACTGTGGAGTTAACATGAACAGTGTTTTCAACATGATTTTTTTCTTTACAGTTCACTTAAATAGTCTTGTACAAGTAGAGGTCGACCGATTGATCGCTTTTGCCGATTAATCTGCACCGATAGTCAATTGCTAGAACTATCAGCAAAAATCCATGCGAATCACTGACTCCTCGTGCGGTTTGTTTTGACACGTGAAGCTGTGCACTGCACAGAGCGGGACACTTCAGAAAGCGGAATTAAAAGACAACAAAACGGTGTTTATGCAGGATACTATATTGTACATGTTCTCATATTATTATAAAGTAATTGATTTGTTGATGCTACATTAGTAGAGAAAAATCAGCAGTATGTTTGCTATCAAGGCTGCACATTAGCAGCACCTCAAGCGGTTAAAACAATGTGACCAAAACACACACACAACTCTGACCCAAATGTATAATGTCACGATTGCTACCATCTATTTGCATTAGTTTACATCCAGCTGGTCACATTAATGTATTTGCTAGTCAGTGAAGTTGCAGATTTAAAGCTGTGATGTGAGAAAGCAAAACTGTTCATTCATCCTTTAAATATAATACTTAAATATCCAAAGACTGTTTGGATTTATATTAAATGGTAACACTTTACAATAGGATTACATTTGTAACATTAACTAAGGTTAGTGAAGCTGTATAAGTATTGTTAGAGTGCCAATTTTTTTAAATAACATTTTTAAAATATATTTTTACATTTTAAAGTTGCATTTGTTAACAATGGTTAATGAACTATGTACTAACATTAACGACCAATGTATAATTAGTATTTAATAAGAATATATTTTATTCCATTTGAAAAGTAAGGTTCAGTACTTTGTGTGTTTTCATATTTAGTATCCATTTGAAAAACTATCGGTTGATTAACCGGTTATCAGCCATTGTGGTCCAACCTAGCTATCGGCAAAATCCAGTATTAGTCGACCTCTAGATACAAGTGTATTTTACTAAGAGAACAAACATTCCATAACATTTCATGCATTATCTCAATTAATATCTTAAAACAATCAACAAGTCATACCAATTGATTTTATCACTATAGTCAAAGACAAAAGAGCCCGACCTCGAGCCTCTCTCTGTCTCTGTTAAGCGATGTGAATGGATAATCACCTTTAAATCAACAATCAATTAAGTTTTTAATCAATTTCAGCTTAAAAGCACTCAATCATGTGAGCACATCAAAAACACTGCCTGTAAATTCATTCACCACCAGAGTGCACGCAGCATGTAAAATGCGGGCTAAATGTTGTAAGTGTTGGAGCGCATCCTTGTAAGTAAAGATAATTTGCATGACAAACACCATGACTGTATGCTAAAATCAGCATGAAATGAAAATGAATGTTTTTATCTAAATGCTTGCTTTAGATATTGTGAACCATTTATCCGTGCATGTTTGTTTTTGACCATTTTTTCATCAAGCGCATCTTCCAGTTACATGTCAGACTTCTCTCTGGTGATGTATGCCGAACTTCTCCATTCATTTAGTTCTCTTAAACACACCCCTGCAAACTCATGTTCATTTGCCTCCTCTTTTCAGTGCAACGCCCACTACTCAACATCCAATCAACAACTGATGCATAGAACCAAGTCCCACCCTACGGCTTTCTTTTTCAATAATTCGTTACACGCCGATATAGGACACAATACAGAAAATAAGCTGCTAAATCCATTTCATCGCAACTTTTAATAAAGATGACATTCATGTTGTCACGTACTTTAGAGTGATGTTATTCTGCTGTTGTAGTTCTAATAAGCACTACTCTGTCTGTTTGAATAATCGCTGTGAGTGAGGTGTCACAGGAGAGCTCTGCGTCTCTTTAAAGAGATACTCCACCCAAAAATGAAAATTCTCGATCTATCTACCACCTATAATGGTCCAACCCCATAAGACTCTCTGTATTCTTCAAAACAAAATTAAAGTTATTTTTAATGACAACTGAGATTTCGGCCCCTCCATTAAAAGTCCATTTATAAAAATTTAAGACGCTTATGCTCAAAGACATCAAAATGTAATCCACATGAATGGAGTGGTTTAATTACAATCTTCTTAAGAGAAAGCCCACTTCATATGATGAACGGATTTAATTTAGGCTTTTATTCACATATACATAGAGTGCATCAAATATGGTAAACTGTAGGGGTGCTCCGACTGATCGGCTACCGATCACTATCGGCCGATAATCACGTTGGGATGATTGCTCGGTGGTCTCTAAAAGGCCGAGCTCAAAAAAATGATCTCAAACTGATGATGCTGCTGTGAGAGGTTTGGCACGACATGCAGCGTCACCGTCTCAGTCCGGCGTGGGTAAAATAATTATAATGCTGAAGGTGAGGTAGGATTCATATTTTTTCATTAAATAACTTTTAAAATGTAATTTGAAAACCTTGTGTGAGACGTAATTTCACAAACAGCGCGAGTGAATCACCGCACACGCTCTCTCTTTCTCTCTCAAAATACGCAAATGGTTTCAAATCACCACATCTCTTCTGTCTAAGCGAGCTGCACGCTGCACAGTTGACACAGGAATTGTCACTTGCGCAGTCGAGGCAGTGTCACATCGTCACTAAAGTTTATAAATTGCATTTCTTTTTAATTCTTGCAAGTGTTTAACCATTCAGCGCTCATGCACACTCGCAGTGCACACACACATGATGCCAGGATTTAATGGATTAAAGCGTCCACCACACACGGTTGCGGTGAGGCAGTGCGTTCAGGAGCGGTGCGTCTGCAGCAGTGCAGAGATCGTTTCCGCACCAAGTCTATTTTTGCTGCGCTGCAAGCGCTGAATTAAAGTAACAGCGCAATGTTTGCAGTCAATATGAACATGGATTGACACGAAAATGTAGTAATTACACCATAAATGCATATTATTAAAGTCTACTGTGTTTCACAGTCAACACATATGGCTTTTTGGCTGGGTTTAAAGGGAAAGAGCACTTTTAGATAAACAAGGCAAAAAATAGATGGCACTCGTGGAGGAAGGAAAACAAAGTTCTTTATGAACCGCAGGATTGCTTTTAATAAAAATTTAAATGCAAAAGGAAAGGCAATAGAGCTGACTATTTCTGTCAATGGTAAGTTTGTGATAACGTAAGAAAAGCAGTTTAAATGTTTTGCCACTTGCCACTTGAGCAACTTAATATACAAACTAAAGTAAAAAGCATTGAATAATGTGTTGCTTATATTTATTGTGTTTAAACATGTCTGTGAAAGATTGTATTACTGTACTGTGTAAAAAAAAAAGAATTGCAATGCTGAAAAAGCATTTTCAGTGACAATGTTTGGATTTGAAATCAAAATAATGGATAAATGTTGTGTTCACGGTAAACAGCCATGGATCAGAGTAGTAGACTCTTGTGTGAAAGCACAGTCCGTGCTGCTTTCTCCTCTCACAAGAGTCACATAAGAGGAGAATTCACCCCATTTTCAAAAATGAAACTCAGGCCCAGAATAATTGTCTAAAAATCTTGATTGGAGTATCACTATAAATAGTTATAAATGATAAAAATAAGGCTTTAAAATGATCGGTATCGGTGATGGTATCGGCAGATACTGCTTTCTGTGATCGGCCTCAAAAATCCTGATCGGAGCACCCCTAGTAAACATGGCTTAAACGTCTTGCAGTCGTGAGAACAAACCTCATTGGTTCTTGCATGTCAAACAAGCACATCTGAGCTTCCGTTTACCATATTTGATGAGCTCTATGTAGTTTGAAAAACATGAGGATGAGTGAATAACATTTATTTGTGGGCAAACTACCCTTTAACACCATTTTACTGTCCTAAGAGACATGAAGAACTAGAAGAAAAAAAAAATGTTCAATAAGAATTGTGTGTGTGGTCTGATTCCCACATCATATTTCTCCCCTCAAGAAAATATACAGAAGAAAGGAAAACAAGTTTGTTCCACTCTTCTAGATCCACATTCACAGAACAGTTGCTGCAACCTACACTCTGCTCATGTGCAACAGTCAGAGATTTAGTGAGATGGCCACAGCCTCAAAATGACTAAACCTAAGCTAATAAGAGCATGTAGCAACATTCCCTCATTACTCAGCATCCCATAAAGAAAACTACACCGTACCAAAGCTGAATGACTGATCAAATCAGAGTGTTGAAGTGTGGGAGGACTGATCAGTTACTGAAGAATCTCTGGCAGTTATTAAATATCTGCCGTTCAGATAAAACAAATGTCACGGTTAGAAACTCCAGAATAAAAAATAAAAAATAAAAAAGAAAAAAAAAGGTAAATTTGTGGGGGGCAGGCTTAGCGCTGATTAACCTGAATCACATGCATGGGACCGAAAGGAGCGGGGGACGCTAGGCACCTGATAAGCTGGAACGAGATATGTTGATGATTCGTGCGTGGTTTGGCATCGATTTTAATTGGGAGTTGAATATTCTTGTTGGGTTGTTTTCGAACACCTGGCGCCCCCCGCTTCTCGTTCGCTCTTGACAATGAATCGCTCAGGAGTGAACGTCATGAGCAGTTCCACGAGAAGAGTAAGTCAAAAAGGCCGAAGACCTCAGCTGTGGGGAGCACTGTAAATGGAGAGGACAGACAAATGCAGGGTGCCAATATGCATTTGACACTGGCCTACCACAACGCCTGTCAATTAGAAAAATCACCGTTAGTTAGTATACGTCCTTTGTGGTTGGTGTAAAAAAAACTAGCTGCTTTTATCCGCCATGTTAATCTGTAATTTTACACATGGTAATAACGTGCACTTAATTTGCTTGGAAAATGCTTGCGAATACAGCAGTCATAAAAAAACATACATTAGCCCAGCCTAATAATAATTTGTCTATTAAAAGTATTGCTCTTTACAGACTTGTATGTTCACTAGTGCAGTGTCCATTCTCGGAAAATATAAGCCCTGGCCGTGTGAGGCGCGCCACTTCCGGCTTGCGCTGTTCTGTAGTTTATTAATTCTGAATGTGTCGTGTGTCCATACTGCACCAAAATACGACACTGCACTCCCTTGGGTCCGCAGCAACACACCCGCCACGCGTGAAGTCAATTGCATTTTTATTATGTCGAGAACCGTTCATCCAAACAGACAGACAGACACACAGAGATTCCTGCCTTTATTACACCGTGTCTACACCGGACGCGACGTTTGTCCGTGTCCCACGCCGCCACATAAAGTCTGTCTACACTAGACGCGATAAAGCGACCGTTGAAAATCATTTGAAATTTGTGTCAGTATGTCATAAATAGAACGCAGCAGCAGTTTACTGTCGGGGATTTGTCGTGCCACGCCACACTGCATCCAGTGCAGAAAGCATAATAGGTTCTATTGTATTTTGTCGCGGCGTCCGGTGTAGACAAAATAGAGAAAAATGTTCAGCCCCCTCCCTCCGAAGCTTCGAATATTTGGTGTTGATTACTACCGAAGCTCAAAAAAAAAAAATGGTATTCGGACCATACACCTTATTTCAACAATTCTTGGCAGCCACCCTGTAATGTACACTAATCAACACCGGATAAATTCCCTCCATGATTTGAAAGCCTTTCTTGTAACCAGATAATGAATACAAACCTTTCTATTCATGTAAACTCAATTTAAAATGTTATTGTGTGTAGTAATGCAAGCACACATTACTCAATGCTGCCACAAGGGGTGCTATGACATTAACACCAAATGGAAAGTGCAATTGTCTTTTCTTTCCTACTGTGACTTCACTGTGAAGTAGGGTTGTGCCGATTGACTATCGTCGATACACGATACTATCGACTGAGATATCGACGATAGCTCATGTCTTTGTCGATAGTCAAGACAAAATTAGGCTCATTCTCCTATAAATGTATTAAATTATTATTATTATACGGCCTATTTAGCATTCGGCTATTATTATCAAATTACCTGCTATTACACTTCAACATCCCTCCACAATGAGGATTATAGAGCCTGTAGCCGGTGAAGAAGTCTCCAACCGCAAACACAGACGTACATCGTCTGCTGATATAAGGTATTTCATTGCATTTTGAAGGGGTTATATGATGTTGCTAAAAAGAAATTTATGTTGTGTATTTGGTGTAATGCAATGCGTTTATGCGGTTTAAGGTAAAAAAAACCAACATTATTTTCCACAATGTACATTATTGTTGCTCCTCTATGCCCCGCCTTTCTGATTTTTACAAAGCTTATCGGTCTGAAAAGCTAGGTGTGCTGTGATTTGCCAGCTATCTAGTGCGTTGTGATTGGTTGAATACCTTAAGCGTGTGACGGAAATATTACGCCCTTTCCATACTGTGATGCCGTGTCCCGGCGTGACAAGACAAAAATCCATAAAACCCATTATAAACGAGGCATTTGTTGCATCCAGTGGGGACATAATTACTGATTATAATTACTTATACTGTCTTTTTATGCGTTGCTTTGCATCGTGCCGTGTAAACATAAAATCATGTCTGTATTTGTGATTGGAGAAATTACAAACTACAAGCGCTACTCTACTCTGCTCAAACTCGCGTTTGAATCATCTGTGGAAAATTCTTTAAATATAAAAAAAACTTTCTTACAGGCTGTGAATCAGAAGCGCCATACTGTCCTTGCAAAGTTGGAACTACCCAACTTTATAGAAACAGCATTTGTGCCACAGACGCATTGTAGGCTAACGTTAATCTGCAGGTTCAGGAAACAGTCCTCCGTAAAAAAATGCGCTGCACACATCTGAATAATTTGGGTTGAACTGTTCCGGAACAGAGTTGTAAATACAACTTAAACACTGATTTCTAGACGTGTCCATTTTTGGAAGACCAAACAAAGTAGTTTTGCTTTCCCAACAAAACACACAGCATCTCCACAACATGGCGGTGGCGGCAGCAACAATACTACAGAGAGAATTAAAGTTATGCCTTCTTTCTTTTCGTGAACCTTTGGGCGGCATTATGCAAATCTTCCCAAATAGTAAGGTAGATATGTGGGGGCGTGTTAGAAAGAGGCGTTTTAGGAGGGCGTGGACAAGTCTCAACTTTTATAAAGAATATCTCTTTGTTTTTGAGACTTTAGTATTTGCAACTTTTGGGATCTTATCTATTCACAAACAGCTATTAACACTGCAAAGAGAAATGAAAATTTGAAATGGCATCATATGACCCCTTTAAACAAGTATTAGATCGCACAGTAATGTGCGCAATATTTTAACCGAGCCCTCACTAACGGAGTTTAACGCCACAGTTATGTTAGAACGCATCTCATCCTTGTTTCTGTGGCGGTGCGTCGGGCTCGTCATGGGGCGCACGGTCCGGAGCGCTGTATGACTGATGTATCCATTCAATTTAACTTTACTCCAAATATATTAACTTACCTGCTTTAAATACTTTTTAACGTGTTCGTTTATGTCCAATACTTAGTGTTAAAGGGGTCATATGATGCTATTTAAAATTTTCCTTTCTCTTTGGAGTTTACAAGCTCTTTGTGCATAAAGAAGATCTGAAAAGTTGCAAAGACTAAAGTCTTAAATTCAAAGAGATATTCTTTATAAAATTTCAGAGTCGGCCACGCCTACCTTAAACGTCTCGTTCTAACACGCCCCCACTTATCTACCTCACTATGTTGAAATATTTGCATAATGCCGCCCAAAGGTGCACGCAAAGAAAGAAGGCGTGGTTTCATTAACCGCAGTTAGTGTTGAAGCAGCGATGTCAGGGAGACGCTGTGTTTTTCAGTGTGAAAGCAAAAGCACTTTACTTGGCCTTCCGAAAGTAGACGCATTTAAGAATCTTTAAGATTACTTAAACAGAACAGCAATACATTTTATGGACAACCGTTTCATGAAACTAGGAGAGGAGGTAATTCTGACTTCTGTCTATGACAATCTGGCATTTCGGATCCGCTACTGTTTTATTATTTTAGTATTTCTATTGCATGTTCCCGATGCGGATTTGCACATCGGTGTGTGTCATGTGAGGGGAGAGTGAGAGAGACCACACGGTGTCGTCAGCACTCGTTCCCCTTCGGGCTCTGTCTTTATTTACATTGTATTTTTGAAGTGAAGCCTCAGACCGAATTAGGTAGGGTCGTTACAGTTCCGCGAGTGCTTGCGGTGTCGTGCCAATCAACAATGCACTGGGTCAGCTGGCCACTCAGAGCAGACTGCGCTTGTCAAAGGAAGAGACTTTGTAGAAAACGAAGCGTTTGAGAGAAGCGGGGCATAGAGGACCTACCTATGGTACAGTATAATCCCGCCGCTAATCTCGCTGACACTAATACTCTATTCACACACATTACCATTGTTTTACTCATTGTTACTTGATTTAATGGAGGATGTGTGTCTACCTTTGAGTGTAGGTGAGGACACGTTCAAGCTGCATTCGGTGCTGGTTGAGCTGGAGGCCGTGGAGAAGCAGATCGGGGACCTGATGGCAAAGCAGACCCAGCTGAGAGCGCGGAGAGCCACGCTGGAAACATCCCGGGCTGACAATCACAAGTCCGGGGTAAGTATACAGCGTGTTGCTATCTCTCCCACCACCTCTACTCCGTGTGTTTTTCTGCACAGGCCCGGTGCACCCAGGATGTGATCTTCCCAGATGTCCTTCACTCTGGTGCCGGGACACCACGGACCCTGGGTGCGGCCGCAGCGGAAGACGCGAGCCAGGTCCCTGGCGACGACCTCTCCCCCTCCGCCGCCTCTGGTCTTCGAGATCTCCACCTGGAACTGCTTCGCTCCCCTCCGCGAGACAGAACGCGATGCTGTGTCATCGGAGACTCCATCGTCCGGCACATTCCGTGCTACGTTAGCTGAAGGTAAGTTGCACACTCACTGTTTCCCTGGTGCTCGGGTTCTCGATGTTTCTGCGCAGATACCAGCGATCCTGAAGGGTGACGAGAGCCCCGGAGCGGTCCCCCCCCCGTGCTTCACGCGTGGGTTAACGACACCAAGCTGCGGCAGACGGAGACGCTGAAGAGGGACTTAAGGAGCCTGATCGAGACAGTGCGCAGCTCATCGACGACGATCATCGTGTCAGGACCACTTCCCACGAATCGACGAGGACACGAAAGGTTCAGTAAACTTTTTGCTTTAAACGAATGGTCATTGTCATGGTGTAAAGAACATAAACTGCTCTTTGTTAATAACTGGAATCTTTTCTGGGAGCCTAGGCTGTTTCGCGCTGATGGCCTGCAGCCCAGCAGAGTGGGAGCGGAGCTCATTTCGGACAACATATCCAGGACGCTGCGCTCCATGTGATTAGTAAGTCAAATCTCAAATAACTGCCTTGATGACTTTTGTTCTACCCGCTTAAGTGATAGAAGTACTTGTGCTATCCAATCTATAAAGACTGTGTCTGTTCCCCGAATAGTTAGGTCAAAATATAAATTTAATGCAGGTTCTAGAAAAAATCTGATCGTGATTAAATGAGAAAAATTTAAAATAAATGAACAAATTTTTTTTTTTAAGTTTGGGCTCCTAAATATTAGATCGCTCTCACCCAAAGCAGTTATTTTAAATGAAATGATCACAGATAATCGTTTTGATGGACTCTGCTTGACTGAAAACTGGCTAAAACCTAATTATTATATTGGTCTAAATGAGTCTACAAGCTACTATTATAAGCATGAGCCCAGTCAGACTGGTCGTGGTGGCGGTGTTGCAACAATATATAGTGATATTTTCAATGTTACTCAGAAGACAGGATACAGTTTTAACTCATTCGAAATACTAATGCTTAGTGTTACACTGTCAGATATGCAAAATGAATCTATTGTATCTCTTGCTCTGGCTACGGTGTATAGACCACCAGGGCCGTATACATATTTCCTAAAAGAATTTGCAGATTTCCTCTCAGACCTATTGGTTACTGTTGATAAAGCGCTAATATTCGGAGATTTTAATATTTACGTTGATAATACAAATGATGCTTTAGGACTTGTGTTTACTGACCTAATAAACTTTTTTGGAGTCAAGCAAAACGTCACCGGGGCCACTCATCGTTTTAATCATACGCTAGATTTAATTATATCACGTGGAATTGATCTTATTGATAAAGATATCGTACCTCAAAGCGATGATGTTACTGACCATTTCCTTGTATCTTGCATGCTGCGTATTACTGATATTAACTATATGGCTCCGCGTTTTCGTCTGGGCAGAACTATTGTTCTAGCCACCAAAGACAGTTTCACAAATAACCTGCCTGATTTATCTTAACTGTTCTGTGTACCAATAAGTACACATGAATTAGACGAAATAACTAGCAACATGGGCTCTATCTTCTCTAATACGTTAGAAGCTGTTGCCCCCATTAAATTGGAAAAGGTTAGAGAAAAACTTACTGCGCCATGTTACAACAGTAATACCCATTCTCTCAAGGAAAAAACTCGTAGTCTTGAGCGCAAATGGAGAAAAACTAACTTGGAAGTTTTTAGAATTGCTTGGAAAAACAGTATGTCCAGCTATAGACATGCTTTAAAAGCTGCCAGGGCCGAGCATATCAACAAACTCATAGAAAATAACCAAAACAAACCAAGGTTTTTATTTAGCACAGTGGCAAGATTAACAAATAACCAGACGCCACCGATCTAAATATTCCCTCACAGTTTAATAGTAATGACTTTATGGATTTCTTCACTGATAAAATAGATATCATCAGAAATACAATAACAAATGTAGATTCTACAGTGTATAATACTTCAGCTTCATTCATCGCACCAAAAGATAAACTGCAGTGCTTTACAGCTATAGGACAGGAAGAGCTAAATAAACTTATCACTTCATCTAAACCAACAACATGCCTGTTATATCCTGTACCCACTAAATTACTAAAATAATTGTTACCTGTAGCAGAAGAACCGCTTTCTCAATATTATTAACTCGTCGTTGTATTTAGGTCACGTCCCAAAAACATTCAAGCTGGCGGTTATTAAGCCTTTTATTAAGAAACCATAACTAGATCCTAGTGAACTGTCAAATTACAGACCCATCTCAAATCTTTTTTTTATGTCTAAAATTTTAGAAAAAGTTGTTTCTGCTCAATTGTGCTCCTTCCTGCAAAAAAATGATCTCTATGAAGAATTTCAGTCAGGTTTCAGGCCCCAACATAGCACAGAAACTGCACTTGTTAAAGTTGCAAATTACTTGCTTCTTGCGTCAGACCAAGGTTGTGTCTCATTGCTAGTTTTACTTGATATTAGTGCTGCGTTTGACACTATAGATGTCATTGACATACTCATAGATCGATTACAAATCTATACAGGTATCCAAGGGCAGGCTTAAGATGGTTTAGATCCTACCTGTCCGATCGCTACCACCTTGTTCCTTTAAATGGGGAGTCATCTCAATTATCACCATAAAATATGGATTGCCACAAGGATCTGCCCTAGGTCCTCTGGCTATTTTCGATATACAGGTTGCCACTTGGTAATATTATTAGGAAATACGGGATAGTTTCTACTGTTATGCCGATGATACTCAACTATATATCTCAACAAGACCAGATTAAACTTCTAAATTATCTAAGCTAACGGAGTGTGTTAAAAATGTAAAAGATTGGATGACCAGTAATTTTCTCCTATTAAATTTGGATAATATTACAGAGATATTACTTATTGGACCAAAGACAGTACTCCGAATCTCGTGGATTACAATTTGCAACTAAACGGATGCACGGTTACTTCCTCTACAGTCCAAAATCTGGGTGTTATATTAGACAGCAAATTGTCTTTTGAAAATCATATTTCCCATTTACAGAAACGGCATTCTTCCATCTTAGAAACATTGTCAAGTTACGAAATATGTTACCTGTTTCAGAAAAGCTAGTTCATGCATTCATGACCTCAAGACTGGACTATTGTAATCTATTTCTAGGTGGTTGTCCTGCATCTTCATTAAACAAGATACATGTAGTCCAAAATGCAGCGGCTTGAGTCCTTACCGGGTCAAGAAAATATGATAATTTCCACCCAATTTTACAGTCTCTGCACTGGCTACCTATTATGTTCTGTATCAGTTACAAAATATTATTATTTACCTATAAGGCCCTTAATGGGTTATGTCCTGCGTACCTAACTAGTCTTCTACCACGCTACAATCATCACGCTCCCTAAGGTCGCAAAATTCTGGACTTTTGGTAGTACCTAGGATAGCAAAGTCCACTAAAGGAGGTAGAGCTTTTTCGCATTTGGCTCCCAAACTCTGGAATAGCCTTCCTGATACCGTTCGGGGTTCAGACACACTCTCTCTCTGTTTAGATCTAGATTAAAGACATCTCTTTGGCCAAGAATTCAAATAATGCATCTCATAATCTTTTACTGCAGTCATAATCTTTTACTGCAGTTGTATCTGATCAAATGCACATTATTATTCGTTAGGTTGGGTTAAACAAATAATTTTTGCTTTGTTGGAACAGCAGCTACACTAATTATGTCTATTTGTTTCTCTGTAACTAGGATTCACACAAGCTTCAGTCTGGATTCAGAACACCTGAGAAGAGATGATGCAACTCTTCAGAGGACCTCAGATGATGCCAATCCTGGAACAATATACATACAGAACTACCAAATTTTGCTAAAGTTTGATTGCATCATATAATAATTGCTGTTAATATTGTTCATCGTCTGTTTTATTACGTCTTGAATTGATTTTTCCGTACTGCTTGGTTCGTCTGTCACAGGAGAACTGGCGCCCCCGACTGATCCTGGTTTCTCCCAATTTTTTTACTCCATTCTGTCACCGATGGGGTTTTGGTTCCTTGCCACTGTCGCCTATGGCTTGCTTAGTTGGGGACACTCATTTCCGGCGTTATCGTTGCCTGATTGCAAAGATACTATTTTAAACGAGCTGGCTGTTGACATCAACTAGAAAGGCAATGAGGAACTGTCTTAACCCTGCAAAAATTTTACATTGGTCATTTGCATTATGACACTATTTCCTAATTAATGCTTTTGGGGTCATTGCTCTTCCGATCTTGTATTGTTAAAAGCGCTATATAAATAAAGGTAAAGGTGACAGTATTTGAAACTTGTGTTTTTTGAACATAAAGCATGTCAACATATTCTGTTACACCAAATACACTAAATAATTATCTTTAAAAAAGCATCATAATGACCCCTTTACAACTGTTGGTCTTTAAATAAATCTACTTTTTGTTTTCAACTGTTGCTGCAGACCATTTAGACTGATAACTCCGTGCTCTTTAGTGCGCAAACTTGTTACAGGACGTGCGTCCTAATAGCGATGTATGACTTGTTGTATTTAATGAAATAGCTTTTTTAAAATTTAACATGTTAGTTTTTTTCAGTCGTTTGTAAGTATATTATATCGATTATGGTGCTTTCATAGTCTCTCTCTCGCGTGTAGGGCTGGGTAATCGAGTTCCATACTTTTATCACCGCCAAATTTTCCTCGATACCATCGAGTACCGCAAAACGTCTCGTCGCCGTTACCAAAATTCTATCCTAAGGGTTTATATCTCATCAGCGTCAGTGAGCCAATAAGCCTGCAACACACAACAGATCCATCAGTGTTTGACATCCACGAGAGCGATTCGAAAGCGCACGGAGCAGTCTGCTCTTTTTAGCTCTCGTGGTACTGTAATACACAGATCTTCCTGCACAGTCAGTCCGCGTCAAGTTGAACACACCTACTAGTTTACACCGGTTACACTCAGAGATGTGCGCGCACGTGAGGCTGTAGTGTGAATGCGTCCCAGCCCCCTTAGATTTACACTGGTGCGTTTATGTTTTAAATGAAAACGATCCTCGTCATACTGCGGTTTCCACTGCGTTTCAAGCCGGCTTTCCACTATCTCCGACAAACGACAGACCGGTCATTCAGTCATTCATTTCCAATGGAGAGTAGCGCGGGAGCTGCGTGGAGTTCCGATCATATGCAGATGTTCGTTCATACTAACGTTACACGACCGAAAGCGCGTGTTATGTGAACATTCATGCACACTGTAGCATCATGCTGCATAAGACAATAAATAAGATTTATATTCCGCTTTTACTCAAAACTCACTTTAAACCACCATCGAGTGTTTGTAATAACTTCCGATTGCCGTCTAATGTGTGTTTGGCAATGTAATGTTGCTGAAATTAAATATATTATAACCTCTGAGTCAGACCAGCGATCATGGAAGAGAGGACACAGACAGACAGCGCTGGAAGCTGCTAATGCTCATCAGTAAATCAGTGGAAAATAAATAGAAATCATGATTCTGTCTGAGCTATGCATTTTAAAACGAACACTAACTAGCCTAACAGATGTGTAAACTGAAGACTATTTGCACTGATTTATTGTGTTGGTTACATTTTGTTCCTTTGTGCAGTGGCTCAGTAGAGATGAATCTTTGAGTGGTATACTCAACAAGCTGAAAAATAAAACCACATTTTTTTTTGTTAGATTAATGTTATCTTGTTTCAAATTGCTTTCAACAGACTGTATCGAAAAACAGTACTTTCATGAACTGTATCGGAAGTCAATGTATCGGTATCGAAATTTTGAACTTACCCACCCTCTCGCGCGCGCCTGCTCGGTATAAAGCACCACATAGTTATGAAATAGCCTATGATAAGTACAGAGAGTCTCTCTCTTGCCCCCCTCTTGTGTGCTAATTGCTGGATTGAAACTCGTCATTTGGCATCTTTATTGAAGAGATGTCATATCAAGTGGGAAGGGTACGTCAAAGATTATGAGGGCACACATAAAAAAAAAAAATTTAATAATGATGTGCATGGATAAATAATTTGTAACATTAAAAAATATATATAATTAAAAATGGACCATTTTCACAGTCTAGCAAAATCTTTTATATTTTTGTTATTTAAAAATTGAATGTACATTTATAACACTATACTTTGCCTTATATTACCTTTATTAACTAGAAAACTTAACAAAACGGATTTAACTATTTCCACTTTTAAAAAAAGAAAAAAAGTTGCCAGCCACCGCCAGCATTTTTGATCATTTTCACAAAAGTTTAATGGCCCCAGAATATTTTGTTCTGAATATTTGAACATGCAATGTGTCAAAACAAAGAACAGAGCCTTTTAAACAAAACAAGGTTTTATTCTACCTTCATGCATTTTTTAAATCAACACTTGAATGTGGGTAAGTTGAATGAAAAAAAAAACAACATTTTGAAAAAAAGCAGAGAAAATCTAATTTTTGTCAAAGACTACGTCTGGATCAGATTCAGAGCGATGATCAAAACATAGATAATTATACAGCTTACCGGTCCCTATACCACGTTCCTACTCCTGCATTGTTCATTTCATTCGTAAAAATTAGGCAGTTTTGATTTATATGCGGTTTAATATTTAGAGCTAATGTGCATTACAACAAAGGCCTGCAGAGGGCGCCAGCGGCCTGACAATTGTTTTTACACATTACTGTGCGATCTAATACTCGTTTAATATTGACCAAGCATCATTTAATTCAAATGTCCACTTAATTCGTGAAATCGCGAGATAATGATGTATTCTCCTGTGTTGGCGTGGATTTATAAATGATTTACCTTACAAATCTGATGAAATGGCGCACGTTGCATTCCCAGATGAACGTTATAATAAACCCAAACTCACAACAACATGCAGAGATGGAGTTTGAGCTGCTCCACACGTGTAAATGATAACCGTTCCTGTGAACGGAGCCGCTGTGAGACGCACGTACGTAACCTACACGCCTATAACTACATCACATATAATAATTTAATTAAATCGTAGCGTTTGTGAATTCACAGGTATGCTTAATTATGCAATTATTTTTAAACAGGTTTAATATATCATGAGGCCTTGGAAAACAGTCTAATAATGCGTTTTATGGATTCTCGTCCGTGAAATGCACCATGTATTTTGCCGGTTAGTCGACGCAGGCAAAATGAAGTCGAGGATTTTTAAAAATCGAATAGTCGAACAGAAATCGACGACTCGCGACAGCCCTACTATTGTTTAAATACATTATGTATTTTAACAATTTTGTTCAATAAAACCATATGATTTCTTGCTTTTGATACTTTATTTGAACTAATTATTGTTGCCACATTGCCTTATTTTATATATGTTAAGTCATTTGAGGCTATTGTTCACATATTCCATCTATTTTTAGTACCAACAAAAAAAATTAACTTATTATATTATAAGTATTATTTCCAAATTCATTCTTTTTTTTCCATTTTTTCCATTTTAATTTTTTTGGTTAAATTAAATTTTATTAATCAATAAGCCTGTCTAATTAATTGAGTTTTACCTTTACCAAATTCTGTTTTCCATTATTCTCTGGATTCCATTTTAATGTTTCCATTAAATTTTAATAATCAAAAGCAACTCCAATAAATTTTTTTAAAAAAAATTAATAAACACTTTTTTTCTCAAAACTTCACATTTACATTTTTCCCCCTCCTAATAATTCTGGTAAATATATTTCTGTAAATACCTCCCTTTAAAAGTGTTTAGAACACGTGGATGTGTTGTAATGAACTTTGATTTCAGTGATTGGGATTATGAGATGGATGCACTTTACTTTTGCTTTAAAAAAGGATTTTATAGAAATTTGGATTTCATTTGATTTAATGAAATATGGTTAAATAAAATATTCTTAAGTAAAATTGTTGATTTTTTTTGTGGAAAATTAATCGTTTAGATTAATCGATTAATTAGTTGATAGAATAAAAATAGCCGTTAGTGGCAGCCCTAAGTGAATCTCAAACAATTATATTACTATTGTATAATTAAAATTATTTTTTTTACAATACAAATAAATATATTTGCTGCACAAAATGAGATGACAGAGACTCTCATTCACCATTTAATTATCTGTATGAAGTAGTAATTGACTGACTGCATGATGCATCATTCTGCCTAACAACTACTTTTGTAAGTCATATATGGAACAAAAAAGTGCAAAAACATTTTATTTTCGATAAATTATTTAATTCACAACATTAGCTCTCTTAAAACACCTTACAGTGTTATAGTAATAAAAACATCCAAGCAAACCAAACTATCATTATGTAATGATTTTTTATTTACTTTTGCATTTACTAATAAAAAGGTTCTATCATTAGCTAGCTCAACACTGGACAGCTGCTTTATAGCAGAAAATCATGTTGTAATTCTAACTGAAAGCGAGACTGACACGGTGATTTTTTTTCTGGTTTAATTTAATTCAGTAAAGCTGTGTGATTTAAATCAATTTATTGTATAAAGTGCTATATAAATAAACGTGACATGACAGGGGTGACGATTGTAGAGCTGGTGCAAGCTTATCCACGTCGCTATGATCAGATGCTTTCTTAACTGCTGTTTTCTCACTGCTGACATTTTTGTTGTGCGTTTATTTTGTTCATTTCGTTCACATATTTAAGTCTGTCTCTTCTCTTGAATTTCATCCGGGAGAGCTGAATTAGTCTTGCACTACAGCGCCACACTGGTCAAACTGCGTTATTGCAGGCTCTTACATTGGGTCATATAAGATTAAACGACTTTTTGACAACAAAAATACTTGTCGACATTTTTTTATCGTCGATAATGTCAAATAATGGTTTCAGCCCTAATGCGCAGTATTCAAGCAGGTCATGCGGACAGTGCACAGACCATCACAGAACACAGACAGCCAAAGAACACTTTGGGCTTAATACAGCAGCTGAGAGAGTGACAGCAAAATTGACATGATCTCGATATTTTTCCCTCTTTTGGTCATAGAAACACTATTGGTTTTTTTCTTTTGGTATTGGGGCAAATGGGAACACAAAAATTATCCTATCATTCATCGACCTCAAATATGGTTTATCATTTGGAGTTGAAACAAGCAAGTAGTAGCAACTTTACATGGCTGCTCGCTAGAATGTTAAGCTAGATCAATGCGCCCTAGATTAGGCGGATTTCCAAGTGTTTGTGCAGAGTGTGGAAGCTATTTGCGCACTACTGCATGACATGGAGGCGCCGGAGCGATCACTGGCATTTTTTCCCTGATAACATTGGAAACAACTTATAATACGCCATCATTTTTGCTTATACAGATAAAAGTGACACGTCATTAGACTGTTAATGGTGTACTTTTATTTGTATATAAATATATCACAATATCAACAAAACATTGTGCTTATGTAAAATAAATAAAACAAACAAGGTGTGCTTTCTGCTGTATCGGTCTCCATGAACTGGAGAGCATCACAAAAATATAAGCTATACCTGCCTTGCAGACATGAGAAATATATCTATAGAAAGCTTGAAATGTCTACTTTTGAATGAACCAATTCAAATCCAAAACACTGATTATGCAATCTGTATGAGAGTGCATTTCTCTCTGAAGACTGTAGTGTGGAGATGGTGATCCATTTAATCATTCAGCACCCATTTAATCTTTGCAGCCGTCACGGACTCAGAAAACATTAGTTTATTAATAAATAATTAAAATATCTCCATACTATTTTCCCCAACACATTCATAGTCATTACTTTTGCCGGTGCTTTGCAGCAAGCTTTGTGTGCGCAATTAAGCGTGGAATAGGCTATATATTAAAGGCTCATTATGGTTTAGTTCCCCCTCCAGTATTCACGCAAATAAATTAACAAACGTGTGATTAGTTGCCTAGAAAAATCTTTAATTTAGAGATCGACTTCAGCAATTCAACTACAGTATATCTCTAGACTAATATCACCCTCAAAAACTTAAAAGTCAGCTTATGTTAGAAATGCACCAACACGCGGAGACCTCAAACTGAAGACTGCCTGTTCTCGTGCATGGCAGTTCCTGGTGCAATGGAGGAAAGGACACTGGTTTCAACATAGATCTGCGTCAGTTCTCTGGCGACTTTACTGCCCACACCTCTTCAGGAGAGAATAAACCTGCTGTCAGATGTTATAGTTGCTACAGTGATTCATTCATAAAGAAAGCTGCCCTTATCAGTTCAGTTTGCTGGTTTCTTGCAGTACAGTGTGAGATTAATCAGCTGAGGAACATGTAAATCTACACTCATGACTTGTCTTTGCAGTGTTTTTTGTGGCCTAATGTCCTCAAACTACATGCTATCAGTTTCAGGAGCCTGACTGTCTCTGTAAAACCAGCCATGGTTTCAACATGATAATATACACTGCTCTCTGCGCCACCGTTTCAATCAATAGCACTGCCGCAAAATCTTTACAAGGAAAACAACATGTGAAGGAAGTCCTGTTTTTTTAAGACCCAAGCAGGGCAAAATAAAGTGGAACTACAAAGCATTGGGCTTCGATGACACCATTTCAGAACGTCACTGCATCAGAAATGATCAGAGCAAGAGTCAGGCAGATGCAGCAGCAGGGACATTTCACAATCACAAAGCTGCTTTATACATATTTCAAACCTAAGAAAAGTATTTTCGTGCTCTATTTCTTGGTTTACTATTTTGTTATCCAATGCAACGACACTCACACAAGTCTTTCAGGGCCAGGGGTGTTTTCAAAGAAAACTAGAAGCAGGGATGCTTTGAAAGCTTCATTCAGTGATGGTGTTTTGGAAAGTGCAGCAAATGCACGCTGCAAAAACAAACACGGCCATGAGGTGATCATTCATCGAAACATCTGCGGCACACAGCGAGCAGCACGGAGCTCATGTGACATGAGCTGGACCTGGACGCCTGCTCCTGTCACGGTCACATGTCCTCAGCGCTGTTGATGCTGATGCTGATGCAGCCGTGCAGTGTTGCCAGATTGGGCGGTTTTGAATTTGATTGTGCGGGTAAAAACTGGCTTGGGCGGGTGAACAAAATTTGGGCTGGTTTGGGGTCAGTTTGGCGGTTCTCAAACATATAAATTGCATTGGCTAATTGTTTAACAAACAAGCCAAGTATGCATGTACTGCATCCAATCAGTCATCACAACATTACTACACACACACACACACTGCAGAGGCGCTGGTGCTGATGTAAACCTCGACAGCCGCAATTATCACGAGGGCTCAGCAGACAGACGTTATGATTCATGAGTGACAAGTTTTTAGCATGATAAGTTATCTGATTTTGAATGTAGCGTGACTGTATATTCAAGTTATCACAATGCCTAAAATATAAGATAAAGAGTGGGAGAGTGACTCAACTCTCAAAACGTGAATTATTGTGGAGTGAGATGACACGAATGCTCCATCACTGCAACTCTCCGAAATCAGAGCACATTTGAATTAATCACAACCAAAACTAAATATGTCGGTCTATACGATCATGTCTTTTATCTTTTAAACGTCCAGATTGATAAATCCCTGAAAACTGCTAGACTTGATTAGTTTTGACTGGGCAAAGTTCTGTATTATGTTCTACAATATGAACTTAACAAGAGGCTTCCTCTAGTTCTGTGTAAAATTATAGAGCGACACGAAGGTAAGCGCATTATTGTTGTTGTCGGATTATAATTAAGTATCAATGAATGACAGTTTTGAGTTGACTGTCATGGTGTGCGCATGAACGAGTGTGAAATACATGCTAATTACGTTGCTTTTTCCTATCACTTATATTGGGCACTTTTTGCATTTAAATTGGATTATTCTGACTGCTGACATTGAAAATCATGCATGTCTTGTTTCGAGGGTATCGGTTAATTTCATGATTGCCGTTTTGACAGTGTCTGCTTGCATATTTTATTCATGTTCGGTAGCCTAATTCTCTTTAATGTAGGCTATTCGCCCCGATTTGATCCGTTTACCTGCGAAATGTCTTATTTATAATTTATATTAACCTATTTTGTCTCAATATTTAGTTTTAAGGAGTTAAAATGGCCCTTATCAACCTTGATTTACATATTCTATAACATTATTTTGACGGTTAAAGTTTTGGCCGGTTTTTGTGAGCTTTTGGGCTGGAAATCGTCCATCCAATCTGGCAACACTGCGTGCGACTTCCACTAGCAGCACACCTGCCGAAGCACCTCAAACCTACCGACGCTACAAGATCAGCACGTGCATTCAAGCACCTTCTAAGGTTCTTATTCTACTTTACGATTGCCATTTAGGAGACCCTCAGTAACTTGTAACACATTTAGTAACTTGTAACACCTCTTAGAGTAAGCTCAATTGTAGTAGTACTTTCTAAATCATCACACGAAAGGTTTGAAGCTACCATCTTTCAGTCATCAGCTCTACAGAGGCATCGTGACTCGTTTCCCATAGACTTACCGCGATCAGCGTGCTGTTTCTGCCCTGCTCCCCGGGCGTCCCGTTCCCTCCGTCCGCCAGCTCCGCGCTGGTGCCCCCGCCGCCCGTCCCTCTCTGCCCCGCTGGGTCCCCGCTCGGCGCCGCTGGCGGCTGCCGGTGCTTGTTCGAGCGCTTGGCCTTGGTCTGCATGCAGCGCTGATGCAGCGCGAACGTCTGTTGTCTGTCCATCTCCAGCCGCTCCATGGCCGTGCTGTCATAGCGGTTCTCACAGCCGGTGTGATGCCGCCGGAAGAGCTCGATGCGCCGCCGCAGCCGCTCCATCACCGCGCTGTGCCGCGGCACCACGAAATCCGCCATCATCCAGAACAATAGCGCGTTTATAACCTCGCTCGAGTCTCCGGAGTCCAGCACAACTCTCAGGACTGATCGTGCTGTTTGCGTGCGTGTGCGTCTTTACAAAACACGCTCAACTGCCTCCATTTTCAGCACTTTCTGCCTCCTTATACAACAAAAGAAATGGCACATAGTTCAGATGTGAGCGCTTATATTCAGAAAAGAGTCGAAACGCAAAAACTCCAATCAAAGTTTCCTTTACGCGAACGCTCAAAAAAAAATCACGGAACAATGTTTCTTATATAACTGTATATTCAAGCCGGGAGTCCTGCCACAAGAAGTATGAAGTACAAACTACAACTTTATGAATGAAACCGTTTACTAACACTAATCACGCATTCATCATATAACTTACATTTGTTTAGACACGTAAATAATTTAGAGAAAAGTTTAAGAGGATTTGAAACTTTTACTTAAGGTATCTCTTTTTGCAACCTTCAAACTCTTAAATATTTACCTCCCGTTTATATTTGCGCATACAACGTTAAATCGATTTTTTTCTCTCTTGACGCGAAACGTTTAACTTGGCAACAAATTAAAAATAAATGTGCATTTTTTGCTTCACATCTGAAGTTTGATAAAAGACGTACTTGAGATAAAAACCTATCGACGAACGGTTAGAAGGTGATGGATAAAAACGCATACATTACATCCATTCAGCCCCAAAACAGCAACTTGGAGAGTCACGAGTGAGTTTTACTGGTACAAGTAACTTTTAAAGTAGCAGTGCGGCTAACAGCTGATCCTCAGTTACATTACAGCTACGGATGTAGCTTAGCCTGCCTGCTAACTAGCCCTCAAACAAAGCATTATAAACTCGCTTACTTCCAAATCTGCTTCAAAAGTCTTAAGTACAAACCACCAACTACTGTCCCCCGGTTTGACTCGACGCGAAAAAGAAAAAGCAAACGGTAAAGAAACAAAGTCTGCCCTACTGCGCTGTCTCTATTGTTTTGCAGCGTTCAGGCGGTTGTTGGTCGCCATCTTGAAACTATTTCTTCTCTTTTTTCCTCTGCTTTATCCTCGCGACGTGACTGACAGATCACTCGGGCAATCACAAACTCTCACAGCTCAAAATACCGAGACATTCCTCTGCTTTACTGTTCTCGGGAAATCGGAACACTTACTATTGTGAAAATAAAAGTACATTTCTTAAAGCTAGAAGATGTAAAGTTAAAAACTGAGACGTGATAGATAGACAGAAAGATAGATAGATAGACAGACAGATAGATAGATGCACAGACAGACAGATGATAGATGGATGGACAGACAGACAGACAGACAGATAGATGGATAGACAGATAGATGGACAGACAGACAGATAGATGGACAGACAGATAGATAGATAGACAGACAGATGATACACAGACAGACAGATGATAGACAGACAGACAGACAGAGAAACTGTCAGATTATAGATAGATAGAGACAGACAGACAGACGATAGATAGATATTGTCAGATTATAGATAGACAGACAGATAGAGAGACAATAGATAGATATTGTCAGATTATAGATAGACAGATAGAGAGAGACAGACAGACAGACGATAGATAGTTCTATTGTTCAGATATAGACAGACAGAAGATAGATAGACAGAAGACAGAATATAGATAGACAGACAGAAGATAGACAGACAGAAGACAGAATATAGATAGACAGACAGACATACAGATAGATAGATACACAGACAGATAGATAGACAGACAGACAAATGATAGACAGACAGACAGATAGATAGATAGACAAACACAGATAGATAGATATGGTCAGATTATAGATTGATAGACGGATAGATTATAGATAGATATATAGATTGATAGACAGACAGATAGATAGATACACAGACAGACAGACAGATGATAGATAGATACAGACAGACAGACAGACAGATATGGTCAGATTATAGCTAGATAGATAGATAGACAGAGACAGACAGAGAGATACATAGACATACAGATGGTAGACAGACAGACAGATAGAGACAGTTAGATACACAGACAGACAGATGATAGATAGACAGACAGACAGACAGACAGACAGATAGATACACAGACAGACAGATGACAGACAGACAGATACACAGGTGGGTAATGAAAACAATGATGTAAAGAAAAAATGACAGGAAGCTTTGCAGAACTTTTCTGACACCCTGCTTGACTACAGCTGGCTTTCACTCTCCACCACAAATCTATGGGCTACTCTGTGTAAAACCGAATTATGCAACTCACACAGCTATCACAATAATAGCTCTCCCTTACAGTCTCATAACTGCTGAGCTTGAACGTTTGCATCGTAAGAGCTATTTCTAAAGAATTCAGTGCAATTTTGGAAATGATTCTCCTGTGTGCAGCAAAGCTTAACCGTTGCCACAGATAACACTCAGAAAGAGTGTTGGTCCTGATTCAGGTGGGTTTTAGATCACCACATTTGGTTTCAGTTGTGCTCGACTATAATGAGTGGCCTACAAAACTGAACACTTAAGCCATATTAATGTATGAACGTCATTGTATTAGATTACAAAATATATGCAAACAAATGTGCAGTTAATCACCCTTTGTCTTCATTTTGAACAGTTTATCATCATTTTATTTCACGCCAAACATTTATGTAAGTCTGACATCACATATAGGTGTTATTTCCCAACATGCATGTCTGATTGGGGAAGCACATCTGTCAAGACAAAAAAAAAAATTACGAGCATATGCAGTGGAGCAATGGAAATTAGAATATTAATATAATATTAGAACACTTTTTTTTTTTTCAACATCACATTTTTATATATTCCTTTTTATTCATTTCAGCATGTCATTAACTAAATCAGAAGAAAATTTCAGATCCATTTTTCATATATACAGCTGAAGTTCTCAGAAAGAGACTGAATCACTGACTCGTGTGTATGTACGTCTGTGTCCTCCGTACACTCACTCAGATAGGCCTGAAAATACAGTTCATCTCTTGTAATAACTCATAAAAGGTTGAATTTCACATAAGAAGTCCAGGTAACAGGTTACCTCAAAATAAAATATTAGGCATAAAGAGAATGACATTTATTTTTAGGACCCTTAATATTATTTGCATTCACACTTAATGACAGTTAAGCACATTTCCCCCTCCAAAAATGTTACTTTTCTTTGGCAATTCACATTTTCCCGAAGATTAAACAAAACAAATATTATGATAACATACAAATACTTCACACTTTAATGAATTAGCATTGGTGCAATATAAATTTGGGAGGGAAATGTAATATATGTGGTTTCTTTTGAGTGTGGAAAAAAAATAGAACTCGGACATTTTCACCAGATTCATCAAAAAATGCCTCTGAATAAAGAAAGCATGTTTAAACTCCCTAATTCCACATGCAGCCACACTCATGAAACCTCAAAATCACACATAGAAACACACATCAATCGTTCATCAAATCATTATTTTATTTTAGTTTGTGAGTAACACAATGGATTTCTCCCAAACCCTCCCAGCAAGACCAGAATCATCACACAGACTCATGATCTGTTTCACAACTTCAATGATGCCAGTAAATCACTCAATCCATTGCTTTTCCATCCTTCTATGCATCCACACTAATCATTACCTACATTTGTGAAATAATGGTAATCCAAAAGACAAAGAAAAGAAAGAAGACCAAAACAGCCCAAAACACAGATGTGCAGACAGGACATTTACAGTTGGAGACGATGCCCATCAGAGAAAGCAAAATGAGATATTAAGAGCAGAGCAGCAAATATTGGCCTAGATGTGTGATTTTTTGTTCTCAGTTACCTTTGAAAGTGCCAACTCTTCATTAGTCTTGGGGTAGAGCTCATGTTATGGCATCTCGCCAGACTGCTCCGATGGAATAGGAACAGAGGAGGTTTGCCATATTGAGAGTATAAAGTAACTTTAAGAATACTAGCAACACTACATACACTAGTTTACTTTAGATCAGGGTAAGCCCCTAATAGTGCCTTTTTCATATATTTGGGGTCAAGGTAGTTGGTATAGAAAGTGGGGCAAATGAACAAGTCGCGCATGTGAATGTGGGCCAGGTAGTCATGAACTTCAACCGGAATCATAACTGCTTGTACACCCATAGAGCTGTGTGCCTCTGTTTTTTCATGTTCATCTATTGAGTTACCTGTATTAGCAAGCTTAGTTTCAAAGGCGGCTACTCATTAAATTTCCTTATTAAAAAAAAAAAAAAAAAACAAAACCTTTCAGCGCTTTCAGCCAGAAATAAAGCTACAGAAAAACACATTTACATGAAAACTGAATCCTATTCAATCACATTCCTTTAGTGAATAAAATTGGAAAAATGTATTATAAATTTTGATTGGCATAATCTAAGCATTTAACGGAGGTCTAACGTCAGCACAAAGTCAACTCATTCTAATGTGGAATAAATGTAAAACATGAATGGTTCGATCTAAGAAATTGTATACAGCTTCTACTGGGGAAATACTGCTAATATTGGCTGGACAGGATATGACATCACAGTGAGAAAAGTTAAAACGGTTACGATCAGACAAATAACACAACGAGGGCAAGAAAGTAAAACTTTCAGAGTAAAAACTGTCAATCGTCCTGTTATTGGGCTGAACAGGTTAGAATCTACATCAGAAAACACATTTGTACAGCAATCCATGATTTAGTAAAAAGTCCATTTGAATGGCAAAAACAAATGAAGAAAAAAACATTAAACAAAACTCAGTACATTCACAGAAAAAATATTAGCAAATCTTGTGTGCTACAAGTAAGGCAGTACACTAGAACCTACGAATCTACCTGGCATTCTCCCTGGACACCTTACTGAGCGCATGCACCACATCTGGCTGCGTTAAGGTCAAGGTTTGGCCTTTTACTGGATGCCCAGTCCATGCCACGACAAAATGCTGAACCTCATGGAATAGAAAATAATGAAAACATCTAATTTGTGTGTTAAAACCTAGGTGTATATCCAAGCAATCAAGTGGCAAATCTTGTAGTTTATAATGAATATATCCAATCAATCGCCTATGGCTTCTGGAGTAATTCTAGAACAAAGGAATAAAGCTGTTGGCCTGTAAACCTAACAATACCAAGTGTGCCATACTGTGGTCATGTGTTAGGCTTCAGGAACACTGTCTGGAAGTGTGTGTGTGTGTGTGTGTGTGTGTGTGTGTGAGACAGCTGAGAGTAGGAACAGGATCTTTATGCGATCATCAGATGCACAGTTCAGGAATGGTAACACAGATTGCGTTTTCTTTTTAGTTAGGGGGAAATTTGCTATGCTATTTGAGAGCCATCTTCACCGTGGTAACCATCAACATCCTCAAGGCCGCTTGAAGAGGTGTTCGTTTGGCTGTTGGTCGAGTGGCGGACCGCACCGCTTCGTTCAGACCGTCATCACGGCGGCAAGGATGGAGAAGAAGAACGGGGAAGGAGGGAACGTGGGAGTGAGGGGAGGAAAGATGGAGAGGGATGTTGGGATATGCTAGTGGGTAGGGGGTATCGAACTTTGAAGTAAAGTAAAGCACGTTTACAGTATTCGGGAAGTGGGAAGGTCCCATGGAGCGTAAGAAGGTGACCATTTCATCAATGCGCAGGTATAAAGTCTAGGATGGGAGAACCCTTCCAGATGAATAAAAACAAACCAAAACTAATGATTTTCGGTACAACAGAGACACATTGAAAATGGCTGTTCAACAAAAGTAGATTCAACAGAGGTTTGTACCAAAGAAATTGGGCGCAACAAAACCAAGTTGCAAGGCATGTCTCAAGCCCACGTGCGCGGGTATATATGTCTGGGTTAGTCCTAGAAAGACTTTGCGTCGGATGATGATTACGATCCGTAGAAACTCCCAATGCACTATCTTCTTGGTCATAAGAAAAAAAATGCACAGGGGTGTGAGTCGAAGGCCTTTAATAAAGTAAAAAATTGCTCGGTCAAAAAAAGCAAAGAAGTATGGAAATGTGCACAAGATATGGGGTGCAACCATTGTTTTCTATCATTTTACACTTCCATGCATGTCATTTTTATATGTGGAAATCAGCAGAAATAAGTTAACACAGCTGTATTTACATCAGGCAAACATTTGATCGGACTACTTTGTCGACTAGTAGATTAGTCGTGCAAACTCTAATTTGCATAAACGTATGCAATACATTTGAAAATTGTATTGATTACCCGTTGCTGCCATAACAATGGTCCATTTGAAAGGTTTACACAATTTTGTTTTTCATCTTAACAACTCCCAGTCACTGTATTGGAGCAGCGACTTTATATTATTCTTGGAAACAGGTTCCATGTTTAAAATGTGAAATGCAACAGTTACTGTGCAGTTCTTGGCATAGGTCTAAAAGGATTTACAAATTACTATTAGACAGATCCTCATAAATGTGGATTTGGACAGCAATCAAATTATCACACAACTTCTGTGCTTATCAAAAAACAGTAGTTAATTTGTCCGTGCATTTTTATGTGGGTAATGGGAGAGAAAAAAAAACAACAACAAAAAAAACCATTCTGGATTCAGTCAGCAATTAAAAAAAAAAAAAAAAAAAAGACTAGCCCCTGAATAAACATTATGTCCCTATGAGAAACAATTATGCAGAACAAACAAAATCAGTGTTTAAGACAACATCAATTTGGGAAAAATTAAATGGCATTAAACGCACCTAAAAATCACCCTAATTTACACGAACAAATAAAATGCTGCTGAAGACTTATGTGATGAAGACAAATTGATTTACTAAAATAAACTTTCTTCCAAATCCACATCAAGATGCCTATTAAAAGACTTGAACCTTTTTTTTTTACTTCTAAAAATCCTGTTGCTATGGAATCTAAACAACAACACTTGCTTAGTCTCAAAATGTAACATTTCCAACGTTTTTCTAGTAGCGTAAGATTCTCTACCTCATTAGATGTATCGTCGTCTTTGTTGTCGCTCCCTGCGGCCTCCTCTGCTTCTCCCGAGGAGTCCTCTTCCTCACTCTTCTTTGCTTCTGAGGGAAGAACACCACAGAATTAAAGCAAACAACTCAACCTTCATAAGGTCATAAACCAAAAACAAGACTATGAAGGATTAAGCAAAAGTTGTAATAGATGTGTGACATGTTTATCTATCAGACCTGATTCTTCTTCCTTAGCTTCCTCTTCCTCAGCTTCCTCTTCCTCAGCTTCCTCTTCCTCAGCTTCCTCCTTCACATCTGGCTGTGGTGCGTCTGTCTTCTTGTACTCAGCAGCAGATGTGGACGCTGGGCTCTTCTGTAAGGCGCAGAACGACATTTATTCTACAGATCCACCCTTGGCCATACATTAAGGTCAGGCTACTTTAAATGACCCACACTTACCTTTCCAGTGCAGCAGAAGACAATGATGAGCACCAGAGGCAGAGCCACAGTCAGGACGTAGACGATCCAGAGCCAGGGTCTCTCTTCAGCAGCTGTTATCATCTGATTCACCAGACCGGGCTGTGAACGCACACACACACACACACACACTTAATTTACCAACACACACATGCACAAGAGTCCCACACAGCCAATCAAGAAGAACTTTGCTTCTTTATTTTTTTCTGCCATTTTCACCACTATCAATACAAGTAGAAATCAGGAAATCACATGGCCCAAAACCCCCAAAAAAGATTATCTTGTAAAATCTACTAAGCTACAATTAAATAAAAAAAAAAATAAAAAAAATAAAACATTTGTCTCTCCATTTAAAAGTACATTACACTCAAACATTGATGCTACAAAAAGGTTCACGAAGACATCGAAACATTAATTCATATCAAACAAGCAATTTAATCACAGTCTTGCCAAGCAGATTTTATTCACAGATAAACACTGAACACACACACAGAGCACAAACCTCACTGGTTGTCATCCGTCAAACGTGCAAGTTTCAGCTTCTGTTTACAATATTTGATGTGCTTTATGTATGTGCACTGATCAATGTTTACATGGGACTAAAAGCCTAAATTAAATCTTTTGAGAGTTGAATATGAACTAAAATCTTCTGGGTTTGGAACGAGATGACGGTGAGTAAATGATGACATTATCATTGAATGAACTACCTCTTTAAGTTAACCAGTGACTGCACTGTAAACCCTCCAAACCAAGTGTGCATCCTTTGGACATGTGATCAAGCGTTCAGACGCAGTCACTCCGAGGCACAGGCTTCGGTCCTGACTGCCTGTCTTTCATGCTGCTGTGACAAAGTCATCATGGCCGATTAAACAGACCACAATCAAAGCATGAAGCTGCTCAGACAAAAACCCACAGACTTCCGTTAGGTCCTTTAGCCAGGGACAGAGCTGGCCCTTGAGTTTAACATGCAAGGCATGCCTGGAATCCACCTTCGGGGCAAAAGGCATGTGCACAGTAGGAATTCTCATGAACGCCAGCCAAAAAACAGCTAATCCCAGAGTACACGGTGCTTAGCAGTGCCTCCCAGCACACCGACAGAGCCAGAGACAATCCCTTGGGATCCTCAACCTGCCTCAGAGAGAGACCCCACACCAGAATTTACTTCTGAAAAAGACCCAGCGCTGACCGCTGATTGGCCGTCACGCCCTGCTCATGTCTTTATTGACGAAAGCGAAAAAATTTAGCTTGATAATCAAAAAAATAAAAGACTACAAATGTTCTCTGTTCTGAAACAGGGTTTGTTGTGAGACAAATTGAAAAAAAATGGAATTTGGGGGGAACACTGATTTCAAAGGGCCCTGTGCATGTCAGAGAAAATGTCACTTATAGCTGCAGACAGGCAGAAATTCCTCATTAGTGGCTCATACTGAATTCTGGGCAGATATTTTCTGCATGCTGTCCTGTAGTGCAGAGATTCAGAGATCAAACGTGGGCTGTGTGAAGGACACAGAGGTACAAGGAGCTGTGGTCTCGCTGCGTGTGTGTTTGTAAGAGAGATGCATACTGAAACGACGGATCCGTGTGTTCACGTGTATTGTGTGAATGTGTGTGGGCTGATGAGGAGACATCCTGTGAAAGAACGTGGCTGGTTGAACTGCCTGTGCTGTGTCATGTGAGAAAGTCTCCGGAGTGAGTGGAAACAGATTTTCAGAGCAGCGCCGAGTGGATCGCCATGCTCCACTGACACACATGGCATCATTTACAACACATGAGTCAGTCAACTCAAAACAAGAAACACAGAGAAAAGAAACAATAATTCCACAATTATGAATTCTTACTATTGGCATAAAGTCATATAGAGGTCAACAACAAATAAGAGACAAAAATGTTAATAATCGATGAGCTAAGTCCTTAAAAATGTGGTTCTGAAAAACTATAATTTTCTAGAAGTTAATGTAATGACATCAAAAGGTCAATCATTATTTTAAAAAAAATATTTCAATAAGGAATTATTCATTTATACTAAATTGTAATAAAAAGGTCAAATTATTTTATATTCTAGGTGACTTGCTGACTTTAACACACACAGTAATGAGGGGTCCTGCACAGACTTGTAATTCAGAAATTAAAAACATGTTTCTCATAGAAGAGGTGAATTCCAAGTCACAGTATGTTGGAAATGCACTTTTAACTTTAAACACGTCATTTATGAAAAAACAAACAAACAAAAAAAACATAATAAATAAAGTGCTTGTGCCATAAACCTCACAACCCTTGGCAAAATCAGTGACTAATTCTTCCTCACAAGTATTTAATGTATCAGCCAAGAAACTTTGCTTCCTGGTATAATTACAAAAACCTGTGCACACTGTCAGATTGCTGCTTTTTTGCATTCAAAATGCACTGGATAAGGATGTGCCTTTTTAGTTAACTGCACGCTCTCATCTCACTGATGAGCACTTGACTGAAGGAAAGATAGAGAAGAAGAGTGAGATAAATACAGATGTGTCATACCTCAGCGGCTCCCTCAGCTGCTTTCTTCAGACCCCAGCCGTCAGCCGCCCATCGCTCAGCCACATTACGATCAGAGGTGACGAAGAAGTTGTCAAAGAAGATATCAGAGGACATGGACCAGAGCTCCAGACCGACGGCGCTGAATGGAGTCATACGGAATGGGTGCAGGTCCTCAAAGAAGTCTGGGTTAGGGATCTTCCTGGGCTTCCACACCCCCTGAAAAATAAACAAACCATCAGACATTGACGTTTCCAAGTTCAACACTCAGAGTTAGGGGTTTATTTAAATCACAACTCCTAAACCTCTTGGACTCAAACACCCCTAGTAACAGGGCTGCATGATTTGGGGGAAAAACTGATTTTCCTGAGAATAACTGGAGATTTAAAAAGCGCTAAAACACACACATTTAAAAAAAAAAAAAAATCCAGGTTTGCTGTGCTGCACAATTTGCAAAATGTTTTTGATTATATAGCAATATGACCATAATAAAATCTAAAAATATATATGAATTATAACTTAGTAATATTTTTATATTTGTATTGTTATATTTCACTGTAAAAGATTAAGAAAAATTATTAATTTAACATTACATAAATGTTGATAAACAGCCACCAAGATTAACTAATGGCGAAAAGTGTTGATTATAGCATTATATTTAGAACTAGTTGCACTGCATCAAATGCTGCACTGTAGCCGAACAGAGTCGTCTACTGAGCACACGATGCAATGATGTACTTATTACAACACGATTTCTCCATTTTCTCCATTTCATGACCCCCTTAAATTCTCAAGCTTTTTAAGCATTTGCAATCTACTGTGATTTTGGTTTTTATCAATCAAACAATGGAAAATGCAAAAAAGAAAGATGAAAACATTAACCCAAAAAAGAGCTGTAGAAGATGCCAATTACCTGATAATTAGGGTTGTCAATCATTGGTGGCTTCCACTTGCCCTTGTAGTTGGGGTTGTCGATCACTGGTCTCTCCCATGGGCCGCAGCTGGGGGCCGTTTCACAGACGGGATTGGGGATCTGAGGTGCTTCCCATGCGCCGTCCATATCCTCATCCCTAAAAGAGACGAGCACAAATGTAGTGCAGGCAGAGGGCAGTAAAGAAAGAAAACCTCACACTCAACGTGCCCCTCATATTTCTATATTTATATTGTTCTCATGGTTAAGGCAATAATTATAAAAATTGAATCTAGATCATCACCCCAGGAGTCCTAATTTCTTCAATAAAACCAGCTCACTTCACCACTGTCCAACTCGTAAGCGCTCAGCCTTTCACATGATCCAGCGTGATTCTGCATTCATTACAATGCGGCACATTTGTATGCATGTCTTTGACGAAGAATGCTGCCTTCACATAAATGTTTGAAATTAAACTTTAACACCCCCAAAGCTAAGGGAAGATTTCCATCAAATTCAAATTGCCTAGTGCTTTTCACAATACACACTGTTTCTAAGCAGCATCATCCTGATGTTATATATTTATCATATTTACTTAGAAACAGTAACACAGCCGAGATTTGCTATATAGTATATGAGACCCTGGAGCACAAAAGCAGTCTTAAGTCGCTGGGGTATATTTGTAGCAATAGCCAACAATACATTGTATGGGTCAAAATTATCCATTTTTTTTTTATGCCAAAAATCATTAGGATATTAAGTAAAGATCATGATCCATGAAAATATTTAGTAAATTTCCTACCATAAATATATAAAAAATAATTATTATAATTAGTAACATGCATTGCTAAGAACTTCATTTGAACAACTTTAAAGGCGATGTTCTCAAAATTGAGATTTTTTTTGCACCCTCAGATTCCAGATTTTCAATTAGTTGTATCTCGGCCAAATATTGTCCTAGCCTAACAAACCATACATCATGGAAAGCTCATTTATTCCGCTTAATAGGGGTGATAGGGAATGTAAACGATAACTGCGAGCCGGTTGAAATCGGTTGAGATGCTAAACAAATCACGATTCATTTAGGTGTAGGAGTTTATTTGAATGCATGTCTGAGGGAACTTACTGTCTTTAGAAAAGTTTAGATGGTATTTTTTCTTTTCATCTTGCCTCTGTATAATGCATATTAAAGTTCATAAGTGCAGCGCTGCTTTGTTTACAGCGGAAACCAAGGAAACGCTTTAAGCGCCACCTGCTGGCAGAGAGTGAATCTGCATCTAATTCAGCTCGTCGGCTGTTTCTGTTTCATGCAGATATTTTTATTTATAGTTTCACAAAACTGAATTCAAACCATTCTGTTTTTGCTTCAAATTTTGAATTTATACAATCTAATTTAAATCAAAAACTTATGCTACATTTATGCAGCATCTTTTTTTGGATCATGGTTAAAATGCAGTGGTTGCCTCTAATTTTAAATGGAAAGAGCACAGACAAAGCCTTATTTTGTTTATATGAAGATATTTATTTTGTGTTACTTATTTATTTGATTTGGGGCTTGTTTTAAAATTTCAATTTAGTTTTGTTATTTACATTTACATTATATTTAAATTTTGTAATTTAGCAGACACTTTTATCCAAAGCGATTTACAAATGAGGACAATAGAAGCAATCAAAACCAACAAAAGAGTAATTATATGCTATAAGGGCTATATTAGTATAGTATTATATATCAATTTCAAAAAGAAATGTGCAGCATTTTGTCCAAGCAATAATAAAAGGACGCATTTAATTTATAATTTGTCTTAAATCTCATTTTGTTAAAGAGAAAATTGTGTTGTGAAATCAGTATCGTGAATCGCATTGTATCGTGAGTTGAGTGAATCGTTACATCCCTAATGTATAAATCTCAATAAAAAAATTAAAAAAAGACCCTTATAACTGGTCTTGTGCTTCAGGGTCACATATATCAATTGTCTGTATGTGTGCAGGTAAAGTAGGATCTAATGTGTATATAAAATATATTTTAATATATCTAGAACACTATGCAACTGAAACAATGAAAAGTGAGATTTTATAAATCACAATATGATTGGATTGGTGAAAAGTAGGCTTTTTATTATTATAATATTATTTAGTTTTTTTTTGTTTTAATAATTATACAGGGTTTCTTCTCAGAAGTGGAAAAGTATATTTTGATTACAGAAAAAAAAAAGAAAAAAGATCTGTAATTGTGTTTTTTCAGAATTTTCAGTAATCGTGCACAGTAAGACCAAAAATATTTATTTATGAAGTTAAAATGATTTTCTGAAGACTTTTAATATAATGGAGAAAGCTTTACCAGTCCTCTGGCTTAAGGGCATCGGGGTCACCGATGTACTCTGGCTCATCGTCCAACCAGCCGTCAGGTTTCACAGCATCTTCATCGGGAATCTTAGCAGGAGCGTCTTCATCCCTGAGTTACAAACACATCAAATAATAAGGATATGGACAAAAAGTGACGATTCTGAACCCCAGGACAACACATACAGACATAAAGACACTCTCTGCCTCACCAGTCCTCGGGTTTGACGGAATCTGGGTCCTGGATCTTGGGTCTCTCATCCCAGTCCTCAGGTTTGTGGTCATCGGGGTCCTCAATCTCGGCCAGGGGGTTGATGGGGGGAGTCATATCATTCAAGAGACTGCCGCTGTTCACCACTGTCTGGTCGATCAGGATCTCAAAACTGTTATCAGGGTTCAGCACTGCAGGAGGACACATTGACACACATGAGGAATTCTGTCCAACTTTCATATGAGATTTGTCTGTTTAGATCGGTTAGGAAAACAGCAGACGGGCTGAATGAACATGTAAATGTACTCTTTGACAGTAGGTGGCGCTTATGGAAGCAGGATGAGATGCGTGTTGTTACCCAGTGTGAAGAGGTGGGTCTTCTTGTCTGTGTAGTATGTGCGCAGGTCCGCGTCGGGCTTCTTAGCATGCTTCTCCTCAAACTCTCCGGTTTTTGGGTTCTTGTGTCTAAAGATGAAGTGCAGTTTGTAATCCTCACCACACTTATCAGGCCCAAACATGATGGTGTACGGAGTCTTATCCACAAACTCCTCCTGTGAGGACAGACAGGGAAGAGCGAGGTGAGGACACATACAATTGCATCTTATACATTAAGTGTTGTGTCCAGCTCATATGCTATCATTCAACTATGTATATACACAGCAATACAGGTCACCTGATTCTGCATATATCACAAGGGTCAGCACTAATTAAATACAGCTGTAAACGGGTCCAAAACATTTTGAGATTGTATCACTGAAAACACATGTGGAGGCAGTCAGAATCCGTCGTGAATGCGCCCTGGACTGCAGCGTAACATCACCTAGTCATTTAACGTGATAGTTCTGGGACGTGCTGTGAGAAAGCGCACCAAAACAAGCTAATTTAACCAATCAATAAATGTCCACGAGTTACTCTAGCATGTCCAATAAGACACCTTGTATACACAACTTGGTCATGCCGGGATTTAACACAATAAATATATCTTGCTCCTACAACAGAATTTATATATATAAAAAAAAGACAAGTCTTACCAAATAGTTTTATATTGTTAGTAGTATTTCAAGATAAACACTTACTGAAGCAACTTAGGGTTTATTTGATTATCCATACAACATTTTCAGAAAAATGTTAAAATAATCAAATATGATAACAAGAGGCTTTTGAGGAACATTTAATTGTACATCTCTAAATCTCTTTTTTGGCCATATAAATATCAGCATTTGCACCAAATTGCATGTTTTTGCTCGGTTTGGGCTTCTGAATAAATGTTTTTTGCTCCTTGAGTGTGAGCTCCATATTCTCACTATATTATACTATATGAGCCATAAAAGCTTGATATATCAATGAAACTCAAAAAACACATATGCAAACTTTTTTTGATAAAAAAAAAAATTAACTATTAAAATTCGATTTTTTTTCTGACTGTTACTTCATGTCAGGCTTTAGCAGGGTTAATACAATGTGCAAACAGAAATGCATCTCAGCTAACCACTCGTAATCGGATCACCAAAAATGCATCTAATAGCTCGTAGAAACAGGGCCTGAGAGTTTATACGCTTATGCCACATCTTCACATTTCAGTAAATTGAGAGTCTAGGCCAGTTTTCTATAGTGTAAAGAATTTTCAGGGCAAGCATAGCAGGAACTATTGAGATACATCATACGGTGATTTTTATATTATCACCAGAACAATGAACATATAGACAATCTTACCAAGTCAAGATCAGGGGTTTGAGACAGCAGTTTAACATAAGCGCCGCCACAGTCAATGCCGGTCTGGAAGTTCACCTCATACCTGAAGAAACATGGCTCACAATTACTATTAATTTACTTTTTAAGGCTTTGCCATTGTTGGTTTTTGATCATTTGCGTATATGGTTTAATTTTGGTCTCGAGTTGAGCTTTATACGAAACGTGACATTTTCAGGCAATGCCAAAGTACTAGAATACTGGCCACATGAAAACACAAAGCAAATATGTCAAAGTAAGTACTTTGCCATGAGATCGCTGACAATTTCCAACTCACACTTACTTCATAAAATGTTAACTAAAATATTCTCTTTATACTCATTTCATATGGACAGGCCAAGAGCAGACACGAATACTCACTGGACGATGAGTGGTTTGGTGTCAAAGGTGAAAGGTCGCAGTAGGAGAGCAGAGACGGCGTGATGCTTAGCTTTAGATTTCAACACCAGACCTTTATCACCCGGGAGTTTAGTGTCCTTCATCTCCTCAACCTCCCACTTACCTACACACAAAACACCACAACCTCATGATCATCTCACACACCTTCAGTTCTTGTACTGCCTGCAAACCACTTCATATTAAATGCATCTTAGTTTTGAATTTTTGGGGTAATTTGAAGTTCAAACTAACAAAATAAAAATCTGAATTAACCCCCAACATATTCTGGAACATTGTTCTCTGTGTGTGTGTGTGTGTGTGTGTGTGTGTGTGTGAGAGTGTGTGTGAGTGAGAGTGAGTGAGAGTGAGAGAGAGTGAGAGAGAGTGAGAGTGCGAGAGAGTGAGAGAGAGTGAAGAGAATTATTATTATTATTATTTTTTTTTTTTTACATTTTTTTTTTATTTTTGTACTGAACAATTCATTCAGGTATCCACACCTTTTCTTATGATTACAAATTAGTAATTAGACGAGTAATTGGACTTTAGATGAACAGGAAATGAAATAGGACACGAAACTTACCATCATACTTTGCAATGTCCTCATCAATGCCCTCTTTCTTGGCCTGGGATAAAACCCATCTAGACTGGGGGAAAAAAACCTATATAAAACACTTCACAACCAAGCTCTTTTGCTCTATTATAACACAACTATTTTTCAAAGGATTACATGACTGTTCAAAAATTTGTAGTTGATAAGATTTTTGTTTTGGGTTTTGGAAAGGCTTATTTTTATTTAGCCTAGCAGCATTAATCGGACTAAACGTGACTGTAGGACATTTGTTACAAAATATTTCTATTCCAAATTAATTCTGTTCTTATGAACTTTCTATTCGAAGAATCTTGAAAAAGTAGATCACAATTTTTCACAAACCATATTATACAGCACAACTGTTTTCAACACTATTAACAATCAGGAACGTTTCCTAAGCAACAAAAATCAGCAATTAGAATGATTTCTGAAGGATCATGTGACACTGAAGACTGGTGTAATGATGCTGAAAATACAGCTTTGATCACAGAAATAAATTACATTTGACAATATATTCAAATAGAAAAGTTATTTGATTTTTTTTTTTTAAAGAGTATAAGAGACTTTTAAAAAATATTTTTAGAAGTCTTACTGACCCCAAACTATTGAACATCAGTGTATTTATGACAAGCATTTTCAATATATGACCTCTCTGTTGTGAGGATAACAGACATCTTACCCCTGAAGTGTTCCTTTATCAAATGACTCGGCAAAGTAGTGCTCTCCCATCGGCTCTGGAGCTTTATATGTCACCTAAAGACGTTTGGGGAAGATGTTAACCTCGTTGCACCAGCATAATACTATTTTATATTTAACAACGTTTAAGCTTACACAGAGAGTTGTGTTACAGGGAAGAAATAAAGTCATGCGGGTTTGGAATGACATAAGGGACAGTAAATCTGGACGGAATTTTATTTTTATGTGAACTTGCCCTTTAAGTGACATGATTAATTATTGGCAGATCAAACACCTCAAACAAACACAGACTACCGCTGCTCTGGCTAAATCTCAATTATAACTTCCCATCAAGCATCAAGTCTCGTTATTCTCAAGAAATCTCAAGAAGTGGATGCTATTTTGAGCTTAAGGTATAGCGCTGCGGTGGTTATGAGCTGGTTTAGGTCGCTCAGACGGTTATTAAACGCCACTAGCCTCTGTCCCTGGATCAACACATGGGTGATAGTTCAGCAGAATGAACAGAGATCTACATTTAAGCATGAAGATCCTGGTGTGTTGTCTAGGTAAAGCACATTTTACAATCAGCCGCAGTATGAGCAGGTAACGCTCTAACCGTGGGCACAGGCGGGGGACTGGGGGCTTTTTCTTCCTCTTCCTCAACATCTTCCTCTTGCATGTCATCGATGGCATCTTCCACATCCATCTCCATGTCATCGGCCTCCTCCTGTGCCCTCACATGACCCATGAGGCCCAGACACAGACTCAGAGAGAGCAGCGCCACACATAACCGCATCTTCAGATCCATAGTCTACAGACACAAGAGGGAATGAATTAGACATGGGTCAGGACAGTCAGCTGGTTGTCTATGGTTTATGATGTTGGCTGTGAGTTTTCTTAAAGGATAGTTCACTCAAAAATGAAAATTCTGTGATGCTTTAACTCTACTCACCCTCTTGGAAAAATACTATGGAAGTCAATGGGGACCATTAATTGTTTGGTTATCCACATTCTTAAAAAAAATCTTCTTTGATGTTCAGTAGAAGAAAGAATTTTATACAGGTTTGGAACAACTTGAGGATGAGTAAATGTTGACAGAATTTTCATTTTTAGGTGAACTGTCCGTTTAAATCATACAGGACTTCTTGAAAACTGATAGCCTTTCAATCAATCAGTTTTCTGGAAAACCACCTAACATTTTCCTGAAGACCTACTTAAACTGAAAATGTTCTCTCAGCTCTTGCCGTGTAAAATCTCAGTATGATTATGCTGGTGTGACATCTGTACAAGACAAATCAAACAGTTAACCGCACGTTTACCTGAGTGTGTTAAGGGTCAATGACTGGAAGTTTGTCCTTAAGGCTCAGACATACCAAACAAACATCAAAGAACTAGCGGCAATGAAAGGAAATGTACTGCCGTTTCACATTGTCTGCGTCTGTTGAGCTTGAACACTGCAAAGTCCAACTGCGTCTGAGCGGAAATGACTCTCCATACAGCAGGTGGCTAAGCTGATTCGCTCAGCTAAACAGCCAATCAGAGTGCTCCGTCTCACCGACGGGCTTCGCCAATGATTCAACAAGCTCAATCGCTTGAGCAGAAACAATTAGTTAAAAGTCTATTAAAAAAAACTGCCTTATGCGCAATTTAAATGTTTGTAAACAACCATTTAAAATTTGAGTGTTGATTATTATATCTAAAAATACATACCAACTTAACAGTTTGTAGCTATTTTGAACCTTTATTATTACAGTAATGTACAGGGCTCCAGACTCATTCTTCCCACTGGTCGCTCTTTTGCAACCAAATTTCTCAGCTGGTCGGCACGAGCACATGATTTGGTTGCAAGATTTATTTATTTTTTTGCGCTACAACATGGGATTATTCAATGCATGCTGATGAACTTTTATCATAGTTTATAGTTATATGGAAATGAAAGTGGTTAACATTCAACCCGTTCTTTATCATCAGTACTATAGACACCACTATAGTATATGCGAACGGGAGTTTCTCTTTTGCTGTGTTAAGCCGCGGGCTTCGGATGCTTTCACTGTCGAATTCGCGATCTTGTTGTTACCATTTTGCTTGCATACATCTACACACCTTTCATTTTTTAAGACAAACAAAAGATGGATTCATTGTTATTCTTAATTAAAAAGCACAACAAAAGCGAGTATACTGTTACTCGACGCTGTTTCGTTATGCTTTCAGTTTCGTTTGCCATTTGATGTTTCTCATATGCAACAGAAATTGCAGCGCTTATGAGTTGACCAACGCAGTGGATGCGCCAGTGCGACCGCACACAATTTAGTCGCACAGGCAGAAAAAATGGTCGCAAAATGTGACCATTGGTCACAGTCTGGAGCCCTGAATGTACCAATTTGACAGGGTTCCTGAATAGTTAATAGCATTAGCAGAGAGATCATTTTCCTTAAGAAAAATCTGTACCTGATATATCTTCAAATATATCGAATCAAGATCATATTGATCGAAATCAAATCGTATTAAGAGCTTGTGAAACAGAATTGAATCGTGAAATCTGTAACCATACCCAGCCCTATAAGTCCCACAACACATCAGGACTTCATCACCAGCACATGTGAAGTGATACACTGTTAGCAGAATTTCTTCTGAAGACTCTTTTCCATTATCACATGGTACATTACGTCACAGTGCCCAGTCCTCACAGACAGGTGCGCACACTGATGTAAACAGCGGCCTGTATTTGCAGACTGTGGTGTGTGCAGTGGACATATTGCCATCTCAGGGTCCCCATGACTACAGTCGCCACGGTGATGGCAGAAAGGCGGAGTTATGTAGCATCAGCCCCTTTTCTTTAATAAGATTTACCCCAATGAGATTACACACACACACACCAACATGTGCAAACAAACACTAAATAACCAGAAATTTACCATGAAACATGTGTTTTGTGGTGGATAAACCAAGTGTTTGCCCTCTATATTCACTATGAGCTTCATTTCAACTGAAGTATCATTTGGAGTGAGCCAGCAGAAGCAAATATAAATACTCTAATGACCACCTCAATTTCATCCCATTACATGACCCACAAACCCTTGCTTTCTCTCTTTAGTGTGAGCATGTGATTACTGTCATTCGCTTGAAGAGCGGAGCTTTACAGCGCTGTCAGATCATTCCTCAGGGGTATCAATAAACATTGCAAAAAGCCTTAAACGGGCAACCCGGTCGTGTTCAAACACACACAGGCGGTGTACACCACAGACGGTTGTGCTAATGAGCTTAACACACTCAGGATTACCGCGACTGATGCAGTGGTGCCAACAGCATCTGATAGCAACACGTCACCATGGCACCCGAAACAAAACAAAAACGACTTTTACTGGAGTACACACAAACAACAAGAATTGACCAACCTTGCAAACAAACCACATGAACTAGGGCTGCACGGTTTGAGAACAGAAAAATCTGTAAAATTTTAGATTAAAAAAATATTGCAATTGTGATTCAAAATTAGGCAAAATTAGACAACTATTTTGTTGTAAAAATAAATTAAGCATTTCTCATTATGAATTTGAGAAGATGGTTAGCACGTTTCGAATGCATGTTTTTAGTGACCCAAACTCAGAGCAGATGCAAAGAAGAGTTTGTGAGGAGCAGATTTTTACTGTGAACTGAGCCACTCTGAGAAACTGAAAACACTGTATCAGGAGCTGCTCATGTGTATAAGAACACAATGCCATGCTTCACTCCGAAACACACACCGCATCAAAGTCTATTTAAGGCAAGTCACTGCACTCGGCAGCCATCTTTGAAACACCTCTCGGGCATGCAAGCGCAGCTCCTATCTTTTTGAATGGAGAAACTTCAGATTCTCCAAAACTGTTCACCAAGCTTACGATTAAATTTCATATTTGAAATCACCAATGAAATCTGACAACAACTCTCCGTCTCATAAATGTTGTTTCTTTTGCTCAAATGGCGTTAAAAAGCTTATTTTTTCAGGCTAGACCAGCCAGTGCGCACATCTAACGCTGAATGTTTCTATAGCAACCGGGACTTCTAACCATAGATATGTATAGGTAGATGCCTCATCCAACAGCTCCAAGCATGTAGAAACCTCTGCCATCTTGCAACAGTTAACTTGACGTCATTCACCATAATAATGAATATTCGAAGATGCCACAATCCTGCACAGCCGATGGATGTAACAACCCAACCCGCTAACCGCCGGGATTTAAACTCCCGAAGAAACGGGATAACCTATCGCAGGTGAGAATTCGAGAGAGGGGTGGAACCAAAGATACTCGTTGATTATGACGTCAAGTTGACCCTTCAATTTGGCGGACGGCTTATGTATAGCAGCCAGTAGAAACAGTCGCTAATGAGGCATCTACATATATATCTAGGCTTCTAACGGCAGCTGCATTGACACGATGACTTTATTTACCCAAAAAAAAAATTTTTAGTGATTGGCTCTTTTACTCAGAAGGCGGGGCTTACTTCGATGGAGCGGCCATATTGAGCATTGCATTTATCCCCATTCAAAACTATGAATGACACGCCTTGGTTTTCTATAGTCTTGGACTGCCTATATTTGTGTTCACTGAATTGTATGTCATTTTTTTTTTTTTTTTTTTTTGAGTAACCCTACATAATATATCAACCAGACAAATTAATCAGACCATATTTGCATGTCACACCCACCTAAACAAGGGTGTCGTTTTAAAAACGTTAAAAATTTCGAATTACATTTATATTCAACAATATACACAATATTGTTACCATCTAAATCAATAACTCTTGAGATATCTGCCATAAATCATTAATATCTAAACTATAAATGCAAACAAATCAACTTAGTACTGCTCTGAGATCAGACCAACTCAACGCTAGTTGAGGATCCCTGGTGCTACACAGGGTGGAAATGTATGTGTGTGTGTGTGTGTGTGTGAGAGAGAGTGAGAGAGAGAGTGAGAGAGAGAGTGAGAGAGTGAGAGAGTGAGAGAGTATTGTTGTGAGGCTGGGGGTCACAGGATACACTCCTGACCCATCTGTTGCTCACTGAACTAATGATCATGTGTGGGGGTAGAGATTACAGACAACACATAACGCAAGCACTCCATCATCAGCTCTATTAAAGCTAATCAGAGGTTAACATCAGCATCCGAGCTAAAGCAACACAAGACATCGGCAAAATTAAATATGCAGAGACTCACGCAAAAGCATCTAAACACTTGCTAAGTGAAGACCACCACTGTTTGATTTAACAAAAAAAATTAAGATAAGCATTATTTATGCCTAAAAATAAAACTGCTGTGGAAATGAAAACAGGTTAATCAACACGAACAGTAAAACTCACTGTTTCCCCTTCGAGAAAGACTGAAACACTGTTTGAGCAACAGCGTGCTTTCAGACCAATATGCTATTTGAATGAAAAAGTAAAATGCTACAGCATTTTTCTTTCTCAAACAAACAAGTCTTTAATATGATTAGTGCACTAGAAATAAAAGCAAAAAAAACTAAACTATTTTGTGGTTCATTTTGTTTTTATTCTAAAACATTACTTTAAAAAAAAAAAATCAACTTTTGACGGTGCTCCCAGATTTTTGGACTGAGAAAAGTAATTAAATTAACACTAATTTCATACAATATTTACTCAAAACTCACATTAGTTCAAAGAAGAATATGCCTGAAATTGACATGTCTCCAGCAGATTTAGAAGCAAAAAAACACACACACACACACGCGTGGGAACTAACACTTCTGTTAATCGTTCAAGCAGACAGACTTATCGGCCCATTAATTAGACTGCAATACCAACCATCGCTACAGAACAGACTCATTTCTATGAAGGTTCACTAGAGGGGGTCTAGCGGTTCCTGTGCACAAAGCAGATTCATTCGCTCTGGACTGGACAGACTCCATCCTGCCCCCTATAAAACAAACAATTGGGACTGAAAGAGGAAGACATTTAACACTGCAGTGCTAACTGACAGTGAGCTGCTTCAAATCCAGTTTGAGCAGAGACCTGCTCTGCTGATTAAATACGACTGATCCATTAGAGCCGCCACAGCACACGCTGATGAAGCCCACGGGCTCCGACTGACCCATACATATCAGCGGCTCTGATCAGCCAGTCTTCTCTGGCCACTGCAGTGTCCTGTGGTCAGACAGGTTTGCAAAATGACTGATATGCAAACCTATCTGAAGTGTATACAACACTTTCCTACAGAGCTGTGCTAGTTTCAAGTCTTTCCTTTTCACATGACAAAATTTAAACTCACATTTCATGTCCACTTATTTAGTATGTTGTAAAAGGTGATACTGATTATGCACAATATATAATGTAATATGATTTTACTGATTTAAGTGAAAGCAACACTGTGGATATAACAATGATTTTCATGGTTTTATAAGGCCATTAAGTTTCCTAAAGATCCTGTCATTAGACTAGTTTATTTGTCCTTCCTTTTTCCACGACTTGCAAGTATAAGATGTTAACGGTGTCTAAAATCGTAATTTCTGCTGTAAAAACGCTGTTAGTGTTGCTAAGCACAATTCATGTCCTTTAATGAGTTCAAACTGAATCAATTCAGAATCTATTAGCTTAACTCTGAATGATTCGTTTGCGCCGTTAAACTCAAAAAGTGTTTTTGTGTGCTAAAATATTTTCATTTCGGCATGAAATGAAAATTCACTATTTTCTAAGTATATAGAAGTTATTAGGAACAATTCATCCATGCATAAGTTTAATCGTCTGTTTGTTTTTGTACCTTGTAATTTTTAAATCAAAATATCATAACTGGATCTTCCAGGGAAATTATAGACTTCTCTCTGGTGTTAATAAAAACATATGCAGATGCCCCATTACAACATTTTAGATAATTATCATTACAATGACAGCCATGCACAGCCAGCCAGTTCTTGCATTATAAACACCTTCAGGCTGATACAAGACTCGATCATCATATTGCAGGTTATTCTGCAACTGGTCAGTTGTAAGTTATATTTGTTGTTTATACAGCTCAAAGTGCTGGCTGAATGATCGTCCAGAGCAGGCGCTCGTTATGTCAGCCTTCCATGAGATTAAGCCACATGTGGTGGTCCCGGCATGGCCTAACCGGGGGTTCGTTCAATTCAGCACACAATAGTGAATGCATAGACTTCCAGAACACATGGTTAAGCCTCTTTACGCTCGAGTGCCACAGATCTGGGCTTGAGACGATGGGGGAAGGTACCGCAGTCCTTCTGCACACAACCTTCCCAGAGTGCACCAGTGAAGTGTGACTCCGAGCAAGATACAGGCCATAAAAGTGAACTGATAAAACTGGATTCAAATGACATAGCCATCAACAACGAGGAGCTTGAATGACAGTTAGGAAAGCGTTAAACGTCTTGACAAGAGTTAACACCAGAAAAGGGATCTTTTGGTTATACGTAAAGGTCGAAGATGAGCTCTACATTCAAAGTGCCAGAATCTGAAAACACCTAGTTACATGTTAACAACCCACAAGAGGGTCAGGACGATCATTTTCTTGCTGGGAAATAATCTGACTACAGCTCATTTAAGTTTCTGGCCCATGCAAACATCAGTCTCTCTCCCGTGACCTCTGCCTTTCCTCTGAAAGGGCGGAAATGACGGCTCAACTGCACACTAGCTCAGCCGGTTTGGCTTTTCCGCATTATATCCCCCACACAGCCATGCATGCCATCCCACAAACATCCATTGATGAACTCAGACTGAAAGCAAAAGATTAGGTTGAGTGATATTTGACCATGCGCGTATCTATGTGCACCGACCATGTATTTAATATTAGAAACACCTACCATCTAACTATACATATGAATGAATATTTTAAACACAAACGAATAATGTTCAAGAAAAAAAATGAATTAAATCTTACATACATGTACACAATCATTTTAATGTGCAGAGACATGCCCAACTTGAAAACAGGTACATCAATGTTTGACTACCGTTAGCTTCCTTCAGTTACTTCTTCAGCACATCTCTCTCAGCAGCTCAGCCCACCCCAACATTAGAGAAGCCCACTGCAGCTCTCACCTCACTCCGCTGACAAGAAAACCACATGAGGCGGGTTTCTGTGATCTTACTGATGTGACACCTGTATCAGTTAGCTTAGCTTAGCTTAGCTCACGCAGCTCGCTGACCAGCTGGCCTTTAGCTCTACGCGCATACTCTAGCTTTACTCTCTGGCTGAACCATGTAATCCCGCTTTCTGACAATAATACATCGGCAAGCCGTATCGCACATGATCTGAACGGCTCCTAGGTCTACTAAAGCTCATATGAGCAGCTGTAGCGTACTCACCCCTGCTCACTGATGCAGCACTCCGCCTGCGACTCCAGCGTCACGTGCGCTTATACACGATACAGCCAGAAACAGAGGCTCCGCCTTCCACGCGCATCCGATTGGCTACTGCATTCAGCGTAGACACGCCTCTTGGACAATGCGAGATGATGATTGTCCAGAGTTCATGTCTGTCATAGACTGTGGGCTCCGCCCCCGACCTGCACCTCGTGGACACCCCTGATTGGCCGTCGAGGACACGGAAATAGACGCTTATTGGACACATCAGGGTAGACGCGAAAGATGACGGATACTTGTGCTGTGTCCGAAATGCCATACTATCATACTACTCTTACTATTTCTGCAGTATCCAGTATGTATACTGTGCGTAGTATGCAACCTTTCTGTATGCATGGAATAAACGGATGACCTACTATATTTGCCAGAATCTGCTAAATATAGTACACTGCAATCATTACAGAAGCTGTGTGTGGAATGGCATGCTACCATACAACTCGTACTATATTGCAGTATGCAGTGTGTATACTGTGAATAGTATGTGGATTTTCTGTATGCATGGAATTCCAGGATTACCTGCTACATTTGCTGAAATCTGATGTATGCATCTGAAGATGCTGCATGGGATACTGTTTCCCAGAACACAACGCGCTCCACTTGATGTTTCATCTTTAAATGGGTGAGTGAACTGGAGGCGGGAAATAGTCATTATAAACACCTTCATATGTACATGTTACTGTAAACTACAATATTGCAGCGTATCGAAAAACAGTATCGTTAGTAGGACATACCTTAACTCTTTCACCGCCAGCATTTTTGATGATTTTCACTAAAATTTCATGACCCCCAGAATATTTTGTTTTATTAATATCTGAACCAAAATAAAGAACAAAGCCTCTACTTTTAAACAACAACAAAACCGTTTTATTCTAGCCTCAAGCTTGTTTTTTTTAAATCAACACTCGAATTACGTTTTATTAAAAAAAAAAGCAAAATTTTTGCGCAAAAAAAAAATCACGTTTTTATCAAATAAATGATTAAAAAAAATCGCGTTTTTTTTATCAAATACTAGGCTACATCTGGATCATATTCAGTAGGATGATCAAAGCAAAGATGCAGTAGATGGCTTCCATCAACACCCCAAAGCTTGCACGGTCCTTTGCCACTTCTGGGATCGACTTTTCACTCATAACATTATTAGGCAGTTTTCATTTATATACTGTTTATTGTTGATGATCGCATTGTTTTTCATATGCATATACGCATACACATTACATACCAGATCGCTGTTTCTGCGTCTTCCTCGCATGTGTTTTTGATCGGCACATTCTAGACTCATTCAGGAGATGCTAAGAGCGCCCCCGAGCGTATAACAGAGGGAACGCGGAAACTGTTTGGCGGGGAAAGAGTTAATCTCTATCGCTATAGCGCTTTATGCAGTACGTTTTTTAATAATAATAATAATAGTAATATTGCAATAATATAATATATAAATGTAAAAAAAATTAAATTATGCAAGCAGAATTCAATTCCGCTGTAAAGCAGCTCTAAGAAGAAACGGAGTGTCTATTTACTCTAAGTGCAAATATCCCAATTTGTTGGCAGAGACTATTTACATTAACTCCGCCCACCAATGCCTGACTGCGATAAACAGCACTGTTTGTGGCGTAGAACCCTAAACATTCGACCCGAGTTCGAATCCGCATTTTGTCAGACTCCTTCTTCTCCTTTCCCCATCACATATCAAATCGGAAAGGCATTTATTTTCTATAAAAATAAAAGATTTGAAAATTGGAAATAAAACGCCTCATTAATAATACAGTGTTTATTGGGTATGGTTAGCAGTAGGTGTAGGGACTAGGGAGGGCTTTAATCATTTTAATAAATATGATAATTTACACTCAATATGTTATTGGATACTGTTTTATAATGTACTACAGTACTGATGTATAAATATCTGCCACCTAACTACTATTTACACAACCTCTTGCTTAAGAAAATACTGCTAGCCTATTTTAAACAGAATTTATCATTATTTGCACCTGGTGTAACTAGAATATATCGTAATATATCAAAAAGAAAGTAATATCATTGTTCAGTTAAAGACAGCTCAGTGTCGATTCAGTTTTGTTCAGTATGTAAAGTTCATTAATTATGAAATGAGATCAATTGGGCAATATAGTATTGTTTACTAGTATGAACCCTTATTAGCAAGCCTTTGTAAAAAGAATGGTTTGCAGATTTATTTGTAAGGTAACAGCCTCAACAGCTGTGCTGAATTAATGTTCAGTGTTTGTCATGTGATAGCACTTAAGCATACTACTCTGAAACACTTGTTGCTTGTATATGGTTTCACACACTATTCTTAAAAAAATAGTAGGCAGTATGCACTGTGCAGTAAGCAGTAAGTTAGTGTGCCATTCCGAACACAGCCTTGGATACTTGGGAAGCAATCCAATTCCTACTTTTTATTTAGTAACAATTTGTCCACATGCCAAAGTGGTATAAATTAAATGCTTTAGATTTTATAGCAGTAAAAAGTTTGGACAAACATTTGATGAAAATTGTTGTCATGAAGGCTTCTGTCTAAATGTTTGAAAATAATAAATAGATTTGTAGACACATATAATACCAAGATACCTTACTTTTTTTTTTGTTACACAAATTCTGGTAAATGTGTACATTTAGAGACATTAGGAATTGTGACATCATGCTACATTGCGGCATTATGATAGATATTAACCTAGCATTAACTTCACAAGCAAACACAACGTTTTCTTCATTGTTAAAGGGATAATTCACACAAAAATGAAAATTCTGAAGAATATTGGTATCCAAACAGTTTTGGTGTCATACAGTAAGTACACTCTAAAAAATGCTGGGTGAAATACAACCCAGCGCTGGGTAAAATAGGGACAAACCCAGCAATTGGGTTGTTTTGACCCAGCGGTTGGGTTACCCAGAAGGTTGGGTTAAACATTTAACCAAACCGCTGGGTCAAAACAACCCAATTGCTGGGTTTGTCCCTATTTTACCCAGCACTGGGTTGTATTTCACCCAGCATTTTTTAGAGTGTAATGTCAAATTATGTAAAATCTTCATCTTCATCCCTTTAAGGGTCCTTGACAGCACACATATATTTCCATCTGTTCTCCTTCAAGCTGATTTGCCCATTTAATTGATCATCCTTTAGTGTGAGACTGTGAATAGATTCTTTATTGCTGGTTATTGTCATGCGAGTGAAACCTGATTCCTGTATTTAGTGTTTAGAGCAGACCCCAGGTGTTTTTCAGGTGGCCATTGTCTCATTTACATCAGATGACCGGCTCCAGGGCAGTGAGACAGGTAGAGCAGCTGTCAGTGGCTGGTCAACCTGTTAACCGTGTTTATATCAAACTCACTAATAAAGACGCCCCAAGGGTCTTCATGACCTCATAAATAACGTTGGGGATCTTACAGATTTTTTTAACCGGATAGAGTAAGATATTATTCAGAAATTGGGAGGGCCAGAATCAAAGGCACCTGTTATAAATCAGCATGGCAATAATGACAGATAGCATATTCAAAGCTACAAGTGATTTGACTTCCATAAATACAAAGCTGCCATAAGAGAAGATTATAATAGACAGATATTTCTTTTGTTTCTAGATTTATAATCATGCTCAAAACATTGATGATAGTATAAAAACAATACTTTGCAACCATAGCAACATATAAACACTGTAGTCAAGTTTGGACTTGGTCTTTATTCAAAATGTTTGGCAGCAGCATTACATTTTCAATCGAGTTCATGGATCAAATGGGCTAATCAAGAGAAAACAGGGCAGGGATAGTAAAAGACGATGGCGCTGTATTTCTCCTCGACCTGTCCACAGGGAACTGACTCTCCTCTAAAACAACATCAGCATTGTTGTAGGTCAGATGGTGTTATCTTACAGCACAAGCTTTCTCTTTTTCTTTCCTTGAAGATAACTTTGCTCTGTAGCTCAAGATCTTGTCAAACATGCTGATTGCTCACTTTACCTATAACCATCAGTGTTATATTACGATATAGTGAATCATTTTAAGGCATGAAAAAATATCAGAACCCTTGACAAATTTGTGTAGCATCTGATAAATATTATTTCTATTATCAGAGAGCAAACTGAGCATACCAGCGCACTGATTGACAATGAGCTGTACAGATTTCAAGCCATACTTTGGTCTCTCTATATAATAACCCAGAGGTCTGTTTCTGTTTATCTTAAAATGCGGCCACATCAGCACACTACTGCGTCACATTAAGGCAGGAAGAGGAAAAACAACATATTGCAAGAAATAATATGTCTGATTGGAAAGTAAAAAATGATAATAATAATAATAAATGTAAAAAAAAAATGCTCAGAAGGCTTCCCTCTTGTTTGTTGTGATTGATTTCATTTGAATTATATCAAGAAAAGTCCAGCGATTTCGGTTTTTAGAAGAAACAGGTTTGCAGCATACACTCTAGTTACAATAAAAGTTGCTCTTTCAGTATAGCGCATCTTTTGGACTGACTTTGGAAACACACGCTAGGCCTGTGCACGAACAAACATATCTAGCACGGCCGGGTGTACTCTTAATGTATCATAATAAATACAATAAATACACACCATTTGGAGTAGCCTAAACAGAATCATGTCAACTAATTACCGACACAAATTCAACTTTGAAAATCGAATGTCGAGTAGGAAATTAAGAGTCTTTTGTTCCAAAAGCAGCAATTGTTGAATGTCAAAGTGTTTCGTGAAACGGGCGAGACCGCTCAGGAAGCCCTTGACAATAGACCAGTGTAGTTACATAAACTCAACCATGGGCATATATATATACATATAAATACAGTTTACAAAATACAGCGTCTTCAGTCGTCTGCGGCGCGTCTGGCAGCACGAGCTGTACGTCTTTGAGTGCCATCGCTTGGCATTCTCTACCTGCTAGAACAGCTTGTCGTCAGCAGCTGGAGCTATTGGACCAAGCTAAAGAAACTCGCGTGAGGGGCTCATGTGGAGGTGCTGAGCAGACTCCATCCTGCAGCAGAGACCCGGTGAAGTCATGAGGTATTGTTGAACACCAGTCACTCTGCTTTCTTGATAAAAATCTGTCGAGAGAAGTGTTGGAACTGACAAGAAGTTGCTTAACTGTAATGATCTGTAATGACATAATATACAGTACTTTGCAAGTGTCAGGCTTTTAGTATTTTCAACAACAACAACAACAACAAAAAGCCAGTTAGTTCTATGTTTTGCTGTAGTGTGTCAGTAGGAAATATCAGATTACATTTCCAAACATTCCTTTTGCCATTAATTGTAATAATGCAGTGAGACTTTTGTATGCACAAGGACCCAGTGCTCCACACAGAGATCTTAAACTGATTTAAAACCATTTTTAAGTCAGTTTAAGACATCAAGACTTTTGCACATTAATGTGTATACACAAAAATGTTTTGACAATAATAAGAAATGTTTCTTAAGCAGCAAATCAGCATATTACAATGATTTCTGAAGGATCGTGAGGCAATGGCTGCAGTTGTTTTCAATTGTAATAAAAAATTATATTTCACAATATTAATGTTTTGACTTTATTTTTGAGCACATAAATGAAGCCTTGGAGGCGCACAAGAGACATCTTTCAAAAATGGAAAATCTTATCAACCCAAACTTTTGAACTCTAGTGTATATTGCATATAAGTTATACATGAATAATGAAAAATTAAATTAAAATTACAGTTCATATAATTTGTAATATATTATATTATATACTATTTACTTTGTAACAAACATTAATCTGGTTAAAATAAGCAACAAACTAATAATTGTGTTAATTATAAATTAATATAATGTCCAAATAAAACCAACACACACAACACACACACACCACACATCTATATATATATATACACCACGTGCACGCACGCACGCACGGCACACACACACACACACAACACACACACCACACACACACAATATATATACTGGAATACACACACACACACAAACACACACACAAACACCCACACACAAAACATATATAATACGGTATATTACACACACACAACACAATAGATACTGTATAATATACACACACACACAATGCACAATCACACACATACTGTTATATACACAAAAACACACACACATGCATGACCGCAAACACACCAAACACACACACACACACCACATATATACCACACACACATATATTATATATATATATATATCGATATTTAATATTATATACGGGATATATACACCAACACAGCATACACACACCAAACATATATCTATATATATATATTTATATGGAATGTATATACAAACACACACACACCACACACACAGCACATATATATACACAACGCACACACACATATAGATACTGTAGATACACACAAAAACACACACACCCCACACCACACACACACACACACAAACACACACACACACACACACATATATGTATATATACACACACAAATTATACAAAGCATGCACACACACACACATACAGTGGGTACGGAAAGTATTCAGAAGAAAAACTGAAATATCACATGGTCCTAACTAAGTATTCAGACCCTTTGCTCAGTAAACTCATATTTTAAATCAGTGGGCGGTCCATTTCTTCTGATATCCTTGAGATGGTTCTACACCTTCATTTGAGTCCATTTGTGTTTGATTATACTGATTGGACTTAGGAAAAGCCACACACCTGTCTATATAAGATCTTACAGCTCACAGGGCATGTCAGAGCAAATGAGAATCATGAGGTCAAATGAACTGCCTGAAGAGCTCAGAGACAGAATTGTGGCAAGGCACAGATCTGGCCACGGTTACAAAAAAATTTCTGCTGCAATTAAGGTTCCTAAGAGCACAGTGGCCTCCATAATCCTTAAATGGAAGCGTTTGGGATGACCAGAACCCTTCCTAAAGCTGGCCATCCGGACAAACTGAGCTATCGGGGGAGAAGAGAATTTGTGAGAGAGGTAAAGAAGAACCCAAAGATCACTGTGGGTGAGCTCCAGAGATCCAGTCGGGAGATGGGAGAAAGTTGTAGAAAGTCAACATCACTGCAGCCCTCCACCAGTCGGAACTTTATGGCAGAGTGGCCCGACGGAAGCTCCTCCTCAGTGCAAGACACATGAAAGACCGCATGGAGTTTGCTAAAAAAACACATGAAGGACTCCAAGATTGTGAGAAATAAGATTCTCTGGGTCGGAGAGACAAGATTAGAAACTTTGTGGCCTTAATGCTCAAACGGTATGTGTGTGAGGGGAAAACTAGGCACCTGCCTCCTCACCTTTCCAATTACAAGCCCAACAGTGAAGCATGGTGGTGGCAGCATCATGCGGTGGGGGTGTTTTTCAGCTGCAGGGACAGGACGAATGGTTGCAATCGAGGGAAAGATGAATGCGGCCAAGTACGGGATATCCTGGACGAAAACCTTCTCAAGAGTGCTCAAGACCTCAGACTGGGCAGAAGGTTTACCCTCCAACAAGGGGACCAAGGACCATAACACACAGCTAAAATAACGAAGGAGTGTCTTCACAACATCTCTGTGACTGTTCTTGAATGGCCCTGACTTAAACCCAAATGAGCATCTCTGGAGAGACCTAAAAATGGCTGTCCACCAACGTTTACAATCCAACCTGACAGAACTGGAGAGGACCTGCAAGGAGGAATGGCAGAGGATCCCCAAATCCAGGTGTGAAAAATTGTTGCATCTTTCCCAAAAAGACTCTGGCTGTATTAGATCAAAAGGGTGCTAAATACTGAGCAAAGGGTCTGAATAATTAGGACCATGTGATATTTCAGGTTTTATTTTTTAATAACTCTGCAAAAAATGTCAACAATTCTGTGTTTTTTGTCAACATGGGGTGCTGTGTGTACATTAATGAGGAAAAAAAATTTAACTTAAATGATTTTAGCAAATGGCAAAGAGTGAAGAGTGAAAAAGAGTGAAAAATTTAAGGGGGTATAAATACTTTCCGTACCCACTGTATACACATACACATATATACTTGTATATACACAAACACACCCCACAAGATGCACACACCCACATAATATTATACTGTATATGACACACAAAAACACACACACACACACACACACATGCACGTACACACACACACACACATATATACTGTATATAAACACACATACATTATATACAGACATGCATTGCACACACACACACACAAACATATATACTATAATGTATATATATATAATATATATATATTATATAACACACACTCACACACACAAACACACACACCCACACACACACATATATATACACACACATGCATGCACACCCACAACATGTATACACACACACACACAAAAATATAGAATGTAATACACACACACACACCACACACACGACGACGCAGCACTGCAAGCACACACATATATACTGTATATATACACACAACACACACATATATACACACATACAGGCACAAACACACACAACCAAAATGATACATATACTGTAGATATATATATATAGATATACACATACACACCCACACACACACACCACCCACCATGCATGATTATAACCGCCCACACCACCACATATATATATATTACACACTACACAAACACACACACACACACACACACACCACAACATATATATATACACCCATGCATGCGCACAACACACACACCCACACATCACATATACACACACATCACACATAGATATATACTGTATCTACCCCACACACAACACACACACACATATATACTGTATATATACACACACACACACACACATGCCTGCCACACAACATATTTACATATACGTCTATAGATATTCTTAATACAAATACCTACAAACACACACACATGCATGCATATATACACGCTAACACCACACACATATATATTATATATACACATACACTCACACACACACACACACACACACACACACACACACACCACACATATTATAACAACCATGCATGCACGAAAACACCAAACACAGTATGGAGGTGTCGTCTTGGTTACTAGGTGAAAGTCCATCTGAGTGAGGAACAGATGGTGAACGGTTGTGTTGTGCTGTACCTCACTGAGAATGACCCACACAGGAGAGTCAGTCCGTACTGAGAGCCGCAGAGCCTCCAGTGGGCCGAAGGAAGCGTCCACCTCCCCCTCTGCGATCCCGTTGTCAAACTTCCCTGAGGGACGGCATCAACACACACTGTGAGAGGCTGCACGATTCATCTCTAGCTCTGTGGACAAGCTCTTCATAAACATTTGGATAACAAGTCTTTTGAGATATGGGGAATAGAAGGCTGAGGCAGACCGTGCCAAATCTTTATATTTGAATCAATTCAGTAGAAAAACAAACCATTAATAGGTCATTGCTCTCATTGTGAGCAAGTGCTGTAATTTATGTTTTTGTGTGGAACGCATTAAACTACAAACAAAACAACATACAGTAGAGAAGGACAAAACGTCATTTGAAATTTTTGAATGATAAATATTTTAAATGATTTATATGTATTTTTTTTGCTTGCCCATGTTCCTGCAGTGCTCAAAACCATCTGTCTGTATTATATTCAGTATATTAATGACTGAGGGGATATCTAATGCTCTGTCATGAGCGACGGGCTTCAATAAACCCTGAGGCACAGTAATCAGACAGACATCCATACATAATAATGAGAAAACAGAAGATACTGCACCCACAAAAAGACTTTAGACATTTTTTAAATAAAGCTTATGTAGGATTTTCCCCTTGGATTTGATGTGTGAGCTCAAGAACGTAAGAGAGAATGACAGAAATCATTGAATGTTTCACACAAATCTCTTTTTTCACGAGTTGTTTATGTTCTCATGTAACAGCTTCAGAAGTGGCGCTCTCTCAGGAGCTTGTCACTGTGGAGTCCGTTTTAATAGGGCCATATGATATATCACAAAATGGGTTAAAGACGGTGAAACAAGACCATACCTATAGAAAAAAAACTATACCATCAGAAAAAAAATACAGTCATTCAGAACCACTCAATCTGTGCATCAAAAATTCTGAATCATTGTTTATTTCAGAGAAAACAAATGGCTTTATTTTATTAGGCCAGCGCATGCTTCATACGAGCATGAATGTGGTTTATGGGCTGAATCATGCTGCTATATTTAGTATGTACTTCACAGCAGGTGCAGTGTATGTTTCGGCTCACCTATTCTGACAAAGCCGTCTTCTGTGCGCTGGTACTTTGGCGTCTTCTCTCTCCCCTCCTTCAGCGCTTCTTTCTCTGACTGAATATTCTGATGAAGAGGGACAAAAGTGTTGGAGTGTTTCTGCACATCTGTTCTTCAGCCAGAAAAAAACACACGCTCCCCGTTTTACAAGCAAACATCCACCTGAAAATCTTTGCTAGAGTACATACACATAACACAAGTCCTTGATAATCACAGTCCTAAATAGTAGAACCTTTTTATATACTGCTATTTAAAACCCGAGGGTCAAATGTGTTGCTGAAAGTGACCACAAATAGAATCATTCTAGTTTGGGAAAAGAATAATGTAAACACGGATATCGGATACAAGTCACGTCTTAAGTAAATATAAACAGAAAAAAAATTGGATATGGTCAAAAATCTGGATCTGTGCATTAAGCTATGCAGTGCAAGCAGCTTAAGGTCAATAGATATTTCTGGAATTAAATTGAGTTAATTTTTTTATTAGAAACATTCCCATAGTCTAATATGGAAGGAGGGATCCCAGCCATATCCAGAGAGACTTTAACGTGAACTCTTTTGACGTGGGCCAGTAAGAAACCAGTGCCCTTTATTCTGCTGCATGCAATATCTCTATATGAATGAACAGTTTATGAAAGCGAGTGGAACTGCAGAGTTTTGCGAGATCTGAGCCGATATTCCATTATTAAAAATTCCAGTTTTGGCAGAGAATCTTCTGATAGAGATATATTGAACCAATTTGTGTTTGTGCTTTTCTGTCAAGATAAAATAAAACTGACAGCAAAAATAATTAAAGCATGAAAGAAGCATTAACTGTAGCCACAAGCTGACATTTACAGAGGAAGCTCTGTAGCACCGTTGTTGTAACGTAACAGTTGTTCCCGTGTGAGCAAACAGCACTAGATATGGGGTGTACATGTTGTGTCTGCATCCCTGGCAACTGTAACTTCTGAAACGGCTCTTACGAGGCTTCTTCTTGGACTGAAACTCAGTGATATGACCCAAGAGAAGACAAATATGTTCAAAACCCCAGCAGAGCATCACTCTAATTTCCCCAAACTGCATTAACAGCATAAAACAGACCACAGATACTCTTTCCTCCAGGGCATTCCCTGCTAATTTCCTGTATACGGTAACGGTAGAATTCCAGAAATGTCCCTAAAGGGAGCTTTAGAAAGACGGAAATGAGGAGAAAAGAGAGATATAGCAACCCGGCAGCAGGGAAGAGAAGCAGAAATCAGCGAGAGGACGAGAGATATTACAGGGCGACAGGCTCTCGCTCTTAGAAAATCCTGCTATTAATCTTGCGGTGAACGTCCATTTCCGGCTGTAATCTTAAATCACAGTGCCACCCCTCTCCTGCTCTCCCCCGGGAGAAAATATCTCCTCCACACCGACCGCACACACACACACACAGCAGGTCACATTTTATTACCCTGTGTCAGTACAGTTCCATTAGCTCATAAAACACAAGTATATCTTGATCTCCACTGCTTTCCCTGAACTCTCACTGTCTGATGCTGTTTTTTTTTAGTTTTAGTTAACTATAGCAGAACTAAAATAAGTGACTCAACTCTTGCTGAGCCTAGATGTGTGTGAAACTCTAAGAACCAAGAATGTTTGGCATGGCATGGATGTTAAATCACAGTAAAACTAGAGTGTTTTTCGATGAAGGTAACTCTTGAAACTTTTGCTTTTTGAATTTAACGCAAGCAATTGTGCTGAGCCTGTCTGGTATCATTTGGAGCGGGATCAATGTGGTGCTGAAATATGACTCCCTGTCAGCTTATGACTCCTCTGTTTCTCCATACCGCACAGCAAATGCAATTAGATCAAAGAACTGCGATCAAAAAGTTTGTGACAGGCCTACTTATGTTCATTTCATTTTTGTGAATTCAAGCTGAACATTAACACACATTTAGCTTCATTGTTAAAAATGATCTGACAACAGAAGGCCATGATCTGATCTAATTTTTTTTTCAAGTTAATCAACATGACTCTTTCTTCATCCACTATCTTGGACTTATACTTTTTCAGTGCCTTGAGGTCCTGAATACATTCAAACTAAATTTGGCCAAAACAAAGTTAGTTTGTTGAAACTTCACGCCACCTCGGAACTGCCACTGGTCCATGATGATTACATAATATTTGCTGAATATTTTTGCTGAATAGACAGCAAATCTTTAGTAACAGTTGCTCTGCTCTTTCTAACTTCTGTTTACTCCTGAGTGAAGAACTAAGAAGAACTTCGCAAGAGGAAATCGGACCTTTAAAAAAATCGAGCTATGGTGCTCTCTGCGGTTGCAATGATGTTGTCCACCTGCAAGCATGATTTGAGATATAAGTCATGTCTGTAGTGTGGCACAAGTTACACGGCACGTTTAACAAACCCTTAACCATAAATACGGGCAATAATAATAGTGATGTTGCACATTTAAATAGGTTCTAAGCCATCTATGATAGATTCTCAGTTCTTGACTTCTGCTCAAACAGAAACCATGCCAAAAAGTGTTTGTGACGGCAGTATATTTTCAACACTGACTGAAGTCTTGAGCTTGCTGAGACAGTGTTTCAGCACAGATCTGTGAGGTGTTTATGGAGGCTGCAGTGAAGCCCAGAGGAAAACACACAATCAAACAGCAGCGATCCTTCAACAAACACACTGCTAGTGTTCATCTGCACACAATGACAGACTCACGTCAAAAGGAAGAACCTCCACCGTAGTGTTGAAGAGCTTGTCTCCAGGGTGCTCGATGTTTCCACTGCGGAAGAAATATCTACACACACACAGACAGACAGACAGACAGACCAGACAGACAGACAGACAGACCACAACACACACACACACACACACACACAACAACACACACACACCCAACACACCACACACACCACACACAACACACACACCACACACCACACACACACACACCACAAAACACACACACACACAGAGAACCCGAACACAGTCACAGACACAGACACAAACACAGACACACACACATCATCCAAACTATCAATCTTATCAATTCCATACATAAGGAGTACAACGCAAAAGAACTATACCGCAGATGTTTCCTCATATATCATCTCATCATGTAGTTATTTATAGACCCTGCAGCACACAGTGGCCCCAAAAAGTATTTAGACATTTACACAACCGTTCAAAAGTTTGGGGTCGGTAATATTTTTAAAATGTTTTTGAAAGAAGTCTCTTATGCTCACAAAGGCTGTATTTATTTGATCAAAAATACAGTAAAAACAGTAATATTGTAAAATATATCACAATTTAAAATACCTATTTTCTATTGTAATATACTTTAAAATAGAATTTATTCCTGTGATGCGCAGCTGAATTTCCAGCATCATTACTCCAGTCTTCAGTGTCACATGATCTTCAGAAATCATTCTAATATGCTGATTTGCTGCTTGAGTAACATTTCTGATTATCAATGTGGAAACCATCACTTTTTAAAGGTTTCTTTGATAAATAGAAAGAACAATAACAATTACTTGAAACAGAAATCTTGCAACATTATAAATGCTTTTATTGCTACTTTTGATCAATTCAACGCATTCTTGCTAAATAAAATAATTAATTTCTTAAAAGAATTCTTACTGAGCCCACACTTCTGAATGGTAGCGTCACACTAAATGTCTGAATGTTTTTGAATTATGGAAAATATAAAGAATGACAAACATACTTTTCATACATACATTTGAAATAATAAATCAACAGATGTTGTGTATAACTTTGTGACACTTTGTGGTTGTGAAACCTTAATGCAATATCTTCATTTTGTTGTTACATTAAAATCTGAATAAAAGTATCTACAAATACAGCTCAAAAAACACCAGTAGCATTTGAGCACAGATGACGCCTGATAAAATGTCATCTAATGCAATGACTTTCATACATATTTAAGTGTCCAAAAACAATTTTCTTTCTCCTCTATAGATCACTGAAGCATGAGCAATCACAGACACTGGCAGATTTCTCTCTATAAATACATGTGTACAGTGTAAAAGAACACCTGCGCTTGTTAAACGGTGACTCCTGTAGCATGACGGAAGCCAGTGAGTGACTGAGCACTATTAGCTCTCAATTAAGCCTGAATTATGCACGGACTTTCCATTAGGGTTAAAAATGTACGGATGACTGTGCCTCATGACGACTGATGCATTATCCAGCTGCTTTGAGTCAGCGTGATGGGAAAGACTGCGAGACGAGCTCTATTATAAAACAGACTACATGCTTTCTGCTTCATTCATTGGCTGCAACCTTCCAAAGTAAACATATGAAACCTCATAACTGACTTGTTTGAAACACCCAAACGTTTTTTTTTGTCTCAGCCGAGAATTTACATTAATATTTCAATAATTAATGACACAGTCACAATTCTCTGATGTTGGTTAATGGTTACATGACACGCAAGTAAACAAATAAATTAGTTTTCAGTAAGATTATAATTGTGATAGTGTCTCAGTCCACTTTACATTCACACTAGTGTTTTAAGACCACAATCAAATAGAATACTAAAAATAACAACAATAATAATTATGTTTTAAATATTTATAATTATCATTTTATAAGACAGAAATACTGTATATAACTGTAAATGACAATTGTACTGTTAAATTAAAAATGAATAACTGATAATTATAATAATAGTATAACTGATAATTACAATACAATAAAGTTACAAAGCTAATATTTACGTCTTTAAATACTCAAGCATTTATTGGAGCAGAATATTAGTAAAATGCTGTAAACTTCTGTACACCAAATGTTGCTATTTAATCAAACGTGTAATTGAGTGAATTTAGCGCATGTTGCGTTGTCAAATGCAGAGATGGACTCTGTATTTACTGTGAACTGAGACGCTAAAAACACTGGATCAAGAGCTGCTCACGTGTAAATGAACACAGTGTAACGTATTTGAGTAAATGTAATTAGTTACTGTACTTTTTGGCTACTTTGAAATTTGGCTGAGTATCAAAGACATTAGCAACTTTTACTCTCTACTTGACTTGATTTTTGAATAAGTATACCATGCACTCTTTACTCCATGAGGTGCATGACAGCTAACTTTTTCTACAGCAGTTTATTGAAGGTACGAGATCTTGTGCGCACCCAAACATGTCAACGAGGCAACTTTACATGAATGTGAGTGCATTAGCAGCTAGTTGCTGAATCACAGGTGTTTTATAGGGCATGGATGCAGACAGTGATGAGGCAGAAACCAGCACGTCCAATGCAAAGAGGATTTGACCATTTAATTGAGCATTTTTAACGTGAATATCGGTGTTGAATAGGTGTTGAGGACTAGTGCTTCTTTGGGCCTAAATTCAGTTCGAGTAAAATACTTAAGTACTGTTAAAGTCAGATACTCTATATGACTTTTCCTCAAGTAGTACTGGATTTGGTGAGTTGTAACTTGCAATGGAGTCATTTTCTCTGTAAGGTATCTCTACTTGAATTTTTCATGTGATCTTATCGCAAGGCATTCTGGGACTGTCTTCTCTGCACAGGACATATTCAGTGCTGTCTTTTTGGCTAAAAGATGGCATCTTAGAGGGCAGCATAATCATTGAGTCTACTGTTTGTTTGTGAAAGCATGTTGGTATTCATGAAGGCGTAACAGAGAGAATCCTGTGGTATTATCTGAGAATCTCTGACTGTATGTACCTCTCTACTCGGACAGGTGTGAAGAAGCGGATGCGTATGAAGTCTCCCGCCACAGGTGTGAATGCCCAGAAGAAATCCTCTCCCAGATAGGCCTTCTCCAGCGTGAAATGCTGGTACGTCTTCAGACTGGTGGTGACCTCAGCTAGCGGGTTAGCGTGACCTTTATGCAACGTCTGCTTTCCGAAGTCCTTATCCTGACCAAATAAAGATAGAAGGGCTACATAAACAGCGTCTGGAAAATTCTTCAAATACAGGCACTTTATGTCAAACTAAAAGATTTCAAACTTTTTTATGGTTGCTATATGACGTTACATTAAAAGTGTCATGCATTCATTATTTAATTTTACAACCTTTCAAATGCCTGTTATGGTTATATTTTATTGTCTGTGACCCAGACTTTCAGGCTATGTCCACATTAATCAGAGTAAATTCAAAAATTGTGTTTTCATTTCATAACACTCTCAGTCCACACTAGCAGTTTCCAAAAGTTGCTCGTCCATTATAAAATCTCACTGAGATGACAGAGACCAGACTTAATAAAGTTATCTCGCCATTACTCTGGCATTAGTATTTCATTACCAAAATAGCCCACCCAAAATATCACTGGTGTGTCCAAATCATAACTCCATGTATGGTCTAAAAATCAATTAATCTCTTCTTTTTTTTTTTTTTTTTGCCATGAACATCAAGTGCTAGTAAATTATTGACATCTTTGCTGGAATGTAACATGAAGACTGAAGAACTACATTAGTTAAATTGAACTAAAACTTGTTACTAACATGTTCACATTAACTAATGTTAACAAATGATACTTTATTGTAAAGTGTTACCTTATCTATCCACACGGCAAAACAAAACCTGAGCCGTTTTAGTGTGGGTGGGAAGGCAAAACAAAAGAAAAATGAATTCTCAAATTTATCAGTATGAATGCTTCAACTTACACAAAAGTATTAATTAGTACATATTTTAACTATCCACTAAAGAAATGCCTAAATGGTGTCAGTTTAGCAGTTTAAATAACAATTGCAAACCCAGGCCTCCATTTTTAAGCAGACTGGAGTGTGGTGTGTGTGTGCACACCGAAACAGCTTTCACACCAACCAAACAAACTGAAATCTAACGTCAAACGGACTTCAGACCAAAACCCATAGTGCCAAAACACACCAAAGGATGATAAACATGAAGAAAACAAATGACTAGAGACAAAGAATAACAGACAGGTATTATGATAAACGCAGGGGTAAGAATGCAGTGAGCAGGGCCCTCAGGAAACGGACCATCAGATGTATTCACCAGCCGAGAACAAAAATCAATACCACACAGAACGGGCGGGTCATACGAGCACTCGTCACCACGGCCATTCTTCATTTGGAAAGAATAAAGACGGAGCAGGGACACATGCTGATTGATTAGGATATGAGCTCTTATCAGCTGCCTTCTGGATACTGTGATTTGCAATTTGGACAATATGAAGAGAAATGAACACAGTCCTGAGGCAGACTACTCTGCTGGAGGGTTACAAATGTATAAAAAGATTACACACACACACACACACACACACACACACGTCTGGTCAGCTATCCCCTTGTGGGGACTCTCCATAGGCGTAATGGTTTTTCTACTGTACAGACCCGATATTCTATTGCCCTACACCAACCCTACACCTAAACCTACCCCTCACAGGAAACTTTCAGAATTTTTAGATTTTCAAAAAAAACTTAATTCTGTATGATTTATAAGCATTTGTACCCGTGGGGACCACAATTTAGGTCCCCACCGTGACACGAGTCCCCATGAGTCTGTATGTAGTCAGGTTTAAGTCCCCACCAGGATATATAAAATAGTACACACCACACCACACACACACCACACACACAGCAGACAGTAACAGTCAAAAGTTTTTGAACAGTAAGATTTTTTTGTGTTTTTTAAAGGATTTTCTTCTGCTCACCAAGCCGGCATTTATTTGATCCAAAATACACCAAAGCAGTAATATTGTGAAATATTTTACTATTTAAAATAAATGCTTTCTATTTGAAGATATTTTAAAGTATAATTTATTCCTGTGATTTTAAAGATGAATTTTCAGCATCATTACTAAAGTCTTCAGTTGAGCTGATCCTTCAGAAATCATTCTAATATTCTATTTTGCTGCTCAAAAAACATTTGTTATTATTAATATTTAAAACAGTTGAGTTAATTTTTTTTAGGATTCTCTGATGAATAAAAAGTTAAAAAAGAAGACCATTTATTTAAAATAGAAATCTTTTGAAACATTATAAACGTATACCATTCAAAAGCGGGAGGCAGTATGATTAATTTTTGGGAAATAAATTCTAGAAATGAAAAAGAAAGGATGCTTTAAATTGATCAAAAGTGATGATAAAGACATTTATAATTTTACAAAAGATTTCTATTTCAGACAAATGGTGTGCTTCTGATCTTTCGGCTTTGAAATCACAGGAATAAATTACATTTTAAAATATATTCAAATAGAAAGCAGTTATTTTGAATAGTAAAATTATTTCAAAATGTTACCGCTTTTGCTGTATTTTGCATCAAATAAATGCAGGCTTGGTGAGCAGAAGAGACTTTTTAAAAAAAAAAAAAAAACATTTACTGTTAAAGTTTTTTGCCATGGTAGTGCATAAATATAAAAAACACCTCACACATAAATAAATTTGGTAAAAGATCACCTTGAGTTTCTGGATCTTTCCAGCGAGGGAAGAGTGTGTTCCAACGTGCTGGAAGAGAGACGGTTTAAAGCGGATGCGTAGGTTTGCTTTCTGCCTGTCACAATGTTTCTGTGGGACACAAAGAACATTTATATACATTATAAAACTATGTACACTTTAAACAGAAGTCTCAGATCAGAAACAAATTATCCATTGATCAATCTGGCCACATACATAGCACTTAAAAAAGACATATTAGAAACTGGAGATGCATTAACATCTTACAATTCTTATTAAATCACAGTCAACAGGTTTTTCCCCTGTTGTATACAGTCTAATCTCTGTGGGGCGTATGAATTATGTTCTGATACCTTTAGACTGCAGAGCTGGTGTAAGTAGAGTTGCAAAGGGGTGAAAAATTTCCCGTAAATTTCCGTAAACTTTCCAAAAATCCCTGGAATTTTGCAAAAAAAATCCTGGAAAGTTTCCAAAATTTACTGGAAATTTTCCAACACCAGGTGTGAGCAATTACAGTAGAGACGGTTTAATCTCTGAATGCGTCAGGGCACAAACCTGTTTCTGTCAATTTCTAGCACCTCACTGCATTAAAGGGATGGTTCGCTGAAAATTCATCATTTACTCACCCTTATTTCAGTTAAACTTTCGTCTACCATATTTGATGATATCTATGTATGTGTCAGACTCTTTTCCTGTCCTGTGTTTTGTTCCCCAAGTGCTCCATGTCCTGTTTTTTTCCCCCGTGTTCCTCCTATGCCCTTATTTGGTCCTTCCCGTTCCTGTCCTCATTATGATTATTGATCCCAGGTGTTCCCTCATTAGTTTCCATGTATATTTAAGCCCCGTTTCCTGAGTCGAGCGTGCTGTCTTAAATGTCGATCCCGTGTCCTACGTGTGTTTTCCTGGATATCAATAAAGACTGTTGATTGTTATTCTCCTCATTCCTCGCTCCTCACCATAGGCACACCGTTACAGAAGTCAGCACCTAACAGAAAGTAAGCGGCGCCCCTTCTCCCGTTTTTTTTTGTTTCCGTTTTTTTGAAAGTTTGTTTTCCGTGTTTCCCCCCGCAGTTATGGAGATCGCTGCACGCTTCATTGCACTCACCCGTAGAGATCTCCCCTTCGTCGAGTATGCTAGGGAGTTCTGTGGGCTTGCTGCGGCGACGGCTTTAGATGACGCCATAATCAACTCTCTGTTTTGGCACGGGGCTAATTATCATCGCCCCCTGGATCTTCCAGACACCACAGGACTACGCTGGAGGGATGGGATCCTTCGGTGTCTGGAGAGCGTCCTGCCCCAAGCCAGAACCAGCTAGCCGGCTGCTCCTCAGTCAAGCCCACCGTCCATGGCATTCTCCAGCCCGCCGGCCGCGCCGATGTCAAGCCCGCTGGCCACGAGAGAGGGTTCCAGTCCCCAAGTTGGTTCCAGTCACCGAGTTTAGCCCAGAGAGGGTTCCGGTCCCCGAGTTTAGCCCAGAGTGGGCTCCGGTCCCCAAGTTTAGCCCAGCGAGGGCTCCGGTCCCTGAGTTTAGCCCAGAGAGGGTTCCGGTCCCCGGGTCTAGCACAGAAAGGGCTCCAGTTCCATTGTCCAGCCCAAGGAGGGCTCCAGTTCCCATGTCCAGCCCAAGGAGTGCTCCAGTCCCCAAGTCAAGCCCAGGGATGGCCACAGTTCCCAAGTTAGGCCTACGGAGGGCCTCTGAAACCGACATTCTTCCCAAGGATTTTTTTTGGGGGGGTAGTAGGGGTCCGTCCGTGGAGGCGAACTCCCTACTCCGCCATGGCCTCTCGAACTGTCTGCTCCGCCATGGCCTCCTGAACTGTCTGCTCCGCCATGGCTCCCCGAGCTCCCTGTTCCACCATGGCATCCCAGACTGCCTGCTCCGCCATGGCGCCTGAAACGGGTGCCGCTCTGGAGGCCTGCCGTCCAGTGGAAGCCTGTCCTGAGAGGCCTCCAGAGCGCCCACCCCCCCTCCCTGTGGTTGTCTGAGGGCATGGACGCTCCGTCCGGGGGGGGGGGGGGGGGAGGGGGGGGAGTAGTAAAGTAAAGGGGACGGGGGGCGGGGGGGGGGAGTTAAGTAGAGAGAGTAAGTAATGGGGGGGGGGGTGGGGGGGGGAAAGTCGTAATATGTTCAGACTCTGTTCCTGTCTGTGAAAAAAAAAAAAAAAACCAGGGACAGGCTCCATTGGGCCTGGTTTTCCCCCCATGTGTTTCTATGCCCGTATTTGGTCCTTCCCGTTCCTGTCCTAATTATATTATGGATCCAGGTGTTCCCTCATTAGTTTCCATGTATATTTAATCCCTGTGTTTCCTGAGTCGAGCGTGCTGTCTTAAACGTCGATCCCGTGTCCTACGTGTGTGTTCCTGGATGTCAATAAAGACTGTTGATTGTTATTCTCCTCGTTCCTTGCTCCTTGTTCCTCACTCCTCACCGTAGGTACACCGTAACAGTATGTGTGATTATCAATGTTTACTTTTTGAAGCGTGAAAGTTTTAGTGTAATGGACTTTCAATGGAGAGGCAGAAATCTCTCGGGTTTCATTAAAATATCTTTATTTGTGTTTCAAGATGAAGAAAAGCCTTATGAGTTTGGAGCATGATGGTAAGTAAATGATTTTAATTAAAAAAAAAATATTTTTTTGGGTGAACTATCCATTTAACAACAGTTTTTTCATTCCGTTTGATTTGCACTATTTGGATTTAATGTAAATTGTGTTGTTGGATAATACTGCTGTCTGAAAAAGAGGATGACAACCATATGTTGCAGCATATGGTGTTAATAATATGGCCTTAATCAACCAGGTTTGATTTCAAAATGCTAAGTCCATTTCTGGAAGAAAAAGAGTTTCTTAAAGTGTTGTTAACATGCACCATATTTAAGATGATTAATTCACATACTTGCCTCATCCCTCAAAGTCATGATACAACAAGGTAGTCATTAGAAAGATATTTTATTGCTGATATTCCTATATGTTTGCTATTGGAACATCACAGTCAAAAATTTGGGTAACACTTTATTTTAAGGTGTCCTTGTTACACATGTTACATGTACTTACTATTATAATAACAATTAATTATGCTTAATTACATGCAAGCCAAACCCTAATCCTAACCTTGACCTTGACCATATAGTAAGTACATGTAGTTAATTAATGTTACTCAGTACTTAAATGTATAATTACACCATAACAAAGACACCTTAAAATAAAGTGTAACCAAAATTTCCAACAAACCTAATAAAACATGAGATAAAGTGACAAAAAACAAGAGACATTACTTATTCTTATAGACTTCACTTCCTGAAATGATGGTGATACAATTGCGATTCTTTTTTATATATTTTTTATTTAGGGCATGATTTGTTTGTTGAGATAGCTATGATGGTTGCAATAAAAATATGCATATCAAGGAGAAACATCTACACCAACACATAGCTATGACTTGCATCGGCTAATAATTATTCAAATCTTTACGCATATGTGAAGGAGAGACACAAAAATAATGATTCATATAATGAACGAGCAATAAATAAAATAAGAATAAGAATAAGAAGAATAACTATAGAAAAAGAGAGATGTATAATTCTTACCGCATCTTTTTCTGGATTGCACACCTTCACCCACATGATGTGGTCCAACAGCCAATCAATGGGCTTGTCTTTGTAGAACATTAGCATAAACTCCACGATCAACGGCAAGTCTAATGACTTGAACATTTTACCTGAAACGAGCAAAGCAGATTCATGACTATCAACCAAACGAGACTAATAACGTCAGCTGAAACACGTTCACCCCTGAGGGAGGATTTGTGGGCATTCTGGACTGAAGTGAAAAATCAAAACTCACATGGATTTACACTTTCAACAAGGATTTAAACAAGGAACTCGAGGGAGGAATGATGAAGGGCAAAAAAACATTTAATGAAATCAAAAGGAAAGGGGGCTCTGTGAGTAATTACATTTTCATATTAACGATTCAAGGCTCTTCTACTAAGGTGGTGCAGCAAATATGCTACATAAATTATAAAATTTTTCTTAAAACATGAGATTAATTCAATTCATAAAATGAAATTAGATCAGATTCAGGAAGAAGGATGTTGTTTTTTCTATAGCAGCATTTTTATTGGCCTCTAATTAAATTTTTCAAAACTGTTTAGGTCACAGAGGAACTGATGTGGCCATTTCTGCTGGCTTAGGGCGAACACACAGCCAGTAAATCAGCTCGTTTTTGGTAATCTATAATAGAAGAGACATCTGTTTTTATACATTATGAATCACTGTCCAACATCAACCACACAGACAGTATCTCGCACAGAAACATCCTGCCTCTCCAGATGTCAAAACACATCAGCTCTGATCTGACGGCCTCCACTGATCCATTTCATCCCACAGATCAGTTTTTACTGTCTTTTCATGGGCATGAAAATGTGGTTTGTTTCCATACGCATCCAGCCATACTACTCTGTGTCTGTAGTAGTGTGCCAAAACCAGCGGCATACAGAGAACAGAGTTCACTATAGTTACTGTATCCCACATTCATTGTTCTTGACTTGACCTGACCTGACAAATGTTAAAGGTGAGGTGTGTAATTTTTGTTTTAAATATTTAAATACTTTCTCAGTATTGCAATTGCAGTCTTATATGCAGAAACATATACAGTAAATAAGCCATTCGTAGCCTGATGTCCCTGACAAGTATAGACACTTGTTTTTCTAAGGCCAAAACATACATATACAGTATCTCACAGAAGTGAGTACACCCCTCACATTTTTGTAAATATTTTATATATTTTCATGTGAAAACACTGAAGAAATTACACTTTGCTAAAATGTAAAGTAGTGAGTGTACAGCTTATATAAGTGTAAATTGCTGTCCCCTCAAAATAACTCAACACACAGCCATTAATGTCTAAACCGCTGGCCACAAAAGTGAGTACACCCCTAAGTGAAAATGTCCAAACTGGGCTCAATTAGCCATTTTCTCTCTCCATTGTCATGTGACTCGTTAGTGTTACAAGGTGTTACAAGGTCTCAGGTGTGAATGGGGAGCAGGTGTTAAATTTGGTGTTATCGCTCTCACTCTCTCATACTGGTCACTGGAAGTTCAACAAGGCACCTCATGGCAAAGAACTCTCTGAAGATCTGAAAAAAATAAAAAAAATTATAAAATTGTTACTCTACATAAAGATTGCATAGGCTATAAGAAGATTGCCAAGACCCTGATACTGAGCTGCAGCATGGTGGCCAAGAGCATACAGTGGTTTAACAGGACAGGTTACACTCAGAACAGGCCTTTCCATGGTCGACCAAAGAAGTTGAGTGTACGTGCTCAGCGTCATATCCAGAGGCTGCGTTTAGGAAATAGATGTATGAGTGCTGCCAGAATTGCTGCAGAGGTTGAAGGGGTGGGAGGTCAGCCTGTCAGTGCTCAGACCATACGCCACACCCTGCATCAAATTGGTCTTCATGGCTGTCGTCCCAGAAGGAAGCCTCTTCTAGGCTGTCGTCCCAGAAGGAAGCCTCTTCAGTTTGCTGAAGACAAGCAGACTAATGACATGGATTACTGGAACCATGTCCTTTGGTCTGATGAGACCAAGATAAACTTTGGTTCAGATGGTGTCAAGCGTGTGTTGCGGCAACCAGGTGAGGTGTACAAAGACAAGTGTGTCTTGCCTAAAGTCAATCATGGTGGTGGGAGTGTCATGGTCTGCATGAGTGCTGCCGGCACTGGGGTGCTACAGTTCATTGAGGGAACCATGATTGCCAACATGTACTGTGACATACTGATGCAGAGCATGATCCCCTCCCTTCAGAGGCTGGGCTGCAGGGCAGTATTCCAACATGATAACTACCCCAAACACACCTCCAAGACGACCACTGCCTTGCTAAAGAAGCTGTGTTTTTAAAACCTTCATTTAAAACTGCATGTTGTGTTTACTTGTGTTATCTTTGACTAATATTTCAATTTTTTTAATGATCTGAAACATTAAAGTGTGACAAACATGCAAAAAAATAAGAAATCAGGGAGGGGGCCAACAGTTTTTGTTCAACACACTGTGTATAATATATTATATATCTATATAATATATAGATAATATATAATATATATATATTGGTCAAAGACGAAAAAGGGTTTAAGCATAAAACAATACTGCTTTAAATTGTTTTTCCAAATAAAACTAAAAAATTCAAAAGTTTTCTGTTTAATGTAATTGTATTTTTGTTTTTGTTTTTCTGAGCAAAAAATAATGACTATTATACATTTTTACTATGATTTACAAAAGACACCCACTAAAATGTCATTCAGTGTAACAATCTTGTCAGGCATATTTACAACAAAAATCTATTTATGACATATTAAAAAAACTAATTACTTTCACCACAGTTACTAATTAGTTGTTATTTTACATTTTTTTTAATTTGCCACTATCCTAGGTTTAGCCCATTTGTCAGTAAGAATTTTTTAATCATTTAAAACACAATCAAATGTAATATGCTCACTTATCTTTTATCTATTTATATGCACAGTTCAGAGAATCAATCATCATGTGTTTGAATTTTTACATAAATATATAGTTCAGTCATGAAACTCTAGATGGCGACTCTAGATGGGTTGTTAATGTAACCAATGATATTCAGAGAGTTAAATGACTTGGCACATGCTGATTGGTTCATGCTGCATATGCAGCCAATGAGCTTACTGCCTGCATTTATATGGCTGGCTAGCATTCACTTGAGATTCTTGCAGCGCGCTTTCAGAGTTCTCTGAATCTCAACAGCTAGATAAGTAAACGGTCTTTACTCTGATTTCAGTGCATTATTGCGTTCGGCAGATTTACATTTTTTAAACTAGAAAACATACAAGTTTTAAAACTACATGCAATTTATTCGTGTGAGGAGTAATTACTAAGCATGTATTGTTCATATAACAGCAGTAGCATTAGCAGCAGCAGCAAGCAGTTTTCCTAGTTCATGTATGTGAGAATACAATGTCAAGCGTCGTGGATTTAGAACAGTAAAGTGAATTGGGGATTACCTTATTTGCCCGAAATCGCCAATGTTTTTAATATCTTCTGTGGGCGTTCATTTCTACATAAACCGCGAACGGATTGCTTTCAGATGCACATCACTAGTGGGGTCGGTTTGCAGTTGGCGTTTCACAGTTGTTCACAGTTTTAAGTCAAGGTGAACCCGTATAACTGTATTTCATAAACATCATACTGTCAACAGACTTTCCTATCCATAACAACTTATTGAGCAGCAGAAAATAATATACCTGCTTATATGTGTACTCGTGCCGCATTGCAATGCACTCAGAAGAGGGAGTGCTCATTCTTAAAGGGTCACATCTCTATTTCACTCTTTACCTTGGTTCAGCGATAGTGAAGATTTTTATTTTCATGTTTAGTGATAGTTTAAAGATAATTAATCATGAATTCGTTTAAATATAAAGATACTACTACTAATAAATAATTTCCAATCAGTAGCCCATGATGAACATCAACATCAGCATGGCGCCGCAAATGGCAGCAAGGACGCTGAGCTCCGCAATTCTTCTATTGTTTTTGTTTGTTTGTTCTGTGTTTTGTCATTCTTCTTCTATAAGTTTTAACAGAGATGAACTCCTTAACATTAAGCAACACATCCAATATTTTTCCAGTTTTTGATTATTCAGACGTTTTGTTGGACATTCTAATCGGAAGTACAGCGGTGTTGTTCAAACGCGCGTGCAGACGCAGAAGAGGGAAACGCGCCGGCGCCCTAGTGAAGCTCCGCGCGTGTGGCTTTCGGACTGCGCTCCCAAGCATTCATCTCGCGAATGTCCGTTCCCTTCCTAACAAAACGGATGAACTTCTTCTCCTCACCCGCACCAACAAGGACTTTTCAAACTCTGCTGCACTGTGCTTCAGTGAAACCTGGCTGAGTGAAGCCATCCCGGACAACGCACTTCATCTGCCGGGCTTCCAGCTGTTCAGAGTGGATCGCATTGCGGAGTTAACAGGGAAAACGAGAGGTGGTGGTTTGTGTTTCTACATCAACGAAAGTTGGTTTTCAGATGTAACAACGCTGAAAAAGGTACGCTGTCCTAACTTAGAGGCACTCATCATATACTGTAAACCTTTCTACTCGCTGCGGGAGTTTTCCTCTTTCATTCTTGTGAATGTGTACGTGCCTCCGGACGCGTGCGTGAGCGCCGCGATGCAACAGCTGGCCGAACAAATAACTGAAATGGAGCAAAGGTACCCAGACTCTATTTTAATCATTCTTGGAGATTTTAACAAATCAAATCTCTCCCGTGAACTGCCAAAATACAAGCAGTACATTACGTGTCCCACCAGAGACAGCATTATTTTGGATCACTGTTACACAGCAATAAAGGATGCATATCACTCTGTCCCACGAGCAGCTTTGGGGCTCTCTGATCACTGTTTGGTTCATCTTATACCGACCTACAGGCAGAAACTGAAATCAGCTAAACCTGTATTAAGGACTGTAAAAAGATGGACTAATGAAGCAGAGCAGGATTTACAAGCTTGTTTTGACCTCACTGATTGGAGCGTCTTTGAAGCTGCTGCCACCGATCTGGACGAGCTCACAGAGACTGTAACTTCATATATCAGTTTCTGTGAAGATATGTGCATTCCTACCAGGATATTCTTATCATTTAATAATGATAAACTGTGGTTTACTGGGAAACTCAAACAGCTTTGTTATGCTAAGGAGGATGCTTACAGAAGTGGGGATAAAATCTTGTATAACCAGGCCAGGAACAGACTAACAAAGGAGATCAGAGTGGCTAAAAAAAACTACTCAGAAAAGCTGAGAAAAGAGCTTTCAGCAAACGATCCAGCGTCAGTATGGACTGGTCTGAGGAACATCACCATGTACAAGACACCACCCCCACAGCTTGCGGAGAATCAACAACTGGCTGACGATCTGAATGTGTTTTACTGCAGATTTGAAAAGGATCGTCTACCACCCCCCATCCGCTCTGATCTGCACTTCACACCTTCACCTACCACCCCTGCAACCCCCCCCCCCCCCCCCCCCATTCAACCCGTGTTTAAGGTCGTGTAAGGATGTGAACCGGGTTCTTCAGGAACAGAAATCTAGAAAAGCTTCTGTCCCAGATGGTGTTTCACCTGCCTGTTTAAAATTCTGCGCTGACCAACTGGCCCCCATCTTCAAACAGATCTTCAACAGATCAATGGAGCTGTGTGAAGTCCCTTCATGCTTCAAACGCTCCACCATCATTCCGGTCCCCAAAAAGCCCAAAATCACTGGACTTAATGATTACAGACCTGTTGCTTTAATGTCTGTGGTCATGAAGTAATTTGAGAGACTGGTCCTGGCCTACCTGACGGACATCACTAGAACCTTGCTGGATCCTCTTCAGTTTGCCTACAAAGCAAACAGTTCTGTGGATGATGCAGTCAACATGGGACTGCATTAAATCCTGCAACACCTCGACAGACCTGGTAATTACGCAAGGATCCTATTTGTGGACTTCAGTTTGGCCTTCATTACCATCATGCCTGACCTTCTCTCAGACAAACCCCCATCTCTCCGTGCCCACCTCCATCTGTCAGTGGATCACCAGCCTCCTGACAGACAGGCAGCAGCTAGCTAGTGAGGCTGGGAAAATACACATCCAGGACTATCACCATCAGCACTGGCGCCCCCCCAGGGATGTGTGCTCTCCCCGCTGCTCTTCTCCCTCTACACGAATGACCGCACTTCAAAGGACCTCTCTGTCAAGCTCCTGAAGTTCGCAGACGACACTACAGTCATCGGCCTTATCCAGGACAGTAACGAGTCTGCTTACAGACAGGAGGTTAAAGAGCTGGCTTTCTGGTGCAGTCTTAACAACCTGGAGCTTAACATGCTCAAAACAGTGGAGATGATTTTGGACTTCAGGAGAAACCCCCCTGCACACCTCCCACTCACCATCATGCACTGTGACTGCAGTGGAGTCATTCCGGTTCCTGGGCACCACAATCTCTCAGGACCTGAAGTGGGACACTCACATATACTCCATTGCAAAAAAGGCCCAGCAGAGGTGGTACTCTACTTCCTCCGCCAGCTGAGGAAATTCAACCTGCCACATGAGCTGCTGAAACAGTTCTACTCTGCGATCATTGAGTCTGTCCTGTGTTCATCCATAACTGTCTTGTTTGGTTCAGCTACAAAATCAGACATCAAGAGACTACAATGGATAGTCAGGACTGCTGAGAGGATTATCGTGCTCTTCTGCCCAGCCTCCAAGATCTTTACATATCCAGAGTGAGGAAAAGAGCTAAAAAATCACCTTGGACCCCTCACACCCAGCCCACTCTCTCTCTGAACTGTTGCCTTCTGGTCCGCGCTACAGAGCACTGACCACCAGAACAGCAAAGGCACAAGAACAGTTTTTTCCCACAGGCTATACTCAGTCTAAACAATTAAGCTTTCAAAATTATACAACTAACATAGTATATTTATATTAAACTGCACACTTTGTAAATAACATATCTGCACACTTATATCTGTACATTTATCTAACAATTACATTTTTTATCTATACTTCTATTTCTGTATATAGTACATTGTAATGTTTTTTTTATTTTTATATTAGTTTTATATTACATTCCTACTGTGTTATTCCTATGTATGTCTACACTATCAGGTATGTCTGGACTATGTTTGTACTTTCTTCTACACTGGAAGCTCCTGTCGTCAAGTCAAATTCCTTGTGTGTGTAAACATACTTGGTAATAAAGCTCTTCTGATTCTGATTCTGATTCTGATGTACAATGTAGCTAATAGTAGGACACTCTTAAACTGGAATTTACTATTTGTGTGTTCATTTGGGTTTTTAGTACTTTCATGGAGTGTAGCAGCATTATCATAGAATTCAGATCATGTTATTAGCAAATTGTTAACTGCAGTATGAATAGCAAATCAGTCAAATTATTAGTTGTTTATAGCAGCAGCAGCAGAAATCTGGTTGCATGAAATTTCAGTGATAATGCATGGCTGGGCTACAGCAATTCTAGTACTTTCATGGAGTGTAGCAGCAGTATCCATAGAATTTCAGATTGCGTTATTAGCTAATTATCGCGTATGCATACAAATCCAATGTAATCTTTAGGTTGTGGCAGCAGTAGGTAGAAACGTAGATTTCATTTGCATTTATTCATTTAGCAGATGCTTTGATCCAAAGCGACTTACAATTGCTGAAGTTTCAGTGACTAAAAACTTTTTGGACAAACAATGCGTTTCATTTATTTAAAAGGGGCTTAGCAATTCTAAGTACCTTTGTGCAGCTGTAGCAGCAGTATGCATAGTTATTCAGATCGCATGTAGCGAATTTAATAGCAGCAGCATGCATGGCAAATTCATATGCAATGTTATAATATTAGCAGCAGGAAGTCAAATTGTTGTTGCTAATATAGCAGCGGCAGCAAAAAGTATTTTAGTTGCTTGAAATTTCAGTGATAAAAGAGTTACTTACCCCATGCGTTAAGTGAAATAGACATTTTATTTCTTTGCTATTTAACAGGGCTTACAGTAGATTTTGTGAACTCTTCAAAGCGAAATAGGCATTATTTGATTGCGTTTGCTTGTTAATAAAGACGCTAATAGCAATTCTAAGTACTTTTGTGCAGCTGTAGCAGCAGTATGCATAGCTATCCAGATCGCTAGTTTAGTGAATTTTAATAGCAGCAGCATGCATAGCAAATTCAGATGCAAGGTTAGAAATAATGTTAGCAGCAGCATGCATAGCAAGTCAAATTATTATTGTTGCTAATATAGCAGTGGCAGCATAAAGTACATTTAGTTGCATGTAATTTCAGTGATAAGATAACACTTGGATTGTAGGGAACTTTTTAGGTGAAATAGGCATTTTATTACTTTACTATTCAATTCAACAAGATTTATAGAACTATTCAAAGCAAAATAAGCATTAATTGGTTGTGTTTGTTTATTTAAAACGGGGCAGTAGCACTTCTAAGTATTTTTGTGCAGCAGTATGCATAGCTATTCCCATCGCCTGTTAAAAAAGTTATAGCATTCATGCAATCAGATGCCAGGTTAAATAAGATTAGCAGCATCAGAATTGCATAACCGTCCCTAGTTATTGTTGCTAATAAGCAGCGCAGCAGAAAGCGCTTTTAGTTGCATAATTTTTAGTGATACCTCTGGAGGGTAATTGCTTATTCAACAGGGCTTACAGCAGGTTTCGTGCACCAGCAGTAGATTATGCTTTGCAAATTCGATTAAATATTTCAACCGCCACCGCTCGCACAATAAATTCCTCCTACAACAACATTGTGAATTCATTAACAGCAACAGCATGTACTTCAACTCTGTATTGAAATGTTAGTGAATATTATCAATAGCAGCAGTAGCAGAAGTTTTGTTGCATTGGCCGTATCGCACTGCATACATTGCGGACCACTTTACCTATCGTTACGGGTCAACTGATTTGGTCATATTGTGCCGGTCGTGTCTGGTGTAGACACCATGTTAGAGTAAAATAGGCATTCGCCTAGCTACTCATATGCCTAATTAATGGAGCTCTCAGCAGTTCAGTCTCTTGTGCAGTAGCAGCAGCTTGCATAGGCATTCATTCGTCGAGATTTTTCTCAGCAGCAGCATGCACAGTATTTCTATGTTGCGAATTTTTATTTGGACACAGTTAATATAAAAGCAGACAACTGCATTTAAATTAAGTCACAGTAGTGTCTTGCTTAAGACCATCTTGGAATGAGCCATGCATTTAGGAATGATGTTCATACAATGCAAACATTATTGTTCTTAATATGCAATATAAATATTTTAAATTATCAAAATAAATGAGCAGCTGCTTTTGAGGCAGAATTAGTCCTGGGCATATGACACCACAACTACAGGGTGTACAGTGATTTATTCTTTCGCCAAATATTTTGTTAGCTTATTAATAAGTTAAAGGTAAGTAATTACATTGCAGTAATGTTAATGAACGTAAAAATAAAAAAAAGATGATTAAATATATATATTATATTTATATAAAATATGTGTAGGTGGTTGCTGGTGGTACTTCCCATCTATCAGCCTGCAGTGTGATTCCTGTTTGTTAATGACACAGTGCGCATTTCTACCTAGGTAAGTTTGAGCTATTGGCTCAGACACACATAGTTATTTAGGTCATTAGTTAAATAAACCTAAGGGTACAGCACCCAGGTTCACATTGTTAAGCCATTAGTTAATTTATCTGGGCTCCATTAGCCCAGAAACACATTTAACTCGGGTCACTAGTTTAAGCTATCTGGTCAACCGATCAGGTACACACAGCATTAGTTCACTAGCGTTAAGCCATTCGGCAAAGCCGGCCCAGGCTCACATAGATACCAAACATACGATCTCACGGCTCTCCGAAGCAGCAGCAGTACATGTGTCTTGGCAATAGATCTGCTTGTTTTGGGGGGTTTTATCTTTTATGTTCCTTCTGCCTTATAGGAATGATTTTAAGTAGATTATTGTATAGCAGCAGCATACATATTTAATTGTTTTGTTTTCTTCTTTCAGCTTTGTTGGGGGGTTATCTTATATGCTATTTGTGCAGCAGCAGTATGTCTTAAATACTCATGCCACCGTATCGCCATATGCATTGGCAGTAGCAAGTTCCTGTACTTGCTTACAGCAGCAGCAATAATCTACAACTACAGCAATAACCAACAGCAGCAGCAATTCAGCAGCAGCAGCAGCGTAGTAGATCTATTCCGCCAAGACCAAATACATTAACATTGTCATATCCATCACCATGCTAAAATCTTCCGAGAGTTGTCATGATTGAACTATAAGCGTTACACTGAATGACAATGGAACATTATTTCAATCAAATTTTGACATTTTATTCTTCAAAAACTTATTTGAAACCTTAAATGTAGACACTTTACTTGCATTTAATGTGCTTTCTATGGACATAAAATCACTTTTGTCCATTTCTTTTGATGCGGACATCTTAACGTCTTTGACACATATATATATATATGCTGTAGTTCTAACCATGTAATTTTAAGATGCTGTTTGCAAATGTTTGCTTGAACTATGGTTTCGGGAATTGTTGAACTATGTTGGTAAATTGCGACTATACTTGGCTAATGATGCTTTTGGGAAACATACCCCAGGTTGACACAGCAACACACTCAGCCAATGGCATAAGATTAGGGCGGGGCTATTTGTTTTTCAGGCTAATGGAACATGGGAGGTGCGTTTAGGGAAACCTACATGAAAACAGTTCTTTTTACAGTTCTTTTTATTTAGGAGATTCTATTTAAAAACTGTTTATTCTAACTAACTAGAACTAGAAGCCACTGAATGAAAAATATGACCATGTAGCATAAAAAAAGTTTGAAACATTTATAGTTACAAGCTGTTTCATATACTTCAGTATTTGTAAAATAGCAGCTAATACACAATATTCTGTACATTATGTGTATAAACAAAGATGATAGTCCATTCTGAACACACTGACACAATGATTTAAGATCAATAATTAATAATAATACATATTTTAACAAATAAATGTATACACTTCAATAAACTCTTTATAGATCTTTTACGGCACAGAGAGATTAAGCAGCCCTGCATGCGCCTTTGCTTTTAGACCTAATAACTTCAGCTTTCCATTTGTGAAAAACTTTGGCAGCTATTCAAGGTTGTTTGTGTGTAATAAATGTTCTCTGCATCGAGAGCATGTGCTGCTTCACCTTCACGTCATCCCTGAGAAGTGTGGCGATTGCTCTCTCACACACGCACACACACACACACACACACACACACACACACACACACACACACACACACACACACACACTTCTGAAAGGCGAAATCTACAGGGAAACAGCCTCATCTGAAATTGTCAAATCAGTATTCACCTCCACATTTATTCAGAGACAGATTAAACAGCCCTCAGTCTATTTATTTGTCTTTCTTTCTTTCTGAAATAAATGAGTACATTATTATAGATGTGAGTTATCTTTAACTTACTTAAAGAACAGTTTCTTTTCCTCTGATGTTAATGAAATTCTGCATGTAATTCTTCTTATCACTGTCATTTTTAGACAACACGAAATTAAAACTGCACGGAAACACTTTATATTAGGGAACAGTATTCACTTTTAACTAGTTGTTTATTAGCATATTACTAGCATTTTGACTGTTTATTAGTACTTATAAAGCACATATTAATGCCTTATTCTGTGTGACCATATTCTGGATCCCTTAACCCTACACATACCTAAACTTAACAACCTTATTAACAACTAAGCAGCAGCAAATTAGGAGTTTATTGAGGGAAAACTCTTAATGAATGAATTAATAGTCAATATGTGTTCCCTAATCTAAAGCGTTAGCAAAATAAATAATGTAATAACTATATTTTTAATAAACTTTGCTGTCGCTGAAGTCACAAACCGGCTTACTTGAATATATTCCATATTACGAATGTAAAATGGGATGTGAACAGCATTTCAATTTGACTTCAGAAGTGAAATGTGTGAAGGGGTTCAGGTTTAGCTAGTCTATGGTCTGGTTTGCCCCTGCTGGAAGCTAAATGAACTACACCTTATATGGACAAAAAGTATTTCCACTGACATTCATTCAAAAGTAGCCATGTTATTAGTCTAAATGAAATTAACAGTTGGAGCCACTCAAACAAACAGAGCAATGTATGACAGAACCCCAGTTTTACACTTTAGGATGTCAAACCTACCACTGGCTTACGGCTTACACTCATATTTAAGTTCAATGTGTAAAGTATGAAAGACTACACTCCTCACCGTTAGTGTTGTGGTTAAAACTCTTGGCTTACACAAGGGAGACTTTATGAGTAATATAAAAATATGAATGACCCAGGAATTTCTACACTTTCTATATCAGGAATCTATATCTCTCTATGCCAGAGACACGTCTGAAGGTAATCTGAAATACACACAAACAAGCTATAATATTTTATGATTTAAAAAAAAAAGAAATCTCTTAAGCTCTACTGTTTTATTTATATAAAATATATTTTCTATTTGAAGATATTTAAAGCTGCAGTCCATAAGTTTTGCCTCTTTGTCGCCGTCTCGGTTTCAAAACCTGGAATTGCAGCTGTGTGAGGAATTATCTTTCTTGCGCGAGTTGTGCTCGGGCGCGGCTCCAGCGCGGATGAATGTAATGTTCTGAAGAGTATGTGTGGCAGTCAGTCACCGCACTGGTGTGGATATTACTGTACTTCGCAATCACAGATTCTAGCCTACGTCTTGGAATATATGACTCAAATAAGAATTTTCACCGTATATTGCCTTCTGAACAAGTAAGTAACAAGTCTGCCTCGTTTGTTCTGACCAACTGAGGAAAACCGCATTAAAATAAATCTTGCTACCAATGGTGATTTAATCTAAAATTCGGTTAGCTCGTATCACATCAAACCGTTCAAATTATTATTATTGTTATACTTTATTCTCAAATTAGTAATGTTAACAACATCAGCATTGCGTGACTATGAGTATAGTGTGTATTAGCATGTGGATTTCAATTTCTGCACAGTCTAATGTCTAATTGTCATACTCTTCGAATTTCATATTAAGAAATAATTTTAACCCAAAAAGCAAACTATGCCCCCCCTCGAACTGGTTTTCTTTAAAATACAAATCATTGTAATCCCAGGCTATCTGTAATCAGAAGCACATTTATAACTGGAATTATTATTTTTTTTTCATTCACATGTGTTTCATAAACATATAGTCCTTTCTGGATTACAAAATCCGCCATCAAAATGATACATTTAATTATTCCAGCTGCTATGAGAAAAGGCTATAAACGATCCGCCAGCTGCAGGATCCTCACATGCAAGATAGCCTACTAGCCGGGACAACTTCTTTATGTTTACAGACGATATGCATGCTCGAATTTCCCGCGAAAACCTACCCCTACCACTCAAATTAGAAAACTTATTAAGCTAAACGCTGTGAATCGGGCGAAAGTAGCGAGGTTTTGAACCCTGGTCTGTTATGTACTTCTCAAATATTGATTTTGGATAATTTTTAACCAAAAAAAGTTACAGACTGCATTTACTGATTATTATCACTGTTGTAAAAAGTTTTTGCTGCTTAATATTTATTGGTACTTTTTTTTCAGGATTCTTTGATGAATACAAAATAAAAAAAACAGCATTTATTTGAAATTTATAATTTTTTGTAAAACTGTAAATGTATTAACTGTCACTTTTGATCAATTTAATGTAGCCTTGCTGAATACATTTTTTTTTAATCGTACTTACCTCAAACCTTTGAAGGGTATTGTATCATGATTTCCACAAAACTATTAAGCAGCAAAAACTGCTTTCAACATTGATTATAAGAATCAGTATTAATAACTGAGTAGCAAATCAGCATTAGAATATGATGGATGATGAAAATTTTGCTTTGCCACAGGAATAAATGACGTTAAATGAACAAACACAAAAAATGTAATTGTAATAATATTTCACAATGTTACCGTTTTACCGTATTTTGCCACTCAGGCAATGTGCACTTCCTTTAAGCTGCACTGGCAGAAAAGTTTCTGCCAGAAACATGAATGTAACAGCAATGTAAAGAGTGTACATATGTTTACACTGATGTGTGTGCATGTGTGAACGGCTCAGTGATGGCTGCCTTCCCACTACCACTCCAATTAGCAGCTTGTGCGGACAGTGAGGCGTGATCCTGTCTGCTGCAGAAGAGACAGAATCTGCTATCTGCAACGCTGACTGACAGCAGGAAAAGAGAGATTCATCCAACCCCCCTATGCTATGTAACATTTAGTTGCTAAACTATTATTCATTATGTAAACAAGGCGTTGACCGTCTTACAGTAATAGGCTGTATATACTCGATCATAGAAATAACGTGGCGGCTAGATTGACCTGCTTTTCGACCTGGCGGCTGACCGCAGTGTAAAACATCATTCTAATAGGCTTCATCACACAGTGACTGCTTTTGAACTTTAAAGGCAGTTTTGTAGTTTCTTTTGCAAAGCGAGTGACATACTCCATAATGTCAGCTTGCACCTCGTTAAAACAACAATAACAACATATGTCCAGTAATGTTCTCACTGACATGCCCTCAAATCGGAAACTCTGGGCTTAAAGAAATGTCAGTTTTCCATCTGTAATAATGACATTGTGGTGACGTTCTTGTGCGTTCAACTCGTAAATACAATCTTTTCGACATGACTTGAATGCACCATAGTTACAACCCAGAATATGCCAACAATCAGAACCATAACACCCTAGCAAACTAGCTATGTTCAAAAAATCACCTACAGCAGCAACTACTCAAAGCACCCTAGTAAACTCATAGTAGCGATTTCCCATTTTACCCATAAATCCCAGCATTATGGTGGTGAGCTTAGTATGGGCAAGAGCTCTTCACAACTACTTGCAACTGAAAAAGTGTGTGTTTGTGTGTGTGTGTGATATGGTCAGAGAGCAGCATCAATCACCGCTTCAGTGCTGCTTTGGGACCTATTAGAGTAAAAGAGCAGAGAAAGACTCTAGAGAAATATGTGTGTGTGTGTGAGACAGAAATGAGCTGACTTAAGAAAGGTGCTAATACTCAGAACCGACTGGGTCATATGCCCTGGTGTTCAGTGTGAAATGCATCATGGGGATTTATCTTTGCTTTGGCACGTAAAAATGTTTCTTCTCTGCTCTTAGGGCATATTACTCTCAACCTAATGTGGCTTGGCAGCCTTCTTGCTTAGATTATTACAAAATAAATCAGAACTCTTGGTCAGGGCGGGCAGGCCTGAGATGGCAAAAACAGTTCACACTTGTTTAACATGGTTTAGATGTTTTGTTGCTGGTTCAAGATGCCCTACCAGCTCTTAACCAACATGGTCTACAAGCAAGAAACCAGGACCACTAGCAGATAGTCCAAAGTTTCTCCATCTAGACCAGCTAGAAGCCAGCAGGGCTGGTTATTTTGACTTGTTTGCCCATGAGCTCAAACCAGATCAAAAGCAAATGGATCCCAGCAGAACCCACACAAACAGACTTGTGTTTGTCTCTTGGCCACTAAGACGAGGCTGATGTCAGAACGGTTTGTTTACATTTAGTCAGCTAACAATGAACAGTTTTTTTTGCAGTAAGACCTTGTGATGGAGTAAAAATGCCCATTGAATATGTATTTGAGTACTTGTCAAACCCAGACAACATCAGTCAATAAGGCAACATGAATGATTAGTTGCTTTAGGTATCATAAACATTTTACAGCATTTATTGAAGTTAATTTATAAATATACTATTATTCATTGCTCGTTCATGATGTATTAATTAATACTAACACAGAAGAAACAGGAAAACACAGATTATCCGATTTATTCAACCACATTATTTGTGATCTATACAATATTATTATTTTTCTTTTAAACTTGATTTCTTGGTTTTTATGATTAATGTAATTCTCTATATGCGATCTGCTAGATTAAATTATGCAGAGTGAATGTGAACCAATCAAGTACTTGAAAATAATTTTAATGTTGACAACCTGAAACTATAACTGAAAGCATGCTTTGAATGGGGCTTAAATTATAAGTAAAATTAAGTATTATTTTATCAGTTTTTTTTTTAAAGATGGGAAAAGTGTTTTATATTTCAATATGTTGGGATTTAGAACGGTTTCAATGACACTATATTCCATTGTGGTGAACAGAGGGGCTTTTGATTAGGGAGAAGACGATTTCGTTGTTTAACTCAAGGAGCATTTAATACTTAGCACTTAGCATGTTTGTTAGCTAGTTAGTACAATCTTACAATTCTGTGTTGTAAAAAAACATACATGAAATTTAACAAATCAATTGTTTCAGGCAACCAAATAAAATAATTTGTAGACTATTTAATTAGATTACTTAAAGGGGTCATATGATGCTGCTAAAAAGAACATTGTGTATTTGGTGTAATGAAATGTGTTTATGCGGTTTAAGGTTAAATAAAACACATTATTTTCCACATACTCTACATTATTGTTTCTCCTCTATCCCCGCCTTTCTGAAATGCGTCGATTTTTACAAAGCTCAATCATCGTCTGAAAAGCGAGGTGTGCTTTGATTGGCCAGCTATCCCGTGCGTTGTGATTGGCTGAATACCGCAGTGCGTTGCCGAAGATGTTACGCCCCTCACCATACTGTGATGATGCCCTGTCCGGCCGGAGCCATGAGACCAACACATAAAACGCCATTAACAAACGGGCTTCGTTTCATCCCTGGGACATAATTACTGATTACAATGACTTATATTTAGTTTTTTACACGTTGCGTATCGCGCTGCGTAAACATGTCTGCATTTGTGATCGGAGAAATGACAAACAACAAGCGCTACTCTACACTGCTCAAAACTCGCGTTTGAATCGTCAGTTGCAAATCCTTTAAATATGAAAACGTACTTACAGGCTGTGAGTCAGAACAGCCGGCATTGTAGTCTACTCTCCCAGGATCAGGAAACAGTCCTCCATAAAATGCACGGCACACTGTTCTGGAACAGTGTTGTAAATACAACTTAACCACTGATTTCTAGTCGTGTCTACAGCATACTACAGCGAGAATCAAAGTTATGCCTTCTGTCTTGGCGTGAACATTTGGGCGGCATTATGCCAATCTTCCCACATCGTGACGTAGACATGTGGGGGCGTGTTCGAACGCGCCGTTTTAGAAAGGCGTGGACGCGCTTAACTTTTATAAGAATTCTCTTTGTATTTGAGACTTTAGTCTTTGCAACTTTAGGGATCTTATCTATTCACGTACAGCTTGTAACACCCCGAAGAGAAAGGAAAAATTTTAATCGCATCATATGACCCCTTTAAAAAGAACTTTATTCCATGATGCTGAAAATAGCGTGATCAAATTCTGTTTGTTCAACTTCATTGATTCACATGGAACTGATGTATCTGAATAAATCACGCACATTAAACATTGTAAAAAATGATTTTCGAAGTTAGAAAACTACAGTTTTACAAGAAATACTATTTCAGTCTTTCTACAAAATTACACGCTTAATTAAAATATTTGTTGCTGTTTCTTTGTAATTATTTATGAAATTTACTAGCATTTTCTGAGTGAAAAGGTTTTAAAGGAAATCCTACACCAATTTTTTTTCTTTTATATATAGGGTATATGCATAAGAAACATATGCATGCAAGTTTGCTCTTTGTAAGATGTATGACAGAGTTTAATATACAAATTCTGAATAAAATCCACAAAATGTAAATGCCTGTGAAGATCGGTTGCTAAGTGCTGGGGTTTTTCTATGCAGTGCTGTAGACCCTTTTAGAGCCTTGAGGTCATGCCATCCTCGCATCGGCTGATTTAAACAATCACTTCCTGTCTCATACAGGTGTTGTTCAGATATAATAGAGTTCATGCCATCTTCATTTTCTCTACTAACTTACCGACTCATTGGCCCAGCAGTGAATAACCACTTCTCTGAACTGAGAGCTCTCAAAATCAATCCTTTGCCCCATGCCATCCCTTGAGACCCTCAGCCAGTTTTCACAGCACTGAGAGACAGCACTGATCACCATCATCAACATAATTAGCCTTCATATCAAACACAGATCATAAGAGAGCAATTATTGTGGCTGCCATTTCAAAATGAGCTTCACAGGTTTGATTTCGAGAGGGGAGAGTTTCAGACTCCGATTTCTCTAATTGAACCCCAACTGACTGTCAAGCAAAATGCTAAATCCTTTTAAAGGAATATTCCAATTTTATTACAAGTTACGTTCAATTACTTTTGTGGCATAATTAAAATGATTTTGACTTATCTCTAGTTTTCATTAAAAAAAAGAAGAAAAAAAAAAAGTTAAGATTAGACACTTACAATGGAAGTTTTCTGAAGATTTAAACAAAAACTAAAAACGATATATGAAGCTCAATTTATAAATGCACCCACATTCATTACTCTGTCAAAATATATTGTATGTATTATTTGAGCTGTAAACACAGTCGCTTTTTACTACTTTTATAGTTACGGTTTCTTGGCAACAAAGCCGTAAAACTGTATTTCACACGGAAATGCATAAAAATGGCACAAACAATATTGCTTACTTTTATTACAACTGAAAACATGCTATCAACACAGTGAGAATTTTAATTTTTACAGACTGGCCCTATTCACTTACACTGTAAGTGCATCACTGAAACCCAGATTATTGGCCTTTTTTTAAGAAAATGACAATTCAATGTTAAAGTTTGTTGTAATCAATATTGTGCCAAAAAAGCTGCCAATTAAGCTGAACATGCATTGAACTCACATTAATCTCCTGTTCTGTTATTTTGACAAATCAATCCCTATATCCGAATGTTTCTCCTAGGCCGAAAACAGCATGTGAATTAAGTAGTATGTCCAAAAATTACAGTATTGATAAAACAGTAGATGAGAAGTAGCAAGATAACCTACTACTGTACATCCGGTGAGATTCTGAAGCACAGACGGACACTTCACTATCCTTTACTTTAGGATCTACTTGGACGGTATGTGATTTTGAATGCAGTTAATGTTATGGGATTTGGGAGATCTGATCTGACTCTTAAGACTCTACTGTCTTGATCTGATAGTAGAAGACAAAGTATTGGTCAATTTATGTGTAAGGTGTTTTTGGATAAACTGATATACTCGAAATACGGTGAAAACGGTCTCATTTAAAAACGAATGCTGCAATAAATTCAGTATTTTCTCTGACCTATTTGTGCAGTCTGATTCTACGACTGACAGGTTTGGGTCTGGCTCTTTGTGTCACCATGACTCTTGGAAATTGCTCAGGTGGAAACTAATGTGAACTTTATGAGGTGACAAAGAGACAAAATCACTTTCTCGTCCAAAGATGAAGCTCTGAAAATATTTCTTTCATTAGTGACCTCAACAGATCTTCCACCTCTGGAGACAGAACCAGCTTTATAAGTGGCTTATAAGGTTTGACGTCTGTTATGACAGTTTTTTTTCTCATAACAGTGAGAAGGATCTTTCTCTTTGGAGGAAACACAGAGTGAGTTTGGCCGTGCTCTAAGAGGGAGGTTAACACACACCGACAGCAGTGTAAGACAGTCAGCAGTCTGAGTTTGAGTAAGACTCACCGATGAAGCCCAGCTGGGAGAATTCGAGAATCATCCACTCCTCTGACGGCTGCTGCAGGGCGAAATTCTTCATTGTGGTGAAGTAATTTGGCCGTGCTACAATGTCATCCTCTAGCTGGGTGAGAGAGAGAGAGAGAGAGAGACAATACTGAAGGAAGACTAGCAGCTGTAAAGTGGATCCGAATCATTTGCATTCGCCAACAAGTTCAATTCTTTTTCTGGGTAACTAAGGCTAAATGATTTAAAGGTGTGCCATCTTCCAGAAGTTAATATACTTTCTTTGATCCCATCTTAATGCAGAGACGACTGCAAGTAAACTCTTCGATGATTGACTTCCTGAAGAGTGTAAAGGCCTGCTCAGAAAAACACAAATGTTCGTATGATAAGTCGGTCCAACTTTCACAAGCGATTTCTCTGTTCAACAAAAATCCACGGTCACACTAGACTTTGAGCATATGAAATTTCTTCGGACACTGTAACGGTCGTGATATGACGTCACGCTCTGTAGCGTCTTTTTAAAAACTTAAATTCAACACATAACAAAGAATAATAAATCTAAAATGTAAAAACATACAATCTACTCCTCCTTCCTGAAGCGCTGCAGGTTTAAATGGATGTTCTTCGAATTTAGCTACGAGGTCATGCCTAGATGTATGGATCTTCTGTTGGTCACACATCTTCACATGATATGAATTCACGGGTCAGAGTTCACCAAGCTTGAACTCTTTCCACTCTCCTGCATTCGCATGTGTATGAATGGAAGTCAATGGAAGGAAAAGTGTAGTGTGACCGGCCCTTAATGCGAAAAGAGAAGGAAGGAAACCAAACTGTTTCAAATGTCGTTCAGATTTTTTCACAGTCTTGCAGGCTAATTCCAGAATCTCCTTCTGCTATTCACTGTAAAAGCAGTCTGTTCTTGAGCGCCACCAAGTCAAAGTTTTAAGTAACAACATTTCTGGATATGAAAAAAAGTACCACTCTTATTGGTTGGCCACTTTTTTTGTCTGCAGTGCAATGGAAAAAAGATTGGAACAGCTCACATTGACGTCATTAAATAAAACTATTTCGTTACTTGATATAAAATAAATGTTAATAAAAATAAAATAAAATATAAAAAACTTCATCTTCAACTTCATCTCTTTTATTTTAGTCTGAATAGATGCATTAACAGCCTTTCATTAAAATTAAAATGTTTATCACACAGAAGTTTTGCACAGAACAAGTCAAATTTATTTCTATAGTGCTTTTCACCATACATGTTAATTTAAAGAGGTGAACACACAGTGCTTAGTGATGCTTTCAGATTGGATAAACCTGGAAACCTCATTTTCTTTCTGTCATTGTCATTTTCTTTCTATTTTTTCTGGTGTCGTGAGTTGTGTGGAAAGTAAACACTATGTTTAAATCTCACGCACTGTGCTTTTCATGGCTGTCACTTTTTGAAAGACTGGTGGAGCACATTTTCTTTTCTTTAAACACCCATGTTGAGTGAGCTTAATGCATGTGATGGAAGAACTAAGCAAAAAAAAACAAACAAAAAAAACAAACTCAAGGTGGAATGCCATATGAAAAGCCATACACATCACAGTCTAAAGTGAATGCATGATTGTGAAAAAAGGGAAAAGACGTAGTCATATGTTAGTTGTATCTAAACGCCCACAAAAAACTGATCATAAAAGAACATGCAACAAAAGAAGTGCTAAAGTGGCCTTTAAGATCAGCTTATCTTTTATTTTCATCTGAAAGCCATTTTTCAAAGTTCTCATAAAAAAAGACAAGTCAGGGTTTATTTTGACCAACTGACAGCACATTATCACTTGCATCAGTGCATGCAAAAACATTGTGGAACCAGCTGAGTTCATAGACCCATTCACTCAAACCCAGTTGTGTCCAGTTCTAATGTGCAGTTTGGTCATTATCTTCATTTAATCTTACCTGTATGTAATAGGTCCCTTTAGTCTGGGCATACATCATCAGGAAGCAGTAATCCAGGTTCTGCTTTGTTCGCCATCTGCAAAAACAATCAGCATGTGCTTTAAAAAGAATAGTATACAGCCACACATACACAAACCAACAGGTTGAAGATAATAAAAAATAGAAACCGAGACCTGCTTTTTAAAGATAAGAGGACAGTGAGTGATGGATTATTTGTTGCAGCTGCTGTTTATCCAGCTTTCACAGTGTATATGGATGTTATTTTAAAGTACCAAGCTTAAAAAGTGACCGGGAAAAAAAATCCTTTCAATTAAAATATTGCACATCATGACATATCACACCAGGCTTGATGTCAATTGTCTTTGTTTCTTGCACGTCTCATCACTGATGTCAAACATACTGTGATGAGTCTTGATGTGTGACATGGGAGCTGAATGACATTTTGCGAGGTACAACGCAAGTGAACATTCAAGCCATTGGTAGGGACAATGAAGAACAAAAAAAGGCATTTCCCAATCAGTGGGCATTTTTAAGCCACTTTACCTGATTTTTTTTAATTGGAGTTGGCCGTTCCCAAGTGCAAGACAGGTTATTATACGAAATCACCAGTAGCTTAATGTGCTAGAAAGTGACTTGTGGTTTATGGAAATTCCCAGGTTGATATCTATATCAAAAATGAAATAACTATAGCAACACTAAATGAATCTGCGTTTTTGTATGAATCTGGTGTTTTGATCATTTAGATCAAATCGGTTGAATGAATGATGATTCACTTATGAAGACAGTGATGCCACCTACAGGCATTTTTTTTATAAGTAAAAGTATAATTATAAAGAATATAAATAAAAGTCATAGCTACGCTGTATAAAGTGCACAAAGTCGAAGGTTTATAAAAAGTCTTTAATCCAACACACAGGCTAGCATAAACGCAGACGTTAACGAGACCAGACAAACTAGGACTGAATACACAGTAGCTTAAATACACAGACCGAACAAGGATAATTAACTACACACCTGAACAGAATGACACAGTTAACTCAATGAAGGGGAACGGTGCAAGAGGAAAACAAAGTCCAAACTGAATGACATGTGACAATATAACTGTAACTGCAGAGTAAAAGCAAAGAAAATATTTACATTTAAATTACATTTTGTCCAAAAGTGAATGTCACTCAAGATGACTCATGAGATGATACATGACATGAAAAAGCCTCATTGATTTTTTCCCCCTCCTATACCATGTGTTTCCGGATTCTGTAAAAGAAAGATCTGTTTGATCCATACTGTATAGTCTAGAGTCCAGACTTATGTTTTTCAGCCACTTTATACTATGTATCCAGCGAATATTACCTGCTGACTACAGCTAGGGTTTCTGGCATTATTTGAAGTGCAAAATGAATTACACAACAGATTTTTTGGGGGGTAATTAATCAAATCTGTTAGATATTTTCCCTATTGTCTTCATAAGCATGAATGAGTAACTATGGGACTTGATAAGACAGCTGAAAAAATGCCCATCTAGTTTTAAAAATGCACACTGAACTGGGAAACACCCATTCGGTTCAGCAGAGACCCACAGCAGATTTGGTCAGGCAGTTCAAACAAACAGAGTAAATGCTTGAAAGTAGCACAGAGACACAGTGTAACTCTTTTTAGGCAACGAAACTATTAATAGCCTACTTTGCCCATGTATATTATACTAGGATAGGAAAAAGTATTTAAAAAAATTACACGCTTGACATAAGAACTATATATAACTGTTTACAGCCTAGATGTTCTTAGTGAAAGTGTGTGTAGTGTAGTAACGGGATTTTAGCAGCACTGACCACATCAAACGTGCTGAGTGCAAACAGATGCAGTCGAATGATAAACGCACAAGCCTCTCTCTGTTTCACACAAACTTACGCACATACAAATTCAGTGTTTTGATAAGCTGCCCTACTTTCTGTGATACCCTTCAGGAAGGAAATTATCTGTTAGAGACATCATATGTGTACATTTACATACATTTACGTCAAGAGTTTCAACAACACACACACGCACACACACACACCTTTTCAACAACACACACACACACCTTTTCAACAATACACACACACACACAGAAAACTACTGCCATTTTTTGAATATAAAAAAAAAACAGTTTAATATGTTTTTAAAGCTATTCTGTTCTCTAGGACACAGAGAGTGTCCACATAAAACATGTTTATGTTGTAGTACCCATGTCATTTTACACATTTGTGTCCTCATAAACCATATACTGTATACCAGAACACACACACACACACACACAGTGATCTTGTGATGAGAACATTAACCCTCTGGCATCTTTTGGACAAAAACCCTTTCTGTGTCTCTGCACTTCTCCAGCATTCTCTTTAAAATGTGGATATACAGTAGCATGATGATATAGGGAAAAACTCACCATTATTATTATTATAACTACATTTTCTTTATTTTATTGAATTGTAAATAAAGAAAGAAAGAAACAATAAAGAAATATATTAGTAAAGTAAAAAGATACCATTGCACAGTAAAATAAAAGAGTATTTAATAATAATAATTTTATTTTACTGAACAAAATTACAATACTAATATTCACGTCTGTCTTAATTTCCTCATGTTCAAATGTTAAGAAAACTTAAAGCTTCTCTTTTGCTGACAACTGATTTATAAACGACTGATTTGATGATTTGAAAAAGATTGATTTGATGATTTCTATAAAATGATTTGAACAATAATAAAAAGCACAACATTTAACTTTTAAATCTTAGAGGTTAAACAATTTATAGACAGACAGTAGACAGACAGACAGATAGAGACAGACAGACAGACAGACAGAGACAGACAGACAGAGACAGACAGAGACAGACGGAGACAGACAGACAGAGACCGACAGACAGAGACAGACAGACAGACACAGACAGACAGACACAGACAGACAGACAGACAGACAGACAGACAGAGACAGACAGATACTGTAGATCCATATGCTGTTTTTAGTGCCCTGTTGGATAAACCTATATGCACCCTATTTGGAAAAAAGTGTGAAATCCAGACATCGGCACTATCCCTGAAATACAGACGACAGCTTTTCTCTTTTTCCTGGATGTGTGAGATGGTCAACAATTTAACCAGGGTCTCTCGAGGATACATCTGTCCAACTTTGTCAAATCGCACACTGCACACACACAAACTCAAGTGCAGTCACGCAATGTCAGATTAAAACACACTAAGACTCGTAAACTCATTTTGGTTGTTTACAGACCGGTCTAAATCTTTAACCTCTAAAAGACTGAATTTCATTTAATGTAATGAAAATTAAAGGAGTTTGATTCAATATGTGTAAAATAGAGAATCACACTCATGCCACCAAACCCTGAACCCAAATGTGAGGCCTCTGAATAAACATGCAGTTTGTCCACATGTGGAACAACTGAAGAATTAATCTTCTAAGTATAAACACCTCCTGGCCAACAGTAGATAAAAAAAAAAAAACATGAATATTTTAACTACTACACTGAACAAACCGAACAAAAACACATTACTAGAAAGAAACAGATCTGGTCTAAAATGGATTTGTATTTTTCTTGGCTGATTGGTTATTGAATTGTGTGTCTTGCTTGATTGGTGATGGATTCATCTGCCTGTCTGATCCAGCACTGATCTGTTCATCAGCGTGCTCTGGGTTGAACTGGATGGCCTGATGAGATCCGACAGGCTTTGAGCACAAACAGACGTTAATGAACATATTTACCTGCATCACTGTACTGACTGCTTGTTTTAGGAGAATGTGATAAGAATGTGTCTGTCCAGAACTGAGCACTGCTGTTTTACCTTAAAGAGAGGTGTGACTGCGAAACTGATGAAAATGAGGTTGTGCAGAACATTTTCATTTGGGAATATGTTTGTTCTTAGTGCGAGTTTCTCAGCAATCATGCAAACGGCTGAACTCATGGTACTGTAACTATACTAAGATCCTCCAATGATTTTCACAAATGTATTCCCAAACTTTTTTTCAGCCAAACCCCTTAGACATAAAAATATTTACTTGAAGCCCCCCTGAGATTTTAATTTAACATTTCGAAAATTTAGATAACACACTGCCATGTTTACAGTTCGCTAAGTAGGTTAATAGTTACACGACATACAACTAAATATATTTCTGTCATGAAAACTCTCTGAGAGTTTTAGCATGGTAATATACATGGCAATGTGTCTGGTCTTGACTGTTTTTTTTCAAGGCATTGTTAGATGCCAGTGTTTCATAGTTCATTCTGTCATAGTTATGCAAAGTTTTGATTTCAAAAACCGTATCATAGCCATTAAACTATATCTTATGATGTTAAATTTGTATTTAACCTCAAAAAGATCTCATGGTAAAAAGAGGTGCTAAAGTCCAATTTTGAGGTTGCTGTGCTGTACAATTAAATGATTATAATCTTAATTCAAGTAAAGAAGGATTCTGAAAGTCTGACAGTAATCAGTCTTGAGTCCTACTGTAAGGTTAACCCTGCCTGCTTTAAATGTTTCAAAATAATTAACAGTTGAAAACATTTGTTAGAAATTTAGAAATGTAATCAAAAATTAATCAAATGTAATCAGTTACATTACTTTAATAAAGCAATTGAAATAGTTACACTACTTATTACATTTTAAACAGGGTAACTTGTAATCTGTAACCTATTACATTTCCAAAGTAACCTTCCCAACACTGATTACAATTGTAGTTTAAAATAAAACTATACATTTGATAATAATACAAGTTACAACTTTAATATTTATGTATTCAATTCTTAAATACATTTCTTTTTGCAAAATATTGGTAAAATACTGTAAACGTCTGTTCACAAAATGTTGGAATTGGTGAATTTGAGTATTGTAAATTAAGCCCATGCAGAGACAAACTTTGCTGCATTTATTGTGAACTGAGCCACTATGAGACGCTGAAAGCACTGGATCATGAGCTGCTCAGGTGTAAATGAACAGCGTAGCGCTTCAATCTAAAACATGCATCAGATCAGAATATACAGTTTCACATTCAGCATTCATTTTGACAGTCGCACTAAACTATATCTGGACTATTGTGCAGCCCCATTTATTTTTATCATTAGTTATTAGATTTTCCTCAACTCATGAACCCCCTGTAGTTCCCTGACAAACCCCCATTTGGAAAACCCTTGAATTTCTGACAGGAGTGAAAATGAGGCTGTGAGGGACAGAAGTGCCATGTCTTCGATGGGTTGTACTGAAACATGCCAACTGTTCACCCGATGAAACACCTTTCCAAAAAACTTCAGCAGACAAACATTTCAGAATTAAGAAATTTGATCAAATTACCACATCTTTGAATTTAGCACGCACAGTGGCACTGTAAGAGTGTGTGTGAGACGCTTGATTCAGCACTGATGTGACAGGCTGCAGATAAGCAGTGTGTGTGTGTGTGTGTGTGTGTGTGTGTGTGTATACAGTGACATTCTTTGGTTTAGTTGTGCGTTTGTGTTAATTAAACTGAACTGACAGAACAGAGATGCTGGAAGTGTGTGTGTGTGCACTCATGAATAAGGCATAAAGAAGCCTGATCCCGGGGGAACACGCGCACACGCAAAAAGCTCATTTAAGTTCAGGCAGAACTTTTTGCTCAGCAGAGAGCGCTTTCATAAGACCTGAAACTCTAGTACATGAACACAGATGCCTCTAGCTTTCTCAATTTCACACATTTAGCGTTGCAAAATGGATCTGTACACGATTCATAACGCAAGTTACTTGCAGAATCGAAAGCAGTGAATGTAATCTGCATTTCTGTACATGTGATCACTGTGTGTGCAAATAGTTATGTTTTTCATACCGAGTATGTGAGATGCTAATCGCTGAGGGGGGCAGTTGTAGCTCAGCATTCACACTGATCATTCATGGCTAATTGCAACAAAACACACACACACACACACTGATGGGAAGAGGAGGGTTTGTGTTCAGCAGTGTTCAGCAGTCATATTACCTGACCCGCTCTTTAGGGTCACCAAATGACTCTTTGAGGTGAGAGAAGTCTGGATAGAAATGGATGGAGGGAGAGATGATCTCCAACAGCCCAGACTGAATCTCCACTGGAAACCTGAAACACATGCAGAGGGTTGGGCTACTGTAAGTATGTGAACACAACTAAAGCATCATTTACATTCACATCATTCTGTTTGACTTTATTTCTTTTGTAAAACATAAAAGATGTGTATTAAAATGTCCAAGCTCCTCTTTCCATACACTGAAAGTGAATGTGGACTGGTGCGGTCAAGTTTTGAATATGCAGAATGACATTTGAGAGGACATTTTCAGCAAATTATGACTTCAATTTGAGTCTGTTTTTCACACAAAGCTAGGCAATGATTTCATATTTAATGGTGCTTTTCTCACTTTTGGTATCGGACAGCACTAGTATCCAGGTGAGAGTGTGTGTGTGTCTGTGATGCATCTATTCATTACATTTTTTAAAAGTTCCTATAAGTACAATAAAAACATAACTGAAACTAAAATATAACTGGAAAAAAAAAATCACACACTTTAAATAGTGCTTATATCTCCTAACTTCATAAAACAGGCTGTGTGACTATGAGGAATGATTACGTCAGAGTATATGTCCCTATGCGGGTTCAAGGGACTTTATTTAAATGAAATACATATACCCCTTTCACTATTGTTCACATGCTAGTCATTATTCCCCATTTTCATTTTTAGGTGAATTATTCTTTAAAAACTTCTGTCATATATCACCATCTTTGTGTTTCAGATTTTAAACTACAGTCATGAGTTCATACCCTATATCATTAATTATATTAATTTAAATCTGAGCATTCAAATGCATTAATACATAAAATTTATTGCACAAATCTTAAACATTTAAAAAAGAAAAAAAGAAATATAATAGAGATACTTTTATGTTTTTTTATTATTCTGAACCAGTTTTCATTTTCATTGTAATTTTAAAGTTTTGGTAGTTTTGTCTTTAGATAATTTAATTTTTTTTTTAATTTTTCGTTTTTAGTAGTTTGCTTTTTAAAAAATGCCTACATAGTTTTAATTCATTTTTTTTTCACTTTTAGTTTTAGTTATTTTAGTAAGTCAAGCTCAATGAAATTAAAATGAAAAATTCTTCCTTGGCAACAATTATTATCTTTCATTTTTTTTTCAAGTGACGTTTTTTTATGGTTTTATTTTTAGCTCACATTAATAACCCTGTTTTGCACCCACATAACACACCCATAAGTAGATAGATACAGTAAGGGGAGAAATAAGAGCCAACAAAAGCAAAGATTTAATCAAAACACACACAGACAGCGATCCAGTATTGTAAACCTTTGCAAAAACAAAGTATATATAAAACAGTATAAGCACAAACACATGACTAATGTTGGACAAGCAGAACAAAGCAGAGGAACTCTAACACCCGGAGGATGGACTTTCCCTTCTGTTTCTTCTGCTATTGTCCTCAAAAAAACATGAGGAAAAGTCTGCAGTCACACGATCTCTGACACACACATAAACACACATGTATCCATGAAACTCAAGCAGATTATGGTCAAAACAGTAATACAAATCTCGAGTACTTACAGGCGCTTAAGGTTGTCAGCAACACTATTTGCATATTGTTGATCCGTCTGCAAAACAAAGCAAGAATCAATGGCTTAATAAATGTTCACCTTTGGGCTAGACAAGTGTTTGTAGGAGTTTTTTGGATGAATGTTTAAGTACAATGTCGATTCTCATTTCCTGACTTTTCCTGCTAAAGAGATTATACAGTCTCTGTAGTCAAGAGAGAAACTTTAACTGTCCAATAATGGAAGCAAATGGTGATGAGCAGCTAAAGCACTTTCCACTATAAAACAGCAGATGGATTTCACTGTTCAGATTCAATTTGACGGTTCGTTCAAAATGCAACCAATGTATGCGCCGCATTCTTGAAGTTTCCATTAGTGGCGCTATAGCCGTCATTAGAATGAACAGAATTACAGTCGGTTCTTTCTGTAAGATTATTGTTTTTTTTACTTTAGGTCTTTAAACAATTTATGCATCGTGTTATCATTTAAAACTTTCTATGTAAAGATTTGCTCCAAAAGTTTGTGCCGTCATTAAATATAAGCCATTTTTATTTCTACTTCCGGTTTATCGAGTACTCAGACATTTTAACATCAAATTTCTTTTTTTTAAGAAATATAATCTTTATATTCATGAGTTCAATCTTTATAACGGACAGAAAAGACCATCACAACTTCCATTTTATGTCTACTTTAAAGGGGTGGTTCATTGCGATTTCAATTTGTTTACGTTAGTTAGTGTGTAATGTTGCTGTTTGATCATAAACAATATCTGCAGAGTTACAACTTAAGTTCAATGCAAACGAAGATATCATCTTTTAAATTTCTGGCAGTTTAATGCCTACAAAAACCGCTGTTAGGGACTACAACGAGCTACTTCCCGGGTTTGTGACATCACAAACCCTGATAAACCCCACCCTCGGGAACACTCTTCAATAATATCCTTTGCTTCTCAATCGGGCTCAACTGATAAGCGATTTTAACGACACCTTGTTTACAATACAACCGGAGCACATGCCGCTGAGGAGAGGGGCGGGACGTTTAGACGCACACTAGAGGCGTTTAGCCAATCACAACACACTGGGCTAGCTAACCAATCAGAGCCCATCGGAAGGGGCTTCATAAAAACAGGAAATGATCAGTGCGTTTCTCAGAGAAGGGACAGAGCGGTGTGGAATAAAGGTAAATAATGTGAAAAATAATGCATTCTTTAAAAAACGAAGCATTAACACATGTTAGACTGCACCCCATAAACACAAGCAAGCCTAGAAAAAAAACAGTGAACCACCCCTTTAAGTGTTCAAATACTCTAGAGCTGTTTTGAGGCACTATTAATGTACCCTATTGTGTCAAATGGAGCCAGAACTGTAAAACTCAAGGACAGCGTACAAGGGCATAATGTGAGGATCCAGACACTGTGTCAGTGTTCATGACCTGCCGGACTCATCAAATCCTCATTATTTCCCACAGATCTCTAATGACTAAGTCATTGTTTTCTAAACTATCAGAGTGACTCCTGAGACACAGGGAAGAGAACGAGTGATAGATGATGAGGAAACACCTGCAGCAACTTTGGCCAAACCTTTCGATTCCAGAGAAATGGGAATTGCTGCTTTTTCAGACAAATAGGAAGTTTGGGGTTTATAACTTAGATGAAAAACTCTGACCCATTTAGTGTCACGTCAGCTCCTCTTCATAACGGTTCGATCCAGAGATGTTCACAAGTCTTTAACTTGGAGTCTGAGTCAAGTCTGAAGTCTTTAACCTGGAGTCTGAGTCAAGTCTAAAGTCTTTGGTCATGAGTCCGAGTTGAGTCTCAAGTCATTTAATGGCTCACTAAAAAAAATCCTTGTATTCCAACATGTATTGAAATCTTCCTATTTACGAAGTTGTTTTATATAGGCTATAGACAAAATATATGATCTATGATCTGCTTTGTAAAAAAAAAAAAGAGGTGTTAAGATGTAAGGTTAATGTACAGCCTGTTACCAATGTTTTAATCCATTACCATGTTCAAAACAGTTTTCTGTAATCAAATTCTATAATAAGAGAATGATCTACCATGACACAAAAGGAAATATTTACACAGATATTACAAAACCATACAAATAAATATTTCTTTATGATATAAGTCAGGGGTATTCAATTAAAGTTCCAACAGGTAACTCTGGAGGTCCTCTATATTTCTTCCAAGCAAAGGTCTGGACAAAAAAAAATCAATAAAATAAAAAAATCAATACATTTTTACATGTATTGTATTTTTACATTTAGATACATGCGAGGCCATGTGACAAAAAAATAGGACATCCTATTCATAGGAATCCCATCCATAGGAAATCCTCAGGACATCCACAATGGTGCTGCTATGGGTGTTTTGAGTGGTTTTCAGATTGTTGTTATTCGGGTGCTAAAGTGTTCAGAGAGGATTTTTAGTGTGTTGCCATCTGGTTGCTAGAGTGTTCAGAATGGTTTTAATGAAGCTTGCTGGTGTTCAGTATCAGAGTGTTCAGAGTGCTTTTTTTGGCATATTGTTTTTCAGCTGCTAAAGTGTTCTGAGTGTTTTTAGCATGTTGCTATTTGGTTGCTGGAGTGCTTGGAGTGTATTTAGCACTGCTGATGATGCTATATAGCATGTTCTAGGTGGCTGCTTACCGGCTCAAGTCAAAAGAGGCCACACCCAAAATGCAAAGGTGTACGATCTAATACTTAGAGTCGGGGTTATGAGTGTAACACCTGTACAAATCAGACACACAATTATTTGTTATATTTAAAAATATAATCCCTAACACCGCTCACTCAACCAACAAGCCAACTATGAGGGTCTATGTGTCACAGTCTTCAGCTGGTGTGCCCAGGACAGCCACCAGAGGGGACTCCTGTGTCTATTTGTGAGCACATGGCTTGTCATTGTTTTTGTTGGTGCCAGTCTATTGTCTGACCCCGCCCTTCTTGTTCCCATTATTGTTTCAGTTACTCCTCCTGTGTCTCCCTCGTTACCCTCCTCGTTTGTCTCCCTATTTATTCTCCTTGTGTTTGCAGTCCTGTGCTTCTTTGTTGTCGTATGTGGTCGGATGTGTCTGTGTGTTCCTGGTTTGGGCCTGCTCTACCTGTTCTTGTCCTGGCCTTCCCTTGCCATGCTGTGCCCTGTTCTGGCCTTCCTGCCTGTTTTCCCCCTCAGGGTGGTTTTTATTAGTTTTGTTTATATATTTTTTACTATTAATATAGAGCCCATTTCCTGCATCTTTGAGTCCTTGCCTCATCTCTCCACCCCGACCGTGACACTATGGGCCCTTCCATCGAATTTCAAATAACCCCAAAAGGACAGAACAGACCTCTGGTTACCACAGTAACTAGCTAAACTTTACAACTCAATGGTATTCAGAGAGTTTCACGTTGAACAGACACATACTGACCATAGAAAACTGTCTTTCATTAATTCATAGACAAACCTTTCTGTGAATGAACATGCATATCCCCAGGTCATTGTGTGTATTTTTACTTGTCTTAAAAGACTTACATTTTCTTTTTGTATTGTATACTGTTTTATGCATGCTTTATGACAGAATCCCTAGTTATTATAACCTCACCTATGCCATGTTTGGTATCTATGAGTTTGTATTTTAATGATCTAAATGAGAGTGTATATTATATGTTGTTACCCATGCAACATATTAGTGTTCTAAGAATATTTAATAGTTTTGATATCAGCACCCAATCCATTACATATGCAAAACACCATGCTCGAAGACAAAGAGTCATAAACTTCCCTCCGAAAGTTTAAGTTACCATTGGCTCACCGACCCCCTGGAGGAGTGATCTCCACAGAAGTTAAAACGCCTCACATTGGTGACCTCTCTCTTCTGTATTCTTGCGTGCTCTTACATCCTTGCCTCTCGGACATCCAGTCCGACCGCGACCCATGGGGCCTCCCCCGCACCGACAGGACATCAAAGTTGCAGCAAGCCATGTCTTCACTTTCCATCTGAGAGAAAACTCTCCCAATCACCACCGAGTCAGAGTAACATCTTTGGATTTCATCATTCTTCAAACCCAGAAGAACGTGAAGAACTCCAACACCACCAATCTAAAAAAAAACACCTTCAACCATCAGGCTTCATCCGAGACTCAGCTCCGTACGCTTTTCCCCCCGTTAACAGCATGCAATGCATGTATCGTACATTTAACTAAACGAAACCGAGGTTTAGTATAAGCTGTAGACCCCGTTATAAAATGGCGCTGATGGTTTCACTCAGGTGGTTAACTGACTCATTTTCCATAGCTGCATTCTCTAGTTTCTCTTCATTCATCCACTTTAACTACCCTTTATGTATGAGTGTGCGTGTATGTTTGTTAGACTAGTTTTTTATGTGTTTAGTTAATAAAACCTTTGTGCACAAATTACATGAGTTGAATTACAGTTTCAGATTCAGTCACTGCTTGTAGATAATCCCTTTAACGATTCCTGATCTTGTTACACGCTCTAATGCAGGGGTCTCCAACCTTTTTTACACCACGGACCGGTTAATATTTTGAAAATATTCTCAGCGACGTTGGAGTGGGGTGGGGTTTATAGATATATCTATATAGTATTATATATATATATGGGGATATACACTGTATCATATGGTTTAACGGATCATATTGTGGTTTTTGAGTCACGGATCGGATTATTTTTCACATAAGCAAGAAAAAAATATTTAAAGCACAGAGGCTGAGAATGCCGAGAAGGGTTTTTTGACAATTTTATGTGTATGTATCTCAAACGCAAGGAGATGTGAAAGAAGAATTTGCGCACTGTCTGAAACACATCTCTGTGCGTGCTTCAGGTGTGTGCAGCTGCTGTACACACATTGAAAACAGCACGTGAGTAACGAATCGAGTTCTCTTTCGTTTCTTCTTGTGGTTTAAAATCGCTTGAACTTGTAAATTGGCAAAATAATCTGCTAATCACATGCATGCTGAACTGTGGGGCCTGTCCATACATAGTAACTGCGATCTGTTTAACCCCTAATATAGCCTATGACAGATCAGAACAATCATTAATTTACTAATTAGCTTACAACAAAAAAAAAATAATAATAATTAGAACAATCATTAACGCACCAATAAATAACGGTGTCATACACATTTGTCCCAGAACGTTCTTGCGGCACGGTAGCAAGTTACAACACTTCCACGGCCCGGTATTGGGTCGTGACCCGGTGGTTGGGGACCTCTGCTCTAATGCACTAGTACTGTAAGAAAGTTACTTTCTATGGCCATGAAAATATAATTTCTTAGAGTTGATATGAAATTACACTGAATGTTCTCTGGACGAACAGATTGGTTGATGGCAATGTAATTCTGCTACAGTTACTACTGGCAGCTTATATAAATAATGTAATTAATTATAATTAATAGTAATTATTTATATACCCGTTACCTTTTGAGGCTAATTTGCTACATGAGGTCCTATTAAATAAGTTATAATATTACTATGCATAGTAAAGCCTGCCTTAGCAAACACCACTAGTTTCTTGCAATCAAATGAACAGTAAGGAGTTCCTGTGAGACATCAACAAAGCACATCTTTCTCTGCGGTCTGACTTTGTCAACACATTTGCATCAACTGAAAGCCGGTATCGGTATCGGTGCATCCCTATTTGGGACACAACTTGTGTTAATTGGGCTGTGTACAGACACTAATGACTGAACAGCAGGGCAGTGATGTGTTATTACGGGTCAAGAGTGCTGCTAGCAGCTCCAAAGCCAGCATTATAATCATGGTTAAACAGACCTCAAACAGTTAGAGTGCTTTAAACGTACAGACTACTCTTAAAGGGGTTATATGATGCGATTTAAATTTTTCTTTGGCGTGTTACAAGCTCTTGGTGCATCAAGAAGACTTTAAAGTTGCAAACACTAAAGTCTCAAAACCAAAGAGATATTCTTTATAAAAGTTAAGAGTTAACCACGCCTACCTAAAACGGCTCGCTCTAACACGCCCCCACATGTCTACGTCACGATCTGGGAGATTTGCATAACGCCGCCCAAATGTCACGCAAAGAAAGAGGCGTAACTTTTATTCTCGCTGTAAGTATTGTTGCTGCCGCCGCCATGTCGTGAAAGGCGCTCTCTGTGTGCTTCATTGTGAAAGAGAACTACTTTGTTTGGTCTTTCAAAAGAGGACGATATCCCCGCTTCGTCATGCCTGGAGCTGATCTTTGCTGGTCGCTGAGGAAATACATCAATTTCACACTGTGGACGAAGCAGAGTCCAGCCTGCCTCAGCTCACTCTATCCCGGCCTCAGCTACACTAAGCCGGGGCTTCCCCTCACGCTAGGCCGCTGTGTTTTTCGTTGCCACTGATGATTCAAACACAAGTTTTGAGCAGTGTAGAGTAGCACTTGTTGTTTGTCATTTCTCCGATCACAAATGCAGACATGGTTTTGTTTTCACGCAAAGCGTAAAAAGACAGTATAAGTCTTATAATCCATAATTATGTCCCCACTGGATGCAAATGCCTCGTTTGTAATGGGTTTTTAATGTTTTTGTCTCGTCGCTCCCTGCCTGACCGTATGTGAGTGGTGTAACATTTCCGTCACGTACCTTGGAGGTTTTCGGCAATCACATAGCACTGTCTCGCTGACATAACATCACACCTCGCTTTTCATAACCGATGACTTTGTAAAAGCGACCGCGTTTCAGAAAGGCGGGGCATAGAGGAGAAAATTTACAGTATGTGGAAAATAATGTGTTTTTTGAACTTTAAAAACGCTAACTACATTTCATCCATACAACCAAATCATAAAATAATGGTTTTTTTAGGCAAGCACCATCCTGACCCCTTTAAAGTAGATAAACTACAGTAAAACTACTAGTTTTGGAGGGGGTGGGACACACAATATTTTGAATTTGGACTGCAGTAACGTTACCCATTTAAACCACTAGCTGTCAGTATTACTGTGACGAGTGGGGTGGGGTTGAGAGTTGTGGGGGCGGAGCGAGGCTGGTGGAGCAAATGTTAATGGTTAGCACCTGCATCACACACAGAATAAAAGGAGAAGTGATGACAGTGAAGTGATGACTGAGGGGCTGCTGCTTACTTTTGTTTTGCTGTTTATTTTATACAAATTTATGTTAAACGTATGCCGGTTCCCACCTCTTTCTTCCCTGAACTCGAACCGGCACACTTAAATTACATACTGTACCTTTTAAGTCAAAGCAATAATTTGACCCCATTGTGCAAATCTCAGAGCAACACTGAGTCAAAGTGCATTTGGTGTTGCTTAGTGAATCAGCTTTTCGAACCTAATGCTCGTAAATTGATTCAATGATTTCGCTTAAAGTCGACTTTATACTTATATAGCTGTGCGTTGAATTGTGAACAAATTGTTGTGATTCAGTGATCACTAATAAAGTCAATCAAAAGTCACTTCTGGCTTCTTTTGGAGCTATATATATAAATCATAATTACTATTGGATGTAATAGAGAAAGCAGGTAAGTCACGAGAGCAACAGTGGTGGTGACCCGCGAGGGCGACATATGATGCGATGATACGGTGTACACAACATGGGGGGGGGTGGTCTTCACGCACCAGACTCACATTTCTTCGCGGTTTCAAGCAGTGTCTCACAGTTTTAAAGTACCCTTCTCACGTGATTACTAGTTGCTATTCGTCCTTGCATATTACTAGCATATTGGCTGTTTATTAGTACTTATAAAGCACATATTGATGCCTTATTCTGCATGACCATATTCTAATTCCCTTACTCCACCCCATACCTAAACTTAACAACTACCTTACATTAATAAGCAGCAAATTAGCAGTTTATTGAGGGGAAACTCTTAGTTAGGTGTGATAGGGGGGTGCAGCGTGTTCCCGTAGATAAAGTTCTACCTCCTCCTCGATAACAAATGAATACATCGGTCCGATTCTTTCTTGTTGTTATGATCTTACCTCGGCAATGAAGACAACAATCACGCAGTCCTCCTTCTCGGCCGGACTCAGTTCTGACATCAGCGAGCTCAGCGTGTCTGTCAGGTAGGAGTGCACCTCTCTCTTCACACTGGGCACCCCCATCACTATCGACACTGAGAGACAGAGAGACAGTCACTAATGAGCCCTGAGTGCATTCACTTTTGACAGATCCCCACTAAAGCATACTATACCACTCACACACACAATTCAGCATGCAGAGTCCTGTCTGACTGTGCATTTGCATTTCTAAGAGCTCAGTCCTAATTAAAGCTGGATGGAGAGCCTGCGGGACAGCGAGTGTCTCCTCCCCACCAGGGGCTGAGGCTGTGTTGGACAGCACCCCAGAGAACTGTCCACTCAGATGGGCCAGAAACCCGGACACAGCTGGGCAGAGAGCCGGGACAGGAGATGGAGAGAGGTACGACATCTTTCATGAGTTGGACAGAGAGACCATATTTTGAGCGTGATGATATAATAAGCGTTTGGCAGATATGAGGTAAGAGGATCGCAAAGACCCAGACGATGAAATTAACTTTTTTATTTTCAGCTGAATTTTTTACATTTATGAGGGCATATTTTTCAAACTGCTCTTCCAGGTCTCTATAATCACGCAAAAGGGACATAAATACACATCAGAGTGTCACTAAAATGGGGTATTACAGGATGATGAGATCATCATGCAGGGCAGATAATAGACGCCTGAGGAACCACATAACGTAAAAATAATGTTCAAAAGTTTGAGCATTATTTGGCAAAAATACAGAAAAATATTACTGCAATTAATTTTTTTTTCATTTGAATATAAATTCAAATGTAATTTATTTCTGTGATCAAAGCTGAATTTTCAGCATCATTACTCCAGTCTTCAGTGCCACATGATCCTTCAGAAATCATAACAAAATGCTGATTTGCTGCTCAAGAAGCATTTCTGATTATTATCACTGTTGAAAATGTTGATGTATTTTTTTTCAGGATTCTTTGATGAATAGAAAGCATATATTTGAAATTCATATTGTAACAATGTAAAAGTCTGAGCTGTCATTTTTGACCAATTTAATTGGTCCTTGCTGAAAAAAGCACTCATTTCTAAAATTTTCAATGTTAAAAATATAACACTAGAGGAAATATAGGTGTTCAAACCTGAAATGTTCAGTGTGTATTCATTCTACTTTTATTACAGTAGGAATGACTATTTATTGTGTTCTTATTGTCGACTGAGAAGGGTAACTAGTACTAATTTAGCAGCCTAAACTGTTAAAGGAATAGATGAACTCTAGATATGGTCCTAACATCACTGTCTGTCATCACATCTTTTTTATCTGTGCTAATAGCAATTTAAATACGAGCTCACAGACCTATAAAAGCTGATATAAACCAACAAATACAGAAGTATTTGTTAACGACGTACAAGACATAGAAACAAGAATATGTTAGATGACATATCTCAGCAGATAGTGATGTTTGCCGTTTCAGGGTTTTCTTTGTGTTCAGCGTTAGTCATAAACCGCTTCATGTTAGTCGCACATTCAACAACACTTGCCTCTGAGACGGTGAATACAGAGATTCAACAATATTGCATGAACTCATCTGACAGCAGCAGGTCACTCGAGGCACCAAACCCATATTTTACACTGAATCTGTATAACTAGACAGGCCTGGAGGAGAATGTAACAAAACCTACCAAACGTCACAGAGAAACTCATTACAGGGCTGTTTTCTCGCACTAACCTCCGGTGCGGCCCTGGCCGATGTGCACGGCCGGCTGGAGGCTGGTCTCTTTGGCCAGCAGGTGCGGCAGATGGTGGAAGATACTGGGCAGCTGAAGAACATTCTTACTGCTGGTCACGTTCCACAGTTTCAGCTTGGTCTCATCTGAATGAGATGACAAGCACACAAAAATATGTGACTATAACAGTAAGCTGGTTTAAACTATTTGCACATGATCTTGGATCCAGTCGCTACTGGAGTAGCATACATATGAACCAGTCATATACTTAAAAGGAATTCTCCATCCAAAACACATACATCCACATGTATGACTCTCGTTCTTCTATGGCCAGTTGCATAAAATCCTGTGTGTTAAGACTGTCTTAAGAACTAGTCTGACCAGCTAGCAGTTAGCCATCTTATTTTTTGGATTCAACGTATACGTCTTTATGTAACCGAATTTAATACATATTACCAGTCTTAAAGAAAAAAAAATAGATGGCTAACTTGTAAGACTAGTCTAAACCTTTTATGCAACTGGCCCCAAAGCAAGAGAATAAAGCAGAAGACAAAGAAATGATAATAAAAAAAGAGCTTTGAGTTTATTCAATCTTACTTGCATATGTTTCAATGCTCAGACTTTGTCTTTAGAGGCTTATTTCCTCCATATTTACATTTATACTATATAGCTGATAGAAGTAGCAGCTTAATGATATTCCTAATGAAAATACATGTCATAAGTAAGAAAATAAACATTTTGAAAACACAGCTGACAGCTGGGCATGTTGTGATCCTTTATAACTGAACAGAAATTTTTGGCATGGAAGCCACAAAATACATGAGTTAAATGCACTTCTCGCACATGCTTCACAATGTGATGTCGCTTATGTCAAACGTATGAGAGTTGGCTGTAAGCAATGGTTATAGATAAAGAAGTTTCAAATATTAGTATTTTTCTCACACACCATTGTGTTCACTTTGTGTGGTTTTTTGAAGCTATGCGATACTTGCTTCCATTACATGACAGACATGGATTTTTTTTTTTTAAATATTCATGTGTGTTTATCTGAAGAAAGTCATTTAATGTACCCTTTAAAGAGACTGTTTACACAAAAATTTAAATTCTCTTATAATTTACTCATAAATCTGTAAGACTTACTTCTGTGGAATTATAAAAATGTTGATAGTTTTTTTTTTTTTGGCGAAATATTTTTGTTGTTTTGGACACCAATGACTTTCATTTTATGGATAAAACAGTTGAAACATTCTTTAAAACACATTCTTTATGTTCCACAGAAAAAAAGTAAGTCAAACAGGTTTGGAATGATGTGATCGTGTGTAAATGATGTCTACATTTTCATTGTTGGGTGAACTACTCCTTTAATTGTAGCCCTAAAATCAAAGGACAGTGATTGGTTGATATAAAACCATCCTCTGTTGTTCCGGGATGTTGTGGTGTTGTTTAGTCTGACCTGACAGGCTGCTCCAGGTGCGGTTGATGTCCCGCAGCGCTTGTTTCTCAGCGATGGCTCGCTTGATTTCGTCCAGCACCAGGTTGAGTTCTTTGGAGCGTTTGAGGTTCTCTTGCTCAGCGGAGTGCAGACGGTCTTTCAGGGCCAGAAATTCTCGCTGGTAAATGTCTACGACATTACCTACAAACAGAAGAAAGAGAACAACACTAATTTGTGAAAAGCTGCAGCTTTTGCGTTTTCTTAACATCTTACTTTATAATTTATTATAACAGCATTCAATTATCCAGTCAAAAGAACCGTTATGTTATGCATCAATAAATAAAGGCCAATAATTTAACACCGAATATGAGCATGTTCCTCAGAGGCTTTTATTTAATGGGGTTGTTTTTCAGACGTTAACAAAGATGACGAGTGTAAAAAATGAGAGGATATTTTGAGTCTCCGTTTCTTGTTCTCGGTGCCCTTTAAAGGGCTGAAACTGCACTCGTTTACATTTAAACACTGGTTTTCTTAGACAGGGAGAGAATAGAAGTGGTGTCGTGTAACCAGCCAGTCATTCATGACATTTAAACACGTGTTTTAGTGAGGTTGCCTGTTTTCTCCATGTCTCGGGTCATAACCTTCCATAATGGGCCGATCAATGTTCCTGACCCCAGAGGTCAACATGCAGAGACAGTTAGTAACACAAACCTGTTCTTTCATCCCTCAAATACAGCTCAAATGTCAAAGTTTAAAGTGCATTTATTCTTTAAGTATTTAAAGCATTTAAAGAAATGAAAACTACTGATCTGTTTAGATGGCATGTCGACACACATTCAGATAATTAATCAATAAAAATATAATGGCATCACTTTAAAAAGGTTCCATTTGTCAACATTATTTATTTAACTACAATAGTTAACATGATCTAACAAGGAAAAATACTTCATTTAAAAAAGCATTTATTACTCTTAGTTAATTACATATACTAACACATTTTTCAAATGAAAAGTTGTATCTATTAATGCTAGCTGATGGACCTGAGAATAATAAACATTAACAAAGAATAATAAACACTGTAACAAATGTATTGCTCATTGTTAGTTAATATTAGTTAATGCATTAAATACGGTTAACAAATAGAACCTTATTGTAAAGTGTTATCAATGTAATGCTTAATTGTTTTTTTATGTGATGCTGACAGCACAAGAACTTTTAGGATGATCAAGCGGTCTCAAACAATCCTGGTATTTAAAAAAAATATTAAAATAATATACTTACTCTAGAAAATATTATTATTATTATATTTATTTATTTATTTAAAGCTATCTAAAGAGTGCATTCATTTAAGAAATGAATACATTTACTGCGGGAATCGGCCTATGAATATCTTACTTACAGTTGTCTCTGTGTATTAAGCTGAGATAGGAGAAAGCATTTTAAAACCAATTAAATTACACACTTCACCTGGTATATAAGATTTCTAATTTTCTCATCTGAGATAGTTTCTTTTCCTCCTTTGCTCTAAACACACTCTAGAAACGAAAGAATAATGAGGATTTATGCTTTGCGGGATAATCCTGAGCATGCAGGCTTTTTCTGGGAGACCCCCCCAGCCCAATCTCACACGCACAAACACACACACACACAACACACACCACCACAAACTCCGTCCATGCCACGGAGTCAAGCCCTGTGTAATCTGAAATTACTCTGCTCCACACAAGTGCAATCCAATCCACACTTCAGATTGGGGAGGAGAGGTACATATAATACCCTGCAGAGTGAGATAATCTACTGATGTACTGATGACATCTTCACTATGATCCCTACACTCGATTACTGCTGAGTGCTGGTGGCCTCTCACAAAGACGGAGAGCCAGAGACACGCTCACATAAAGAGATGTGTTGTAGAAGACACTTAACAGCATGTATACAGCTCGCTCACAGTTGTATCTATTATTACACTGAACGACACAGAGTGCAGAGGATTGGGACAGACAGGTAAAGGACAAATATACTGCTAAAGCAATAAAGCCCCAGAAGCTGTGGTTTTACTAAAAAACCCTTAAGCTGTTATACATTCACTGTAAACCACGGCTTCACGGGGATTATTGCTTTTATAACACGGTTATTCCATATACGTAGTACACAACAAACAAAACACAACATTTTTTAAAAATAAACAAAACAAAACATCAACAACCCAACAATAATAAAAAAAAAATAATCTATATATATATATATACACACAATTACATTTGAGGGAGTACAAGCTAATCGTTCTGGACACGATCACACATGACATTATCCCTTTCCCATGATATACTGTATATAATAAATAAAAATATTTTAAAAAACAGGCTACACTATCTTTATGACTAAAGAAATGATGGATTATTTCTTTTTATATACAGTGGGGCACAAAAGTATTTAGTCAGCCACCAATTGTGCAAGTTCTCCAACTTAAAAAGATGAGAGAGGCATGTAATTTTAATCATAGGTATACCTCAAATATGAGAAACAAAATGAGAAAAAAAAAAAATCCAAAAAATCACATTGTATGATTTTTAAAGAATTAATTGGTAAACTCCTCGGTTTAAAATAAGTATTTGGTCACCTACAAACAAGCAAGATTTCTGTTTCTCACAGACCTGTAACTTCTTCTTTTTAGAGGCTCCTCTGTCCTCCACTGGTTTCCTGTATTAATGGCATCTGTTTGAATCGTTATCAGTATAAAAGACACCTGTCCAAAACCTCAAACAGTCACACTACAAACTCCACCATGGCCAAGACAAAAGAGCTGTCAAAGGACACCAGAAACAAAATTGTAGACCTGCACCAGGCTGGGAAGACGGAATCTGCAATAGGTAAGCAGACTTGGTGTGAAGAAATCAACTGTGGGAGAAATTATTAGAAAATGGAAGACATACAAGAACACTGATAATCTCCCTCGATCTGGGGATCCACACAAGATCTCACCCCGTGGGGTCAAAATGATCACAAAGAACTGTGAGCAAAAATCCCAGAACCACACGGGGGAACTAGTGAATGACCTGCAGAGAGCTAGAACCAAAGTAACAAAGGCTACCATCAGAAAACACACTGCGCCGCCAGGGACTCAAAACCTGCAGTGCCAGACATGTCCCCCTGCTTAAGCCAGAACATGTCCAGACCCGTCTGAAATTTGCTAGAGAGCATTTGGATGATCCAAAAGAGGATTGGGAGAATGTCATATGGTCAGAAGAAACCAAAATAGAACTTTTTGGTAAAACTCAACTTGTCGTGTTTGGAGGAGAAAGAATGCTGAGTTGCATCAAAGAACACCATACCTACTGTGAAGCATGGGGGTGAAACATCATGCTTTGGGGCTGTTTTACTGCAAAGGGACCAGGACGACTGATCAGTGTAAACGAAAGAATGAATGGGGCCATGGATCGTGAGATTTTGAGTGAAAACCTCCTTCCATCAGCAACGGCTTTGAAGATAAAACGTGGCTGGGTCTTTCAGCATGACACTGATCCCAAAAAAACGCCTGGGCAACGAAGGAGTGGCTTCTAAGAAGCATTTCAAGGTCCTGGAGTGGCATAGCCAGTCTCCAGATCTCAACCCCATACAAAATCTTTGGAGGGAGTTGAAAATCCGTGTTGCCCAGCGACAGACCCAAAACATTACTGCTCTAGAGGAGATCATGGAGGAATGGGCCAAAATACCAGAAACAGTGTGTGAAAACCTTGTGAAGACTTACAGAAAACGTTTGACCTCTGTCATTGCCAACAAAGGGTATATAACAAAGTATTGAGATGAAATTTTGTTATTGACCAAATACTTATTTTCCACCATAATTTGCAAATAAATTCTTTAAAAATCCTACAATGTGATTTCCTGGATTTTTTTTCTAATTTTGTCTCCCATAGTTGAGGTATACCTATGAAGAAAATTACAGGCCTCTCTCATCTTTAAGTGGGAGAACTTGCACAATTGACTAAATACTTTTTTTCCCCACTGTATGTACTCGTCTGGGAATAGCTGCATTAGCGTGTCTGAAGAAGGCCGCCAAGTGTACTCACACATGCTTTAAAAGAACTTTGATCAAGCTCAGCGTGTCTCTATGTAAATTGGACACACAACAGTGTGTGTTTGTCCCTGCTGCAGTGCATGTGGCTGCGTTCATCTTATTAAAAGAGAAGTCTTAAGACAGCCGTGACATCTTGCCAAGCTTTGCTGTCACACTGACAACCTGACAAATACAGACGAGAAATGTGAAAATGTGAGGGTGCTTAGCCTGGTTTAGTCGTTAAGATGATTTAACAGCATAGTCGTGGCCAGTATGACACCTGGCGGTGTTGTGGGCGGTGTGAGATGACCAGCTGTTTTAGATGTGTGTGTCCGTTTTCAGACAAACGGACGTCAAAACTCACACTTCCATCAGACTCTAATGGAGCTGCCCTTGATTCACTCTAACATCATTTTGTTTACTTCCTTCTTTCATGGAAATGTGCTGGTTTATAGCAGAAGAGAAGAAAAGAAAAGGGCTTGACATGAAAGTGCGAAAGAAAGCGTTGCCTATAATTTACTAGAGCGCTCACAAAGTGTCTTAATGAATTACTTCACAGATTCCGATGCTCTCTTCAGCTTGAGTCTTTAGCAGGTCAAAAATAATTCATCCTGAAATTCATTACTGAAAAACAGAAATCCCTGAGCAATGATGCCAGAACGTTTGAAAGGCTTTACAAAAATACTCCAATTGTGATAATTCCACTGCTCTGAAAGGTCTTCTAATTAAAACTGCTTTCATTGGGCGGTCTCCAAGATTCATCTCTCACATGCTTAATTATCTCATTTAGATCATTATAATTATCTTAATATCTTGAGCTCATTTAATTGTGTTGGCTTGAACATTTCTGAGACAAATCTAAAAGAAAAACATACGTTAGCACCATGCAACAGTGAAAAATAAACTCGATTCCTACACTTCCGGAGTTGTACTTGATCAGTACTTTAACATTGATAAAATTCAGAAAGGTTTGCTTGAGCAGCAAATTAGAGATGATTTCTGAAAGATCATGTGACACTGAAGACTGCAAGTAATGATGCTGAAAAATCAGCTTTGATCACAGGAATACATTACATTTTAAAGTATATTAAAACATAAAAGTTGTTTTAAATTGTAATAATATTTAATAAAAAAATTTTATGAACCTAAACATTTGAACGGTGGTTAACATATTAATTATAAAAAAAATATTAGTGATTAGAGATATATATAGTTAAAATTCCAAAAGGGGTGGGTGTATGTGCCATATTTTGGAGACACACTGTTATCCAGACATGAGCTAAATGTGACAAAACTTCCTTTTGGAGATGTCCTCATTTATAAAAACATAATTTGTTTCTATTTTTTTTTTTTATGTAAAAACTCATTAGGTTTTCTGTTAGGATTAGGGTTAGGTTACTGTATGTACAGAATGTTGCATTTAGATGTAGTCAACTAAGTGTGAGTGTGTGTGTGTGTAAATGTAGTCTAGACAGTATCATGTTGAGCGGTATCTCTGAGGCTGTCAGAAATCCCATTGACTCTCTCACTTTCCATCTTATCGAGTATATGTTCCTCTTTCATTTGGCCTTCTCTCTTTGCTTTCATTTTGTAAAGTGGCTTGGATTCCTGCCTGGCTTTTTCCTAATGGGCAAAATCCATACAGATCCCGAAACCAGATCATTCCATCCGTTTGAGCGGAAACAATGACGTATTAAATACAATCCTCTTGTACTGGCACTCTAAATGATCTATCTTTATACAGACAGTGCAGAAATTCTGACTCTGTATGTGAATGACCAGCATCTTTAACAGGTCCATAAAGAGCATAAGGGAGTAAATTGTGAAAACAGAAAGTCCTTGGCTTGTTGAATCACTGCTGCAGCGGTTGAGTATCAGTGGAGAGGTCATCCACAGAAAGCGTTTGAAAGGCCATGTACAACGGGTCAGCTCAGATCCAGCACACAGAAACAGCCAATGACATTTTCCCAGGGCAGAGCAGCAGTGCGGGGTCCACCACAAATAACAAAAACAACAATTCAGTTCAGGTTCATCCACAAGAAAGGCTAGGGTTACGGAAAAACGGCTTTAATCTCGTCTAAGCACTCAACTGGAGAAATATCTTATATATGAAGTTCTGTTTATCCAAGTTTTCAACAATTTTTGACTAGGGTTGCAACAACTAATCGATAAAAACCAATAATGGAACACATTTGATTATAAGTTAACTACGTCTGTTCGCCGTGCATGGAAAACATCGCTAGTCACGTTACTTTACAGTAGTGAATAAGGCATTTCTATGGACAAAACATTTCTAGGAAACAGCAGAGGACACAAAGTGAGCTGCTGCAGGAAAAGTGCATGACCCAAGTTATGCCAACAAATGAGAAAATGAGAACAACTTGCAAGCATTATAGCGTAGAGCGTGCTTTGCATGTGCATGCACAAACCATTTGTTTTGTGCATTGGATGCATGTCTTCCTTGTGCAAATTTACATGTATGGTTATAAATTACTAAATTGGACATCATGGTTATATCTGATCTGTAAAGAGAGAAAGTACAGGTTCACACACGGTTTCTGTTCTCCCTGATTATTTCCCCAGTGTATTTTCGCTCTGAGTTTTCTTTGTTCCATTGTCTGGTCTCGTTACGGATATGTTTGCATATATATATTTTCATGTGGATTTGCATTGACTTCTGCTATTTTCTCCTAGATTATTAAAGTATTTTCTAACTCTATTCCTGGATCGCGAGTGGTTGATATAACCCTTACAATGAGGTATAAATATAATATAATTTCATCAAATATTTAATTTGGTTATCTTAACCGATTAGTGGAGATGATAATTGACTATCAAAATAATGATTAGTTGCAGCCATAAATTCAATAAAAAAATTTCAATAATACACACAGATGTTTTTTTTTTTCATCTCATACTTATGATTCTAATTAGATCTCATTTATATTAAATCAACATTACAAATATTACAAAAAAATCTGTCATCATGATGTACTAATACCAAAATTTATATACCTACAATTTAAATATATCCGTAAAAATCTATTTTACAATTGTCTCATTATAGACATTAGAATTCTCGGGGAAATGTGTTTAATTGTCATGAAAATAATGTCACAGTTTAAAAAAAAAAATCTTGATGGTCTCAAGGAAAGCTTCATTTGCTTCATGCAAAATTAAAATGTCTTGTTTTGTCTTTTGATTTAGATGGGAAACATTACATAAGGTCACGCCACATTGGTTATTGTAATTACAAGATGGCAGAGATTCTGCTCTGAGCAGAAAATCAGTAATAATGTGTTTCCATGGCAATGCCAAAGGGTCAAGGTTTGCGTGGATGGCAGGGTCCAGCAGATGCAGTAACTACCACGATTCTGCCTCTTTCTTCATGGACGCTCATTTATGTGCATTTAGGCAAAATATATATATTTTTTGAAAGCATCATGACAAGTGAAGGGTTTGGAACTGTTCTTCAGGCATCAGTCCATCAGTGTTGTCATGATGTTAATTCTTGTGATGGTAACTCTTTAGATTAGGGAACACTATTCACTATTAACTAGTTGCTTATTAGCATGCATATGACTAGCACATTGGTGTTTATTAGTACTTATAAAGCACATATTTATGCCTTATTCTGCATGAGCATATTCTAGATCCCTTACTCCACACCACACCATACCTAAACTTAACAGTTACCTATTAATAAGCAGCAAATTAGGAGTTTACTGGGGCAAATGTTGTAGTTAATAGTTAGTTAATAGTGAGAATTGGACCTCAAAGTGAAACGAGACCCTTGTGAGATTCTCTAAATATTATAGTTCATATTGGCCATCACTCCATGGACACGATACTAGGGTGACTGCTTGGTTATTGCTCAGCTGCAGGACAGTTGATGTCAGTTTGTGGGACACATTTATCTGAGAGAGATAAATGTAGTAATGTAAATGTCGATGATGATTGGACGATAACATGCTTTAAATTATCAATAGGCTTTGTTAATGGTGACCGGCTCTGTGACTCAGAGTGATAAAATGTAATTTACTCCATGGGACCTATTCAGTCTACTAAATACACTGAACTGAATAACAGGTTAGTAGGTAAAAATCACATTTTATAGTAAAATACATTTTCCTATGCAGTGACTGGTTTATGTTTCTTTATTAGACTATGCAACCATTAAATGAGTTTTACCAGATTCAGCGCACCTTGTTCTAGAAGAACTGACCTAGCTGTATTTAACAACATTTGATGAGGTCCACACTGATTCCTTTGCTCCGTCCAGTCAGCAGAAAATACCCTCTCTACGGACGCAATGCTCTAGCTGTGCAAACAGATTTTTTTTATCATGTTTTCTTATTTCCATATTGTGCTTTCAGTAGAAAAAACAATAATAAAGACATAACTGAAATGCAGGACATGCAGGAAGGTTTTCACCCTACACGATACATGTAGGACTTTGTTGCTAATGACAGAGCAACAAAAAATCCACCTCTAAATACTCTTGATACATTTTTAAGGTCAAAGAATTTATGCAAGGTAACCGTGGCGATAACAATATGGCATAACAAAACATAGCATATTGAAGATGCCACTGCCAACATGGTTATTTTTACATGACATCACAACAGTCAAGTGAGAGCAGCTGGAGTTTTTTAAATATAAAAAAAACACTTATGTTCGGCCTTTGTCATGCATGTCTTCACTAAGTGCTTTATGAAGTCAGACTCTACATGACAGACAGACCAGAGAGAGAGACGAGAGAGAAACCCCGGAGAAAGAGAGAGGAAGAAGAGAGAGAGAGAGAGATCGAGAGAGACGAGAGCGAGAGGAGAGAGCGAGAGGGAGCTCTGACTAATCTTATGAATCGGATGTGTAAGGAAAAACTGAATAAAACATGATTTCTTCATCTGTGTGCTGCTGCTGTATCAGTTTATAAGGTCACTGAGGTTTAAATGCAGGAGGAAAACAAGCACAGAGTGAGTCAGATGCAAATGAGTGCAGTTACAGTACCTGCTGCACGAGTACAGTAGATGATACGTGTGTGCGAATATGATCATATCACAGATCAGAGTCACAAACACATACAGTATGTGTGCTTATTTCAGCATGGTAAGCTACTCTTTTGTATCTTTAGGTTGTCAAACACAGAAAAAAATTGGCAAATTGTCTTGAAATAAACAGGAAATAAATCCAAATGATCAGGCTTAAAATGCAATATGATATTGGCTGTTGTAGTGAATATCATATTTAGTATGATATTCAGTCATGTAGCAGTGGGTATTCATCAGGAATACATTATATAGTGAGACAACAGATCGATCTGACAGCATGAAACAGAGTGATGTCATTATATCATGATGAGACAGTGATAAGTGATCACAGCAGTGACAGCACATAATAAATCAGTCATCCCAATACAGTCATAAACCACTCAAGCATGTTGTTAATAACAGTATAAAGCGGAGGTCTCGAATCCCTTAACAGGTTGTTCACCCAAAAATGAAAATTAGGCTAAGTCCCGAGGCATCCTAGGTGTATATGACATTCTTCTTTCAGACGAATCCAGTCGGATTTATATAAAAAATTGTATTTGATCTTCCAAGCTGTTTAATGCCAACTCAGCGGGTGTTACATTGCTTCAGTCCAAAAGAAGTTAAATAAAAAGCGCCCCATCCATTAAAAAAAAAAGTGTCTCACACAGCTCCGGGGGTGAACAAAGGCCTACTGTGTAGGGAATCGATGTGTTTTTGTAAGAAAAATATCCTTATTCAAAATGTAATAATCACTTTAACGTAGCTTGCGCCAAAAGTTGTACACGGAAGCAGCTCCCCCTGGTGTGGGGAGGATACATTGAGCTTTGTCAGTGTTGCGCCTGCGCCGGTGAGTCTCGTGAAAACCAAAGTTTGTTAACAGGAGCAAAGGAAGCAACGTTTCCTTTTGCAAAGGAAAACCAGTCTCCTCTTTGAGTTATATCTAACTCCTCCGACATTTTTCTTTACAAATCATCGTTTTGTACTTCTAATAAGTGACCGTTGTTTTGTTTTGATCTCTCCCATGCGCTTCCGCGTTCGTCACTTCTGAGCGGTGCATGCGCAACGCTGACGTCTTACATCATCCTCCCGGAGCTGCTTTTCCGTGTAGGACTGTTGGCGCAAGCTTCATTAAAGTGATTACGTTTTGAATATTTGGATATTTTTCTTACAAAAACGCATCGATTCGCTACAGGAGGCCTTTCTTCACCCCCCCGAGCCGTGTGAGACACTTTTTATTAAATGGAGGGGCGCTTTTTATTTAACTTATTTTGGACCGAAGCATGTAACACCCGCTGAGTGGCATTAAACAACTTGATGAAAGATCCAAGACAATTTTTATAAACTCGAGGTTCGTTGAAAGACACGAAAGTAACTATACACTAGGATGACTTGAGGGTGAGTTGGATTATGGATGATTTCATGTTTGTGTGAACTCACCCTTTAACGTAGTAAAATAACTTTACCGATAAATCTCTGTGGCTGCGTTGCTGTTATATGGTAAACACTTACAATCAAGGTCTAATATTATGTAATAACTAACAAGAGCAATACAGTTGTTATCTTAATTCCATCTTTGATCCCATACCTTATTCAAAAACATAGATGGTCATGTTTGTGTCGTTAGATCAGGTCCATACGAATATTAAGAGATACAACTTTTGATTTCACTAACTTATTAGAAAATTCTGAAATTAACATTAACATTAATAAATGATTGTTTGTTGATGTCAGTTAATATAGTCAACTAATGTTAACTCAAGCTCCTGATGATGCGCCTGCTGTGAGAGGTTTGGCATGACATGCAGCGGCACTGTCTCAGTCTCTGTTCGGCGCGGGTACAATAATTATAAATGTTGAAGGTGAGGTACAATTCATATTTCCTTTATTAAATAAAGTAATTTGAAAACTTTCTTTGAGCTGTAATTTCACAAACAGCGTGGCGTGAGTGAATCTAAATCACTGCGAGCGTGTCTCTTTCTCTCTCAAATGGCGCACATTGTTCAAAACACATTGGTCTGATATACGGCCAATCCATTTATCTTTATACCACTCCCCTGGGGTGATGGCTGTAGGGGGCGAAATATATAAAATATAGATATATCTTATACTAGTAGTGTGACACCCACTACTAGCGTCACATGTCATTCATACGTCATTCTAGCTACGCCAATACAAAACGATACTGGGGTGCTGGTGTTGCATTAGACGTATTAATTACCTTTATATTAATGCGCTGCTTTCTGGCACAAGCACACAACACACACAACACCACACACACCACACCCCACACACACCTACTGTATATATTGGAGATCGCAGATGCTAACACAATACAGGAGCAAAGATACTTGTCAACACTGCCCCACGACTTTTTTTAATAACAGTTTAAATACTGAATCGCTACATTATATTTACCAGCAACGAGAGGATAAAATCGCTGTTTTTTTTAAAGTAAACTCACTATAAAAAAGAGAAACACACAAACACGCATACACGCAACTGGCATCTCTCTCTCTCTCGCTCTCTAATTGGCAGTATTTGAGAAAAGGGTTTAGCGATTTCTAATTATTGGGGGGACTAGGCCCCCTCAATGTCTACGGTGGTTATCACACTGATCAGACATGAAAATATGTTGTGACACTATCGTGCAGTCAGTAAGGATATGTCGTTAGTAAACTTTAGCGATTTTTTGCAAACATCTCTTTGAGTAACATGACCGTAAATATAAACTCACAATTGAATGTAACATAAAACAAATGATTACTTTACGTTAAAATCTTTATTAATGCCAAAAATGCTTACATTTATGTGTCTTTTTGTTCGCTCGGGCAGCCATGTGGCCCCTGAAGCCGGTTTACACTGAGATAAATCATACCCCTTCATTTGAAGTGTGGTCACGTAAAATCTTTGTTTGAAGGGCTGTCTTCCCCTTACCCCTACCCCTCCAACCAAAAGAGAATTGAGACACCCCTACCCCTTCACGTGAACGCGCGAAATGGAGGGTTAGGGGAAAGGGGAAGGGCTAAGGGGTAGAATTGGGATTGGGTGCACGCTGCACAGTTGACACAGGAATAGTCACTTACACAATCGAAGCAGTGTCGCATCGTCATTAAAGCTTATAAATTGCATTACTTTTTAATTCTTGCCAGTTTAACCATTCAGCGCTCACGGAAGCACCATCGAAGCGCAAGAACCTAAGGCCAGGTCAACATACCTCCCAGTTGCAGAGCGTATTTTTTCAGAGCTCACAGTTACACGCGTAAAATATGGCGTATTTAATGTCAAATGTTGCGAGTGCCATTGTTGAGCGTGAAGGTAGATTAATTTAAAGGTCCCATATTGTCAAAACTGAGATTTCCAGTTTTTTTCATGATAACTTAGGTCTAGGTGCTATGTAACTACCATATAAAAAATTTTTTTAACTAAGTGTTCAAAATAGTCAGTCCACAGTAAAATGCACACAGCCTGCATAAAGTAGCTGTGATTTTTCACGAACCGTTGTGACTTCCGTAAAAAAGGTGACTTCAGAACTACTCAGTCACCGCCTTCAGTCACCACCCGAAGCACTGCCCACAGTCCCACTCTCCTTTAGCCAAACACCCAGACAACATGGCGTCCATGCCATTGCTGAGCAACAACAACAAGGAAACATGTCGAGAAAATGTCAGGAAACTACATCATTGAACAGTAGGGCTGTGATGGTCGCCGTGACAAATGCGTCAACTGTTGTCTATTGCCACCGGTGGTAGTACACGTGACGTCACACACTCTATAACAAGCATAATACAAAGTTTTGTATACAAGTGTAATAATAGTAACAGTTGCAAATTGTTTTATTTAGACTATAAGTCTATGCTAAGTCACAAATTACCTCAAATGCCATACACAGAGTTTGATCCTTTAGATTGACAGGTTTGAGCGCAGGAAAATACAGTACAGAATACAGAAACCAAATAGGCTAACATCGCCACTCTGGAATCATTTCCATTCATGTCACCCATCTGCATTTGTACAAGTGTCTTCAAGTTCACGTGATCGCAAACGCTTGGCTGGTCAGGTTTGTATTTACTGCATTCGGTGTTTAAAAAAAAACATGAATTACCATTCTGAAACACCCTGTTGTAAGCGCGTTTGAGGAGGTGGTTGGTTCTGGGTCTGAGCTCAGCTCAAACATGTAAGGCCGGACATTTCCCTCAGCAGTGACCATCATTACCGGTCTTTCTATTGACCTTACTTGTGAGTATCACCAATCCACAGCAGGCTACAGCATACATGACCCTAGTTACCTGTGGTTGGCCTGGCCATGCGTCACTCAGAAAACAACAGGCCAATCAGAAGAGAGGCTCATGAATATTAATTAGACAGGCCAAAAATCGACCTGTTCTTTGCAGAGCTCCTGAGAGAGGAGCTGTTAAAATATATTGAGATGGTTTTTGGTACTTATACCGCAAATATATATTCTTAAGAACATCAAGACTTAAAATAAAACTCCAGAAAGGTGTAAAATATGTGACCTTTAATATAATGCGCGAGCGTGAATCTCCCCGCTCGCACGTGGTTTTTCTTTGCTCTTGCACAAAACCGGAGATGCGCTCTGAGATACAGTATAAACCTGGTTTATAAAGCGTTCACACTGCACACGGTTGTGGTGCGGCAGTGCGTTCCAGTAGCGGTTCGTCTGCAGCAGTGCAGAGATCGTTATCGAGTCTATTGCTGCGCTGTCTATTTGAAAAATATCAAAAAATGCCCCCTCAACCCCTTCAAATTAAAAAAATCCCCCCAACAAGTTTCACCTGAGAGTGGAATTCCCCCCATTTTAAAAAATGAAATCAAGGCACTTAGTAAATGTCTAATGTCTTAGTAAATCCCTGGATGGGAGTCTCACTATAAATAATTCTACATGATAAAAAGAAGGCTTAAAAGATCGGTAGTATCGGTAGATACTGCTTCCTGTGATCGGCAATCGGCCTCAAAAATCCTGATTGGAGCACCTAATTACTAATGTATAAAAGGGTCTGCTAACTGGTTAAATATCAAAGACAAGCAATTGTGAGTGGCAAAAACGGGCAACAACAGAAATACGAGAAAAACAAGGCCAATGCGTCAACAAAATAATTACATTATTACACAGATGTGCGTACACATGTGTGCATACACCCAGTTGGTGAAAGACATCCAATAACCTTGAGTGTTCAAACAGTGATCTAACACATCTAATAGCATAACATATTACATTCTTCCGCAGAACATAATCTCCAAATGAAAAAAATAACATCCTATTGCACACCAAAGACACACACACACACACACAGCTAAGTAGTAAAAGCCATCAGCTCTAATCCAGCTTAGTAAACAACTAAAAGAGCCACTATCAAATCACTCTCAAATCCAGTCTAACTGCTCTTCACACATACACAAACACACACTCTTAACGAGCCATGCTCATTGTTTCATCTCATGAGGCTGATTATGAGGCTGTAAACTCTGAGCTGTTATGAAGCAAAACTACAGCCATCGTATGAAAACATCAGCAACAGAAAGCACTTCCAGCGTGTCTCACAGCCCTACATGTAGAAATATGTGTGGAGAGACGTCTAAAGTGCCTGTTCTCAAAAGTTGCCATGGAGAATTGCTTTAAATTGGATATGAATAATATCAAAATGTAAAATTAAGCATTTACATGCACTACAGGGGTTTAATTCAATTCATTTGCCATGCATATCACACACCCACATCCCTCGCACATTACAAGCAGACCACGAGAGTGGATAAATAAACAGATTCAAGCATACTTCCACACACACCCACACACACACACACACACACACACACACAGACCACAAAACACACCACACAAAGACTATACAGTCGTTCTATTACGGCCATCTCTCCACACAGACACTCTTCACCACAGGAGGAAAATGAGACCACCAGGCAGGTCTGGAGAGTGTGTCCTGTAGGCTGCACTGCCGGGAAGCTCTTGAACAATGACGCCGTTCACCACACAAATGACGGGTGATTACCGTTAACATTAGAGAGACTTTACCCAGGAGTGTCTCAAGTGGTCTGAGATCAGTTTGCTTTACCACAAATCCAATTCCACTTATTCAAATATATTTTTCTAACGAATATGTGTTATAGCACACCATATGTATATGCTGCACATTCTAAATACACACACACACACACACGTTTACCTAGCTATCTAAATGGGGACATTACATAGACTTCTATTGTTTTTATATACAGATAGTTATACACTTTTTAACCTAAACCCACTCTTAACCCTCACAGAACATTTCTGCATTCATTATTTTGCAATTATAATATCAAAAAAAACTTTGTTTACTTTATTTTATAACAGTTTTACAAATGAGGACATCAACACAAATTGAGGTTTTGCCGATTTTTGTCAGGTTTTGCTCACTTTTGGGTACAAATCAGTCCCCCAAAATATGGTTAAGTAGGTACAAACACACACACACACACACTCAGTGCATCACAATCAACATATAACAATATACCAGTGACCATGTCAAATTATTGGTATCAGTCAATTTGGACTGATATTCAGAACTAGGGATGTATTGATGTTGAAATTCTTGACAATATCAATAAGCTAGCATTTTACTTTTCGTTTATTTTCAATAAATGGCCGATACTATAAATTTATACTATTCTGTTCAAAATGAGAAAAATTAAACATTGAAATTTGTAAAACTAATATAAATATTCACAAAAATTATAATGTACAGTAAGGAATTCTGATAAATATTCCTTTTAAAAATATTTCATTTTTGACATTTTGCTATAGAAGTGTAATGTATAATGCATGAATTAGATCAAATACAATATTAGAGGAGGGACCTCTGCAGTGCTGAAAAACTGGTTAAGAGAATGGAGCTGAGAGACTAATAACCAATGGATATGAATATGATTGCATGGTTTATACAAGAGAGTTTGTGAGTGTTAATAATTACATTTATACAGCAAATCTTCTTTTTATTCAAGAAATTAGAAGCTCTGTAGGAGATTCTTTACCATAATCTCTCACTAACTCTTTAATTTAGAGATAGATGGTGATCTAAATCCTACAACAGGCATAAACAAGTAAATATCCAATTGTTTATACAAATAAATAAAAGATCAGGGGCCTGTACCATGAAGCCATATTAGTTGCCTAGCTAGGTACATTTCAGTTTAGTTTGCACCAATCCTAGGTTTTAGGTACCATGAAAGTGGCTTGGCATTTAGCGGCATTCATTGCCTTAGTAACTTACACTCCACAGCCAACCTGCTCTGGGGCAGGTTATGTTCTGGCTTAGAGATCTCAAAACGAACTTTGACCAATCAGCTTCAAGCAAAGTAACACATCTCTGACACAATAAAGCCACTCCCCCAGTTTCTCTAACTCCAAATTAAAGGACACTACATAGTAAAACATTTTAAAAGAAAAAATTGTCTGAATTAGCAGATTTTTTTTAACAAGTATTTTTCAATTTATATAATATTTACCCTGAATCAATTACACAGCCTAGCTAGTTTAATAGTATTATTAAGCTTTTTTTAAAATTATATAAACATCTAGATAATATGTAATAGAAATACGTTTTAGAATCAATGCTTTAAAATGGATACATAGGAGGCTAGATGTTTAAGTGTGTTTATACTATAAATTAGATGTCAATCGATTAAAATTTTTAATTAAGAATACACCCCTTTTTTCTGTGATTAATCACGATAATCACAAACTCCTGAAATAAGCATAGCTATTTGTTTCTTTTGGTAATCATTGGTATATACAGCAAAGTAAACAAAAGATTTGAGGGTGTAAATGATACTTCGATGTCTTTCCAAAAAAGGACGCTTAGAAACTCCACAAGGACACCAAAGAACCAAATGATATAAAGAGCCCATATAAGCACATATGAAAGAAAAAAAAAAAAAATCAGAATTTTATAGTATGTGTACAGCACAACAGCAAATAGCTTTTTTTACATTTTAGAGAAGCCAAGTTGTGATACCGAACAGGACCACATGGAGATGCCAAAAATCCCTAAACCAACCGACTGTTGACTGCATATATCTACTACAGTACACGGATCCATTCAGTATAACTAAACACATGACACAGCAACATACACATGACAAATCAAAACATTATCGCGAATGTGTGTGGAAACAACGTGAATGTATGGAAATGTCTGTGCCTGTGCATAAATACAATGTGTGATCAGTGCGTCAAGAGCACTCATACACGCATTATTAATATAACGGACTCACGCATGCTTACTGTACTGTACGACTCCTGTACGCCACCACAATCATCTTTACCTTGATTGCAGTTTTCATCCATCAAAACTTTACTAGCGAGACTGGTTATCCAGTCGAGAAACCGTAGTTTGCATCTCATCTGGCAATACAGCGGTGGGATGTGTTGACAATCAGTTCAGTCTGTACTTCACACAGCATGGCGTGTGAGGGCTCGCGCTCTTCAGAGACAATCACAGAATATGACAGAGCTCGTGTTTAAAAGCCAAACACAAAATGCAACGCAAGTCTCTGTTCTCTCTGCAATCTCTGATGTAATCAGCCTGGTTTCATTTATATTAGCACTGTTTTGGACGGATTGTTTGAATGCATTTGCTTACTGGATCATTGGACTGAAAACGGCCGGGTTAGTGAAGCAAAATTGGTTTAAAGGGTTAGAATAGGAATTGTGCTTCAGTAATTTTGCGTTATATTATTTTAACGTGTTAAGGATTGTAAAATTAATCGCATACGTTAATGTTGACAGCCCTAATATATATATGATCAACTCTAGGCAAATACCTTTACAACTTTCCTGCACTTTAGGAAAGATGTTTTTTTTTAAGTTTTCCTCTTTAAGGGATAGGATGTTTCATCTGTAAATGTTTTGAAAGTTAAGGTGCATATTTTAATCTTTGTAGTGACGTGACATGTGGCCAAGTATGGTGACCCCATACTCGGAATTAGTGCTCTGCATTTAACCCATCCAAAGTGCACACACACAGCAGTTGAACACACACACCGTGAACACACACACACGGAGCAGTGGACAGCCATTTTTGCTGCGGCGCCCGGGAGCAGTTGGGGGTTCAGTGCCTTGCTCAAAGGGCACCTCAGTCATGGTATTGAGGGTACATTCACTCCCCCCACCTACAATCCCCGCCGGTACGAGACTCGAACTCGCAACCTTGGGTTACGAGTCCGACTATGTAACCATTCGGCCCCGACTTCCCCCGACTAGTGAATCGCACTGATTTCTCTCAAGAAGTGAATCACAGTTTCAAGGCATCTGATTGGCTGTTCATTACTGATGTCACTCTTTCATGTGCACGTGCTCCATTAACTCAGGATCAAGCCTGAGTTGACAGAAAGTTGATGATCAGCATCATGGCACCAACAAAGCCGGATTGGACTGGTTTAGTTTTGTCAACTCAAAACTAATCCTGTAACCACGAGTTTGTTCAGCCACCATCATGGTACAGACCCCTGATGTCTGTCGATAACTGATAAAGCTTTTTTTTTTTTTCAAACCATAAACTTTTCTATTCTAGGTTTTGAAAACTACAACACATCTGTCCATCTTTTGTACTTACATTGCAACAGTTTGATGTCTGATTTCACTTTAGATTGGAGCTTTAAGTAAGCTGATATTATAAATCTAGCTCATATTATCACACTATATATTATAAATATCAGTCATTGTATCAGTAATCAGTCATAAAAGAGTTTATATTATCAGTCAAATTGATTTCATCATAAGCATGTCAAATTCTAGATTGGAGCATCAGTGAACCAATATTATACTATAAATCCATCTAAAATATATTAAGTAAAAACACACAAGATTAATAACATGCAGTAGATTTATAATATCAGCCATCACAAACAAATAATTATCAGATATCAATAAAATGCCAAACTTCTAGAACCTTACATGTTTTGATGGTTTTATTAAACTCGAAGGCTCAGAGATGAGCCAGTATAATGGAGTGTAATGGCACTGTTATCTCTTTAGCACATTTGGACATTCACTGAGTGATACATTCAACTAAAACACTGGAGAGAAGGAGATCAGATTAGTAAAGAGTGAGAGGGATCAGCTCTTTGATAATGGGTTATATTAGAGCTGTAAGGTCAGACACTTCCACGTTTACCGCTTTGAACACTCAAACAGAGCAGATGACTACTGACTCAGATGCTGATACAAGGGATTTATACAGTGTGTGTGTGTGTGAGCGAGTAACATAGCTGAGAACAAAACCAAGAGATGTACAAAAGACGACATTCTGACAGCAGGACATGGATTTGCTTTGTCAAATGTCTGAAACGGAAAGAGAGAGAGAGATAAAAGTGTGGAGGAAAGCCTTGAGAAAGGTTTTATTCTGTTATATACCGCAGAATGAAAGAGACAAACACTGAGGCTGCACTCAAGACTGTATACGATCAACACATCATACACTGGGGGCGGGCTTTAGTGCGAGGGTTACAATAGTTAACCAATCATTTTAATGGGGAAAATGACAATGGATTTTTCCAATAGATTTGGTTACTGCTAAAGAAAAACATACCTGAAAGTTCAAATACAGATTTTTTTTTAACTTTTGAAATAATATATTGCGGTAGATTCAGTTCAGCAGCTGAAGCATGTGGAACACACAGTGATGGAAATAGACAAGATTCACTGGAGGGAACCTTTAGTAGCTGGGGAGTTTTTTATATCTACACTGTTAAAAATGTAAGTGTGAAATTACAGTATATTCCAGGCTAATAATTGCATTACTTACACAGTAGGACTTCTTTAGAGGGTCTACACAGAGGGACCAGAGACCCGAGGACCCGGGTCACGACCCGGGATCCTTACGGGTTCGGGGCTATATTTTAAATGGTCAGCCGGGTCCGGGTCGGATCCCAATCTATTACTTTGGGTCCCGGGTCTGTTTAACATTGTGTGTAATACCCGAGTCGATCGGACTCCAGGAACACCCAGCCGTTATCAGAGTCATTCAGCGCTGTGTGTGTGTTGTTTTGTAACTTTCAACTTTAAATTAGGATGAGAAAAGTGTGAGTCAGTAATTTGAAATAAGGAGGGGGGAAAAAAACACGAGTGACGCCATCAGAAGCAGGGTGGGTGGAGTTAATGCACACGCACGGTGATAATGGATACCTTCATGAGTGATGCGAGTTATTATTGATTTTTTAAAAAAAATAATATTATGAATGAACCGTCTTGTTGTTATATCTAAAATGTTTTGCTCAGACTCGGCTCAGAGAGCACAGAGATGATAGCAAATAAGTAAAGCTAACGTCAGCAGCCATGCAATGGACGAGCAATCATTATTATAATCCAAATGGGCAAACAGTCTAAACTATTATGCAAGTTGACTCGAGATACAAAAAATGCAAAACTGCAAAATCGCATTTGTCATCCGTCACCGTGACAGCAAGTGGACTTTTGAAACTGGAATAATGAGTGGATTACGCATTTCAATTGGCAAGAGAGGAATAACACGGATGGAAATTTCTTGGCAAGGAGGACTGTGTGCATCACAGTCAGGTACAAGGGAGAAGGCTTCTTACATTAGGTAAGACAAAAAGTTAAATTTCACAACTTGTTTATTGACTTTTTAATAGCATAGTTATATAGTTAATAGTGCCGATCAGGTCCAGTCGGGTCTGTGTCTTCCCGGCCGGGTTCGGGTCCATCTTTCAAATAATTAACAGTCCGATCGGTTCCAGGTAGTCCTTTTTTAAATTCTCGGTTCTGCACGAGCCCCGGGGCCAACTTTCAAAATAATAGACTGGTCCGGGTCGGTTCAGTGTAGCATATTTATGGGTCTCTTCGGGTTCGGGTACACATTTTTGGACCCATGTAGACCTCTACTTCTCTTGTCTCTAACCGCACTCTCAGAAATTTCTTGTGAACAAACAGCATCATACTGTGTTTCTACAGTGCATACTATGAAGGCACCCAACATGCAATGTAGCCTAGGAAGAGATTGTTTGAATTATGAATAGAGATTGTATGTCGAGTATTGATGCCACATCTTTCAAAGACGTTTCCCAGCAGATGCCTCACTATTGTGAAAGATCCATCCACAACAGATATGAAAGAGAAAGTAGTATTGATTAAGCATCGCTAAAATAAAAATCGTAAGGTTCATGATAAGAATAGTTTGACAATCTTAAAGTCAGGCAATTAGCTTATTGTCATCACAATGTTTTCATTTGTCACACTTCTGACATGACTAGATCAGAAATTGAAATATGAATATGCAAGGTCAAAGAGCCCAAACAAATACTAATCACTAATCACCATAATGGCGACTTCAAAACCATTATAGTAGTAAACAACTACATTTCTCACAGTGGCACAGATAAAGACCACTTTCTAATGTGAATTCACAGTAAACAGGAGAGAGAGTAAATGCCTGAGCTAGCATCAGTCTGCGTATTCACAGTCATTTGTGTGAATATGACCGCATGCATTGATTTCCACAGCAAGTTTTGACTACACTAATATATTGTAAAATGCATACTCTGCAACTAAAATGTAGGAATTACAGGATTAAAGTGTTATTTAAAACATATATAATAAAATAAAAAATAAACTTGCTTTGGACAAATATTTATTGTGAAAGGTGCTACACAATTGTTTTTAATTAGTAAGAATATTTCCAAATTATATTTTAATTATATTTTAGTAAAATGACAACATAAATGAGCCTTAAAATATAGCCTTCTTTATTTTGGGAATCGTGTGCAAGGGGATTCTCATTTGCACTCTTAAAAATAAATGTTCTTTATTGGTATCAATAGTTCCATAAGGAACCCAAACATCCAGGGTTCTTTATAGCAAAATACATTCTTCAAATATTTTTCACACTAATAAAACCCAATTGATTTTTAAGAAAAAGGAAAGGTTCTTTGGAGAACCCAAACTGGCTCGTATACTTGCATCGCTACAAAATGTATTTCATATTTAAAAATATTTAACCTTTATTTTCCAAGTTTGAAAACCCATTTTAACTAAATATGCTTTTCTGGGACTTCAGACAGGCCGGTCAAAGAAAAAGACCAATACACATGGCATTACACATACTTTTGTGTATTTGTGGATTGTGTGCAAAGAAAACAGTGTATTTGTACATTCTTCTGATGTGGGGATTTGTAAAAATCAGGGATGTAACATTAACCGCAAGCAGGTTGAAAATCGATTCAAATATGTGACGATTCAAATCGGTTGAGATTCTAAACAAATCGCGATTCATTTAGGTGTAGGAGTTTATATGAATCCATGTCTGAGGGGAACTTACTGTCTTTAGAAAAGTTTAGATGGTATTTTTTCTTTTCATCTTGCCTCTGTATAATGCACATTAAAGTTCATGAGTTCAGCGCTGCTTTGTTTACAGCAGAAACCAAGGAAACGCTTTAAGCGCCACCTGCTAGCAGAGAGTGCATCTGCATCTCGTTCAGCTCGTCTGCGGTTTCGGTTTCATGCAGATTTTTTTTATGTATAGTTTCACAAAACTAAAGTCAGACATTCTGTTTTTGCTTAAAATTTCGAAATTATACAATCTAATTTAGATAAAAACTGTCCTGTTGCATGTATGCAGTCTTTGTGGATCGTGATTAAAAATGCAGTGGTTGCCTCTCATTTTAAATGGAAAGAGCAAGACAAAGCCTTTTGTTTATATGAAGAGATTTATTTTATTTGTGTTACTTATTTATTTGATTTGGGGCTTGTTTTAAAATTTAATTTAGTTTTGTATTTAATTACATTATATTTAAATGCTTTTTTTTTTTTTTTTTTTTATTTTTTTTTTTTTTTTAAAATTAAAAAAAAAAATTTTTTTTATTAAATTAAATTTTGCAGATGCTTTTATCCAAAGCGACTTACCAAATGAGGACAACAAAACCTATATCGTGCGAATAGTATTATTATAGTGTTATATTTCTATTTCACAAAGAAACGTGCAGCATTTTGTCAAAGCAATAATAAAAGGACACATTTAAATTTATAATTTGTCTTAAATCTCAATTTGTTAAAAAAAATTGTGAATCGAATCGAATCGTGAGTTGAGTGAATCGTTACATCCCTAGTAAAAATAAATGTGTGGATCCGTTGCGCAAATTTCTGGATTCTCATGTTCTCATTAAATGTAAACATCAAATGTGAGCTCTCCAGCTAAATATCAATATCAGACAGCATTTACATGAAATAATTTCACAGACGTACATCCTTTGTTAAAGTAGCAGTTTCTGTTCAGACTTCTGCCATATGCTCCATACTAGCATACTACTCTTCTGGTTTTGAATTCAGCACCTGCTAACTGAGCTGACATAACTTCTCAGTCTGAGGTGACATGTGGACGTCCACACTTACAGATGATGGAAACTCATTCTCTTTGGCTGTATGTATTCTGGACATTCACAAAAGTCATCACTGAGCAACCACAGACACAGACGATCCCGCTACATTTATGTGCAGAACTTGCAATGCTTTGCAGGCTATTGAGTGGATACAAGAGAGAAATCCTTTTCATTTTTCTAAAAATGTAACCGTAGTTAACCAATGCCCTCTCTCGATATTCACTCACTGTACAGTACTTAGCACCTTAGATTCTAGACCTCTGTCTTGATCTTTTCTGGTGAAACTAATGATCTCCACTCACTCACATGTAAATTAATTTCTAAACTTGAATGCAATAAAATCAATAAGCATCAATTAGCTTTGCATATCATAACACACACTTACCCTGTGACACAGGATGATACAGATAACACAATAGCACTGCTAATGGACATAACGCCTGTGAAATGAGGATATGAGTATAGATTTACTAATGCTCTCTGACTGAGTTATTGTTACTGTCACGTGTTAATCAACACAAATCTAATGAAGATGCACTCACTTCTGCACTAATAAGGAAATAGACTGAGCCCACATCCTTCTCTCTCTCCGGTGTGGTGTGTAGTGTGTGTGTGTGTATGGTATGTGTGTGTGGGCGTGGGTGGGTGTGTGTGTGTCAAAGAAGGGTCAGCAGCAAAACTACTGCATGTAAACTTTCAATCCTCAAGAAACATTGTTACTATGGCAACAGGGACGGAAGACAATAACTTTCAAAAGACAAACATTGAACCAGACATAACAAAAAACATGAAACAGTGACAAAAAGACAAAAATAGGCAAGTCCGAATTAAAGTTCACTTTCTAAAGAGAATTTGAGTTGCATCTGTATACACCATTGAGTCATCTATAGGTAACAATTTAGTTTGGGGACAAATTCTCACTATTAACCAGTTGCTTATAGCATGCATATTACTAGCATATTGAATGTTTATTAGTACTTATAAAGCTAAGATTTGAATGCTTATTCATTACCATATTATAGACCCTTAAAGGGATACTCCACCCCAAAAATAAAATGTCATTAATCACAATTTAAGATATTTTGGATGAAAACCGGGAGGCTTGTGACTGTCCCATTGACTGCCAAGCAAATTACACTGTCAAGGTCCAGAAAAGTATGAAAGACATCGTCAGAATAGTCCATCTGCCATCAGTGGTTCAATCGTAATGTTATGAAGTGACGAGAATACTTTTTGTACGCAAAAAAAACAAAAATAATGACTTTATTCAACAAATTGTCTCCTCTGGTCTCTCCGCATCACCCTAGTGCCATTTTGGAGCATATCCACTGAACGTAAAGCAGAGTACGCTATTCTGTGTAGGGGATGGGGTTTTAGTTCAAATCAAAGCGTAAATACACGTAGAAAACTTATCCTTGTGTCGCGGCTGACACAGAAGAGAGTACGCTGCTCGCGTTCAGTGGTTATTCTCCAAAATGCCGCTACAGTGATGCGGTGTTCCGAAGACAGAACGGGAAAAGGGCGTTTTTTGGGGTTGGAACGGACATGGGGAAGTGAGTAATGACAAAGATTTTCTGTTGGGTGGAGATCCCTTAATCTGACCCCATACCTAAACTTAACAGCTAACTTACTAATTATTAATAAGCAGCAAAGTAGGAGTTTATTGAGGCAAATAGCGTAGTTAATAGTCAGTTAATAGTGAGAACAGGGGCCGGATTCACGAAAATCTGTTAGGAAATAAGTTTATAAGAAATAAGTAATTTCTTTAGATAAATTCCACAAAGTTCGTAAGAATGTTCTTAAGTGCAATTCTTGAAAAAATCTTAATAGTTCTCAAATATATTCTTAAGAACATATTTTTTTTTAAAGAAGAAAATAACTGTTGTTATCTGAGTGAATACATGACGCACTGATAAACTCACACTTTATTGTATTTTTGTGCTTTCTGCAGATTACCCTAATAATCATAATAAGCACGCACTATTTTCGTTGCGACTTTGACTGGCGCTCAGCTTCGCGTTTTTAATGTGGCGTGTTTTTGAACAGTTACTTTTAAAATAGCCTGTCTCAAGCTGCAGCGATATGGTCATTCATTTTTGGCTGTGTTTTTGCGCTATTGAGTGAATGTCTTAAAGTCTTAAGAACAATCTTAAGAAAAAAGAAATTTTCATACTTAAGTAGAATTTTTGGGAATTCAAAATATTCTTTTTTTTTCTTAAGTTAAAAAATAAGAAGGAAATGGCAGTTAAGAAGACTTTTTTCTTAAAGGGTCATTATGATGCTGCTAAAAAGACCATAGTTTAGTGTTTTTCCTCTATGCCCCGCCTTTCTGAAAACGCGTAGATTTTACAAACTCATCGTCTGAAAAAGCGAGGTGTGCTGTGATTGGCCAGCTATCCAGTGCGTTGTGATTGGCTGAATACCTCAAACGTGTGACAGAAATGTTACGCCCCTCACCATACTGTGATGCCGTGTCCGGCCGGAGCGATGATTCAAAAATATTAAAACCCATTATAAACTAGGCATGTTGCATCCAGTGGGGACATAATTACGGATATAATGGCTTATACTGTCTTTTTACAAGTTGCATCACGCCGCGTAAACATAAAAAACTGTCTGCATTTGTGATCGGAGAAACGACAAAACAACAAGCTCTACTCTACACTGCCCAAAAAAAACTCGCTTTAAATATAAAAAAAAACGTACTTACAGGCTGTGAGTCAGAACAACGGCATTGTAGTCTACTCTCCCAGGAAACAGTCCTCCATAAAATGCGCTGCACACATATGAATATTTGGGTTGAACTGTTCTGGAACAGGTGTTGTAAATACAACTTAACCACTGATTTCTAGTCGTGTCCTTTTGGAAGACCAAACAAAGTAGTTTCACTTCACAACGAAACAGTGTCACACATGGCGGGCTAGAGTGAGCAGAGGCCGGAGGGCTAGAGTGAGCAGAGGCGGTGGGCTTGAGAAAGGCGCGGCCAGCGGATTCGACGAAGGAACGGCAACCACATGTGACAACCCCGGGGTGGACTCCGCTTCGTCCACAGTGAAAGCCGAGCCGGCGATCCACAGCACAAAGTTGATGTATTTCCTCAGGGACCAGCACAGATCAGCTCCAGGCATGAAGAAGCAGATATCGTCCTCTTTGGAAGCCCAAACTAAGTAGTTTCGCTTTCACAACGTAACACAGCGCCTTCACGACATGGCGGGCGGCGGCAACAACAATACTACAGCAAAAATAAAAGTTACACCTTCTTTCTTTGCTTAAACATTTGGGCGGCGTTATGCAAATCTTCCCACATCGTGACGTAGACATGTGGGGGCGTGTTAGAACGAGCCGTTTTAGGTAGGTGTGGCTGACTCTGAACTTTTATAAAGAATATCTCTTTGGATTGAGGACTTTAGTCTTTGCAACTTTACAGATCTTCTTTAAACACTCCAAAGAGAAAGGAAAAATAAAATTCGCAGCATATGGACCCCCTTTAAGAGTTTCGTGAATCGGCCATGGTCCCAATGTGATCATAGGAGGTACACTAGAAATGATCTCAAAAATAACATACAAAATGGGACCATTTGATCCAGGAGAACTTAAGACGCTAAGGCTATGGCACACAACAATGGCGAATGGTTTTTATATGTACAAACTGTATTTTCTATCCCATTACCCAAAACCTACCCCTTACAGAAGACTATTTCACGCACTCACACACTCCATTGTCACAGGACTCAAGCTCATTAAAGTGTCTCAAGTGCATTAGATCTATTGATCTCTTTAAAATTACTGACAAGGAGATCAAATGGAACAAAATTTCAGATTTTTTTCCTGCTTTGTTGAATTTGTTCCATTTAGAGCAGCTGTCAGTTTAAGTTTGTCTTCAGGTGATAACAGCAAATTCGCATACCAGAGAAGATTAAAAAAAAGATTTGAGACCAAGATTATGAACCATACAAATTTTCACATATCACATGTTCTATCTCTGTTTTTCAACAGGATGTGGAAAAAATGATGCTAAATACTAATTTTAACTACCAAAATAAAGTCAGTCACCTGGTAGTCAAATTAGACAGATGTCAACAAAGACAGACTGCTTGACATTCAAAAATCCACAAAAACCTAAACAAAACTATACAAGATTAGAGGAAAAAACTACCCAGCCTCTATAGAATACGGTTTCACTATATTAAATATTGCCATGAAACCATCAAAAGGACATTTAGAAATAAAACCGTTGTGTCATGTTAATAATTATGCATTTTTGTAAAATATTGTAACAAACAATTCTGGTACTGTGTCGACTCACCACTTAATGCCCAATGTAAAATATGTGTCCTGAAGCTAAAGCAGTTTTAGAAGTACTGCTCTATATTATGGCCCTGAGATGCAGAGCTCCTCCTGGGAGGTAAACTGAAGCTGGCATTATGATCTGGAAACCGTCGAGTGCCTGTCAGTCAAACAGTCAATCTCATATCTGCCAAATGCCTCCGGATGCTACATACTGAGTGAAAAAAACTGACTTCAGATCAGTCAAATCACTATGTATTGAAGCACATCAAAGAGGGAGAAGCTAGTATTAAATAATTGCGAAAGAGGTGAGTGAAGCAGACATAGTGTGAGAAAAAGGGCCTGGAAACTCAAGGATTTCTCCACATCCCTCTAATCTGAAGAACACATGGCCATTCAGGAATAAAGAGGGATTGTTGAGGAGCAGATAATGGAGAATGACCATCGGCTGGATTTGAGGTAATACTTTCATCCCTATTCCACACCGCTGACTCACAGTAAAGGAACGCAGAACGCGTTTCGAGATCTGATCTTCAGAAGTCTGACTGTGAGGTCAATGCTTTGAAAAGAGCTTCGTGAAGTCCCCCATGTGTGTGTGTTTACACCTGATCCACTTTCACACTGTCCAGATGTGACGTTTGCAACTTAAAATAGTCACGGAGCAGGAAAAAACGAGTTTGTGGAAAGACTATTATTGGAATAGTTCACTCAGAAACAAAGTTCTGTCATCATTCCCTCCCTCATGTCTTTCCAAACAGGTTTGGTGTGACATGAGGGAGTAAATGATCAGAATTGTACATTTTTGGATGAACTATCAATTGATAAAGTTATAAACTCGTGGAGAATTCTTCATCTATCACCGCATCTCACTTTCAGCCTTAGGTGGACATCCTACACCACCTTGCACTGAAACGACTCCGTCTGCTTCCAAATAAACACTGAACTGAGCACAAGCTGCACAGTTCAGATGGAGCTTGGCAGGTATTTTTGCTAAGCTCTTACCCAGCTGAGACTGCACTCAATACAGAAAGTAAATTAATTTAAAATGAACTCCAAGTCACGGAACACAAACTCCAAATGTGTTTAGCCGAGGTCCCAATTCTACAGAGTGCAGCCCTTTTACATGAAGAAAATACAACCAAACTGCAGTAAATCAAGTTGGAGTGCGCTGGGAGAAGCAGTGTGGTGTAAAATCTGATTTGAAGCTACCAGGTTGTGCAGATTGGAGAATTTTACAAGACAAAAGATCTGCTCCAGAAGGAGCCATAAAGAGACAAAGATGGTCCTGGTTCATTGAGCCCGGAATATCTTGAACACATGCAAATATAAACACATACACAAACTCCATAAAAATAAGACACAGGAAATGTTACATAACAAGGAAATCCCAATCACTCAAGTATTAAAATTTGGCATGTAAAGGCCAGTTTACACTAAGGGCGAAAACTATAAAGTTTTAATAATCATTCTAATTCTATGAACAGGGACATGTACACCACAACTCAAATCCCAACCTGCTTTAAGCTTGGGCATTTCCACACACTTCTCTTCAAATGACAAGATGAAAATTGGGTCAACATTTACTCATCATCCTATCATTCCGAAACCTGTATGAATTTCTGTCCTTCATATTCACATTTGTGTGAGGAACAGACCAAACTTTAAATCATATTCAACATGCATGCATCATAAATGTTAAATATAAATAGGAGACATATGAGAATGTATGTCAAAACTAAATGAATGGCATCAGAGGTATAATAGGTATGAGAGATGGTGTGATGCATTTTAAAATGCAATATTTTAATATACTCGAACTCTTGTCAGTGTAAACTTTGGAATGATAGAATTTAGTTTAAAAAGACCCTCTGGACCAAGACTGAAATCCATTTTCCCATGAGAACATCTTTGGTGAATTAAAGAATAAAGCTGACAACTCCCTGTGGGGTCCAGATCACAATGTGCCATTTAGTCATATCAGATCAACAGAACAAATAAATGATTAAACAGTTCAACTGACAAACAAACAGGACAGGAGGTGATGGTGGCTCGTGAGAAATTATGGACCTGTGCCACTCGCTGCTTACACACAGAGAATGATGCAGCTGTTCAATAAAGCCAAATGAAGCAAAGCATACGCATGCATACAAAACCCTTATCAAGGACATGTTCTTGTGATTTGACATGTTTTCTTTGATGTACACTTAAAATATCACAAACAATGTACTACAGAGACAGTAAGAGTTGCAAACACAGTCACGGTACTGCATTTCACTGGGTAAATAGAAAGGGCCACGGTATGCGTGTGTGTGAAATTGACTGTCATTAGCTCATGCTGAATGCTCTTGTGGTAATTTTAAAGAGCAAATCGCAGTGCAGTATAAAGCTTTTGTTGAAGAGCTAGAATGCGTTAAAAAGCCCGGCTGCTTTTTGATTTGCCATTAATCACAGTGATCACACACACACACTCACATGCACCGTAGCAAATCACAATTGACCTAGACAGAACTCTAATGTGACCTCGTGTTCTCGTGTTTTGAGTCAGAGATATATTGGTTGTGACAAGTACATATTGAGGGTTAGTGAGATGTAAAAATGTCCACCCTCTGCCAAACAGATGAGCTTGAGAGATAGAGAGAGAGACAGAGAGGTCAGTAAACCTAGACTTTTACATTACCTGCACATTGTCAGAAATGCGAACTCAATATATGGGGGAAAAGTGATGAAGACACAAATTTCAATCACTTCAATTCAGTGCTATATCACTCTCTTCAGCATGATCTAGAAAGTTCTACACTCTTGAGAAATCTCCCATTATATCTCCCAATAAATCTCCTTGTATCTACAGTTTATTCGTTACAATGAAGGCATTCACAAGCATGTAGAACTCAGTGAGTTGATTCAGCATTGCGAGTGGTACTGAGAGGATACTGACTCTTAAACTTAAACACTTCTGATTGGTCACTGCATTCATACACTCAACAGACATGCCTGTGATGGGCTACAGTGTTCAATGCTGCAAAAAGGTCGGCAACCTCTGGCACTCAACATTGGCACGCAGAGGGATAATCACTGGCACACAAGCAATTGGGAAAACTTGCTCATAGTCACACAGCTTGTTAGGAGCTATAAATATTACTGAAGTGTGAGAATTAACCTGCACTAGTCTACAGATGCGCGTGGCTCCGGCAAACCATTCGCGTGACTGCTGCGCATACGAGGCGCTTCAGATCAATGCTGCGTCGTGCTTTCTCATAGGTTAACCAGGAATATTAAAAATGGCACTTCATGCCCAAAAGGTTTGTTTGTAAACAGAAACCAGAGTGCACAAATATGTACAGGAGCACTTTGAAGTTACAGTTTTGTGAAGTTAAAGTGTGGTGAAGCTTGAGTTGTGAAGCTAGAGCACAATGCTTGAATTACTACCACCACTAACAACAGTCAATCCGTTTTGTTTTGCTAATGTATATTTTTGTTTGTTTAAAGTGCTTGCCTACTAACACAGAAAAGTCTTCCGGAAATACCAAACACTCCAACCATTACAGCTAAACCGCTTTAAATCAATCAGCTCTGCCAGACCAGAGACAGAATGATTGTAACGGGGGTCTTGTGACACACTGGGTGGGTTCTGAATCTCTTTCCCCTGGATTCGGGTACAGACAGACAGGAAAACTACAGCTATTCAGCAGACTCCTGACTGGCCGACTCACAGCTGCATCAACAGCCCCACTCTTGAGGAGCTCTAAAGAGATCTCCCCTGCCCCTTTTGTCCTCTTTTCCTCTGGGATCGGTTTCTCTTCACTCCTCTTTCATAGTTCTCCATTTCTCTGACCTGCACCTCTTCAACATTGTACTTTTATCAATGTCTCTCTCTCTCAGCTTGTTGTACGCACTGGGCTGCAGAGTTTTTTTTATCAGACTCGTTTCCTGCAGAGTGAGGGGTCTGCAGCTATACTTTCGGGACAAATGGTCCCATGATGTTTGTTAATTGAAAAACATCCTCAATGATTAAAATTATTATAAATGAAATAAAAGTGTGAGTATGTATAAATATAGTGTGTGTTGTTTTTTAAAAGTCAGGTTTGTTTCTAAAGTTTTTACAGCTCTTATTTCTTATGCTACTTTTACCGTTTATAGTAGCATCAGGAATTAGAATGTTTGGTAACACTTTACTTTAAGGACCATTTCTGACTATTAACTATATAGTTGCTTATTAGCATGCATATTACTAACATACTGGCTGTTCATTTAATAAGCAGCAAATTAGGCAGAAGTCATAGTTAATAGCTAGTTAATAGTGAGAACTGGATCCCAAACTAAAGCATAACCTAATGTTTTTATAAAAAAAAAAAAATGTTTTAATTGTTTTATATGAAACATGCAACCAAAATCATATAAAAAAAAATGTGATGGTGTTTTTGCACCAAGCCCAGTTAATTCTTGACCCTGGTTTGTAGTCATTATAAAAAGTGTACATAAAAACAAAAGCAGTCAATGGTATATCATTACGCATGTGTTTAAGGCCCGGTTTACACTAGTGCGTTTTCGTTTTAACACGGCGTTTTAAAATGAAAACAATCCTCAGCTACACTTGCGTTTTTCACTGCGCTTCAGAAACGATTTCCGTCCGCACTACACAGCCGAAAACGCATGTCACATGACCATTCATGTAGGTACAACAATGAGCATGATGTTATTGTTTACACGGTCATCAAGGATACGCAGAGCGAATGTTGGCAGCCACACCTTCGTTTTGGTCCGTTTACACTGCAAATGCAACCCCGGAACTCTCAAACTAAAACGGGGTCTGCAGCGTTTTCGAAAGCCTCGGTTTTCGAGGGTCGAAAATGCCGGAGTGTAAACAACAGGCATAACCGTAGCAAAAGTTAAGCATTTTAAAACGAAAACGCACTAGTTTAAACATAAGTCAGTTGTGTGTTCCTTGCTTATGAAAAATGTGTATATGGTGCATGGTATACATACTGCATACTACAGTACTTTCTTCCAAAAATAAGTATGCCATTTCAAACATACATCTCAATAGAAGCTGGTACGTAAAGTGATTTTCAGCTTCTCTTGGTATTAAGTACTTTTGCAGCACAGCCTGTTGCAGTATTGACTTTACATTGACTAATGGACAGAGATCGGTTTCATTGCACAACCTGAAACCCTCCAGCCTGGTGCAGGGAGATATCCGCCTCTGCTTCCCCAGAAGGAGTATCCAGTGCTGGGACACATTAGCAGGTCATTTCCTTGGCAGGCCTTGGGGGGGGGGGAAAAGAAAAGGGGGGGGGGGGTTGGAAAGTGAAATGGGGGGGGGAAAGAGGGGGGGGGGGAGTGGGAAAAAAAAAAGGGAAAAAAAGGAGAGAGGGGGGAAAGTGGGGGAAGGGGGAGGGAAAAAACAAAAAGAAAAAAAAAGGGGGGGGGAAAGGGGGAGCTCAGATGGGGCTGTTTGTTTGCCCTGCTGCACGTTTCTCCTCTTCATCTTTGTCTCGCTCTCTCATGAAGTGAAACAGGAGGAGATGGAGGGCTTACACACACACAAAGAAGAGCGGACAGAGTGATATGTCACAGACAACAGGCTTCATAGATAACTCTGACAGTCACAGTGTGTTCACTTGTCCACAGGCATGTACATGCACGACTGCGAAAATATGATTGTTACAGTGACTTTCCTGACAAAAGACACACACACACACACACTTGTGGTTTACAAGGACTCTCCGTAGGCACATTTTGTTTTCTTTTTTTCCTGAACAAACTGGATTTTCTATCCCCTTACCCTAACACAGTTTAGTATGTTTTTTAATAGGAAGTGTCCTCATAAATCATGTTTCTGTAGTAATACCCATGTCATTATACACATTTACACATTTCATAAACCAAGCACTTGAAGCACACAAACACACACTTTTTATAATTGTGTCAGAGCTCCTGGGGTCCCCAACCCTTTCAATTAATATAAGAATAAATGCTGTCCAACAGTGTCACCAGCTGCCCTTGATCTCATTGTGTTCTCACTGAGCTCCTAAAGCATATATTGCAGTGATTGGCTGACTGACTCCTCCTATCGTGATCCAAACTTGAACATTGAACAATCCTGAATAGGGAAAATTTTGTGAAAATGGATGGATTCATTAAAAAAAGTAAACAACTCCCAAACCCACTTGGACACATTCTGTCATGTCTGAATCTAGAATCTGATCATGTGACTGAGACGAGCAGCCAACTTGGTTCAATTAAAACTGCAACCTAACCAATCAACAGTTATTAGTTACAAATAAAAGCTAATTTTGCCTCACTTGAGATGAACTGTGCTTTACAAGTGTACTTTTCATTTGAATCATTTTAGCACCACAGTAATCTTAACAGCCCTTCAAATAGTTCTGTAGTTTCTTCTTTTTTCCTTTTACTCATACAAGCTGCTGTGTGTGAGTAATTTTCTCTCTCGAGCACTCATTGTGCGGGTCATTAGCTGGAGTCAATTGTCTTGCGCTCACAGAAGCAGCATTGTGCTGCAGCGCAGAGAGAAATCTCCACTCTGATAAACCCGTTTAAAGGTTTAAACCAGTTTTATATATGATGCGATTTCAATTTTTCCTTTCTCTTTGGAGTGTTACAAGCTCTTGGTGCATAAAGAAGATCTGTAAAGTTGCAAAGACTAAAGTCTCAAATCCAAAGAGATATTCTTTATAAAAGTTAAGAGTCAGCCACACCTACCTAAAACAGCTCGTTCTAACACGCCCACACATGTCTACATCACTATGTGGGAAGATTTGCATAACGCCGCCCAAATGTTCACGCAAAGAAAGAAGGCGTAACTTTTATTCTCGCTGTAGTATTGTTGTTACATGTCGTGGAGGCGCTGTGTGTTTCGTTGTGAAAGCGAAACTACTTTGTTTGGTCTTCCAAAAATGGACACAACTAGAAATCAGTGGTTAATTTGTATTTACAACACTGTTCCAGAACAGTACAACCCAAATATCCAGATGTGTGCAGCACATTTTATGGAGGACTGTTTCCTGAATCTGTGAGAGTAGCCTACAATGCCGGCTGTTTTGACTCACTGACTGTAAGTACGTTTTTATATTTAAAGAGTTTTTATATTTATATTTTTTATATTTAAAGCAAGTTTTTTGGTCAGTGTAGAGTAGGGCTTGTTGTTTGTTATCACAAATGCAGACATGGTTTTATGCTTACACGGTGCGATGCAACGCAACGCGTAAAAAAAAACAGTACAAGTCATTATAATCAGTAAATATGCCCCCACTGGATGCAACAAATGCCACGTTTATAACGGGTTTTAATGTTTTTGAATCATCGCTCCGGCCTGACAGGTCATCATCACAGTATGGTAGGGGCGTAATATTTCCGTCACGCGCTTGAGGTATTCTGCCTATCACAATGCACTGGATAGCTGGCCATTCACAGCACACCTTGCTTTTCAGACCGATGAGCTTTGTAAAATCTACGGGTTTCAGAAATGCGGGGCATAGAGGAGAAACAATGTACAATTAGGCCTGTCGCAATAATCAATATATCGACTTTTCGCGCAATATATGTACATGACCTCAATTATTTTTGGTGACGCAATATATCGCCCATTATACTTACTTAAAAATTGAAGTCACCATGTTTTGTACATTCCACTTGCGCCTGTGTCTTCTGCAGCTTCTCGTACATAACGTGGTGTAGTCATGAGGTGCTATTTCAAATTTAAAAAATGCTTCTACAAAGTAAAAGTTTCATCTGCAGATATGGTCTGGTTTAGAGGTCTGTGCTTTTGTGCATACGGACATCTGACTGCTAATTAGTGATTGTGTTTTTCAACAATAGTGTGCACCCTTAATTTACAGAAAAAAAGAAGGTCAGGGAAAAATCTTTTTATCCTCCTTGTTACTTGGCACTTTTTGTTTAGAAATGTTTATTTACTATTTATCAGGTATCTAATATTTGATAGTTAATTCCATGGATCTAATCTCTTAAAATGTTTGTTGTCATTTGGAAGTGTGTAGGCCTTCTTGCATTATTATGCTGTTACATTATGATTATATATTCAGTGGCATAAAATGGTCTTTAAAATGACAATAATATCGCTTATTGCAATTATTTCTGGGGCAATATATTGCACAACAAAAAGATGTTTTCGTGACAGGCCTATGTACAGTATGTGGAAAACAATGTGTTTTTTTAACCTTAAACCGCATAAACACATTTCATTACACCAAATACACAAAATAGCAACATCAACATCATATGATCATAATAGCAACATCATATGACCCCTTGTAACATCTCCACCTGAGACACTGATATCCCTCATTCATGAAGCTCTGCTTCAACACACACAAGCAAACACACATATATATATGTAAACTTGCACCAGGCTGCAGACAGATGAATGAGCTGTCAAGAAGAGGAAATGACACGGAAAGTTTGATTCAGGAATGTTTTGAAAGCCTCCATCAACTAAACCTACCTGAATTTTGGAGAGATACTGTATCTGCGGTCAATGAGAAGCTTTTTCTGGTGTTTATGTTATCTGTGTTGAACATAGTCACTGCAACACCACATGAAATTAGAGGAAGTACTAGAAAAGGCCAATAACACCTAGGTGGATTTAAAATAATTTATTTTTTCAGCTTCACACAAATTGTAGCGTTTACTGCATTTCTAAGTTAGTAAAATCACTTTTTTTTCCCATTAATTAATGGGAAATAACTATAAATCGACATTAGGTCCCAAACAAGTCTGTTTGTCGCACCAAGCTATTGTATGGCTTCACACAACAGGACTAGAAATATAGTGCATAAGTCATCTGAAACACATTTATGGTCCTTTAAAGTGCTTTTGAGTCCTTTTAAAGCTTGAAAGCCTCAGTCCTGATACATTGTGATTGCACAGAAAAGAAAAAGCAAGGCTGGGAGCGACAAATTTTATTTTTGGGTGAACTGTCCATTTAACGTTTGTTTATCATGTCGGATATGAAAATTCTTTGAGGAACGAGTCCTTCTAAATGTGTTATTGGTGAAAGTGAGAGTGTTGATCATAGGATCACACCCTTACACCCTCTTCATATGCCCTTCAAATAATCCTCTGAAGGTTTAATCCACCTCTACAATCTGAAAGCAGCAGGAGGACACACATTACAGGAGGCCTTTCAACCTGTTCAGTGGGACTGACACATTCTGACAGAAGCTTAACCTTGGGATAAGTAACTTCAATGAAGATAATCTACCAAACATTACTTTACCCAAGTCTAGCCTTTAGAAGAAGGGAGTTTTAGGTTCATCACTAATAAGTCAAGCTTTTAATCCATTCACTCGTGATGACAGTCGTGATGGAAATCACGATGGGCACAGATTCAAATTTTTAGTTTCGGTCTAAGATTCCATCCAGTCTGAGGATTTCAAACATGTTTGATATTTCGAACCAATATAAATAGTAGGGCACACAATAAATAATAGAGTATAAAATTAAATGTACATTTTTATAATAAGCCAAGTAATACTGCAAATGAACTCGCCTGCCAATGATCGCCCAGCATTTTCATGTATGAAAAACAGCAGAACTGCTTGTTTTTCATGGGAAAATAACAACCTCATATAAAAATAACTATTATTATTCATAATAAAACTTCACTTAAGCTTTCACTGTAATAACTGCTACAATGTCTTCAGATCCAATTATATATTTAAATTAGATTCAAAGTGGACACATACATTATTATAATGCATTTACTATCGCTATACCAAAATAAGAATATTGGGCCTATAAGTCCTGCATCAATTCAGGCTTCCACATATTCTGTAGCTTATAGAAACAAATGAATTTAAAATACTATAAACACTGGACAGCACAAGTCTGAAACTGCACCTTATCTCTGTGTATTTCACGAATAAGAAGTTGTTCAAAGAAAGTCCTCCAAAGAAACGTGCTGCACCTGAGACACTGATTAGACAAAGACACGCTGATTTTGGTTGATCGGCAAAAGTCATTTTCACAGAAAGCAAAAAATGTATCTTTAGTAAAAATTTTGGACTGATTTCACAGAGCCCTGCACATTACATGAGGACAAATATATATTTATTGTGGCCATAAATGAAGAAGTCATTCCCTCGTTTAAGTAAACTCTGGCCACGTTGTACTAATTTGTACCCTCATTTTAATTTCATTTAAATTTAGTTACGAAATGAGGGAACTAATTAGTACAACGTGGCCATGACTGCAAAAACTCCAATTATATGTGTGATATATTTTAGCTTAAAAACTGGGAAATTCGTATTTCGTATATATTCGTATATTTTCTACTTACGATAATCACATACACTAACTTTATTATCAAATGTAGATTTTTCTCTCTCTCTCGCTCTCTCTCTTTTGGAAGCTGATTTCAAAATCCATTTGGCTGTTTGAATGGTCATAATTCCTCTGGTTTTCATTTGTCATGCGTCTCCTACTAATGAGGCACATGTTTCTGTGTGAGGTCGTTGTGTTCGGAATGACTTGAAAGTTTAGTAGTGTGTGATCCTCAGTCATTTAGTGTGTGATGCCCAGTTTTTATTGACAATGTTCTCTCTTTTAAAATGTAAACATCAACATCATGTATGGTGAAAAGCCTGAAGTCTGTCAAGTAAATGATGAGGTCACTGATGCAGTTCAATCAGTCTGCTATTTGATGCTTTTCCTGGTCAAAGACTTCCATAAATATTCTGTCGTTAATTAATAACTACACAGGAACAAATAACTAATGCACTAATAACATTCTAGTAACTACTATTAACTAACAAGAAACTCTGATTAATAATTTAGTAAGTAATAGTGCTCAGGTGAAATTGGTAGTTCACTATTAGCTAATCAGTAACTACTATTTTTTTTTCATATATCCCGGAGAACTATTCAGAGCTACTGGTTCATAATTAATGTGAATTATGCATAATGTATAATTAATTCTAAAGTGAAGATCATAGTAACCCACTAGTAATGACTCAAGTGTTACCAAATCTAGCAAAAGGAATTACAATCCAGAATCTTACAAAAATCTCAAAAGCTTACAATGATTTCAGTAATTCTAATTACTATAGAGTTATCATGTTATGCACTTTAGAATACTGATCCAAATAATAAGTAATTCCTTCTGAAGAATTTGGTAATACGTGAGTCACTAGTGGGTTACCATAACCTTCACTTTAGAATTAATTATACATTATGCATTATTAATTTTAATTATGAACCAGTTTACAGTAGTTCTTAGTGGTTCTTGGGGAGGTATGGAAAAAATAGCAGTTCCTGATAAACTAATAGTGAAATACCACATTAGGTTAAGCACTGTTACTTACTATTTCACTATTGCTTACTTTTTAGTTACTAGAGTGCTAATATTGTGTTACATATGTGTTCTTGTGTAGTTATTCATTAATGATGGAACAGTATTCTAAAGTGTTACCATATTTAGTTCATACATAGAGTTATATTTCAAGTGAGTTGCAAATTGTAACTTGCCCAAAACTAACTTTAACTAAGAGTAAACACAGCTGGTGCAACTGGCCCAAGAAACGTCTACTAATATACAAATGAGTGTGGAGTAGTGTTGTCAAAAATCAATTTTTCGATACATATCAATACTGAAATATCTAAAACGGTTTCAATACTCTTTCCCCACACAGTATCAATACTACCAGCTGCGCTTTCTCTCTCTCTTCTCTCCAACAGCGAGTTGGAGAGAGCACATTTAAAATACACATTTAATTACATATTTTACTTCAAACTCACTACATAAGGTCAGTTGAATATTTGAAATAACTTCCTTTTGTGATCTGATGTGGCTTCTTATCAAAGAATGAGGCAGAAAATATATTCTTTACTGTAATAAATATTACTAATAGCACTGCATTATAAATAGACTTTATTCTTGTAAAAATACCCGAGGTGGCTTGAAGAACACAGGTAGACTATATATTGTTGCAGTCGTGTGTTTATTTCGGTCTTTTAAGCATTTTGGTCTTCTTTTTATTCAGCAACCGCAATAGCTGGATGCCTTTGTTCATATAAGGGATTTCCTGGAACGTCTTAAGTTATATTACTTTTGTGAGGCACACTTTTTTCATTGATGTATATATTTACCTCACTGTTATGTTCTGGCCTTATATAAAAAGGTATGCCATTAAATGTGGTTTTCTCCCACGGTATAGAAAATGTTGTCGAATGTTGATATTTTTCAAAGTATCGTATCAAAGTTAGAAATTCCAGTATCGTGACAACACTAGCGTGGAGAATGTGAGAGGAAGCCGCAAATGTCATGACTGACATGATGATAGGCTACTGAATCGGTTTCCATTTTGCTTTCTTCTCTAATTTAATACTGTGCTTTCATTACAAATTACCAGTGTAACAATTTGTGTCAAAGGCTGACAAATTAACTTTTTTTCCATGTACAGCTACTGTATGTGGAGTCTATACTAGAGAAGTGGGACAAATTTAGGGCATAAGATCGCACTCTGTTGGGCTTTAACAGGAGATGTGTGTGTTTCGAGTGAATTCACTTCTGTCATCTGCATTTGTGTTGGACTGTCAATCTTGGTTGCAGAGAGGAAGACAGACTGGTGAAATAAAAGGAGGAAACCGTTCCTGCGCTGCGACATGCTTCATAACTGCTGTAAAGTGTTGCTCAAGAGCCATCAGGACATGTGTCAAACGCTCAACAAGACGTGTCAGACTGCAGCTGGAAGACGTCTCAGTGTGTGTGTGTGTGTTTGTGTGTGTGACTCTTTCACGTGAATTCCATGGACTAACAACAGAGTCACGCAATTAAATGTTTTGCTTTATGTTTTTTCTGCTCTTTTTCCATCAGTATCTTTTTCCTGTTATGACCGTCATAATTAGCCCCCCTGAGAGTTACAGAGGTTTGAACAAACACACTGTACTTTTCCACTCATTCACAAACACACACATAAGTGTGCTGGGCTTCTATGTTTTATGGGGACATTCAACTTTATTTTCTATCCCCTTACCCTAACACAAAACTTTCTGCATTTGTACTTAAAAAAAATAAAATAAAAGCTGTTTTCCTCAAATGGACAATAAAAAATGTCCCCATAAGGTCAGAATTTACTGGTATGTGGGGACATAACGTAAGGAACACAAGGACCACGCGCACACGCAGCTCCTTTTGAGGTTGCTTCTCCAAACCGAAACAGCACAGGTGGGCATTTTTAGCAAACATCCAGAAATGCTATGTGGAAAATGCTTCCAGAAATGTCTAGGTGGGCAGCTCACTACATGACATGATATCCACGGGCTCCCACTTTTGAGCATGACGCCCACATCCAACATCCAATCAACAACTGATACACAAAATCCTGCTTACAGCTTTGTTTCAATCAGCAGTCGCTAAACTGTGTGAACATCTGACGAATTCAGGAAAGAAGACCGTATACTGAAAAATAATTGATAACAAGAGATGGGAAAAATGTTTCAAGCAGAGAGTGCAAATGAAAATAGCTGGATCTCAATTTAAGTATCTAAAAAACCAGCTGAGACTGAACCCATATTTTGCATTTGTTTTACTCCGAGTCCACTTATAATCAAATTGTCATTCACCAAAAGCATTTCACAATTAACCGTTCATGACCATTTCCACCATCTCGCTCCTAGAATTACATTTCCCTCGGCCACCGTCGTCAATGATTTTTCACTCAGCTTGCTCAGCAATGCATTCTAGGATCTCAGAGGGCAGCATCATTTTGCTGCCTACCTTTTGGAGCAGCGTTCACATCTTAAAATGCTGTCTAGGCAGGGTTTTAGAAAAGAGTTACAGTTCCAAAGTTACAACTAAAATAAGACGCAAGTAATCAGGGTAAAAACTGCATTTAGCTGTTGGACAGCAATTTGTATGCGTGTAGAAATCCTCTTTAGATTTCTCCTCCCGATCCTGCTTTCTTCCTCTGTCAGCAGTTTCCAAACAGTCTTTATTTATCATGTCCTATGATTTTTTGCTTATCGTTTTGCTTCATCAGCAGAGGAAGAGGGAGTATGACTTCCCTTCATTTTTATTGCTTATGTTTGTATATTCCTCAGGGGGAAAAATTACCCTTACATTATAAAGATAAACACTAAAAAGATAAACATCCTGAAGCTGCACATAACAAATACAATCCATAAGTGTACATGATATCTTTATATAGAGCACATGAGCTCTGGGGAGTGTGTATAAAAGCAGTTGATCATAAAACATAAGAATTGCTATCAAGTGACCTCAAAACCTCTCAGTTCATGATGATTCATTTGCTCTATCATCATTTCCAAGTAGTGAGGGAGGATTCCCACAATGCACTCTGAGTAGACCAACTGTCTCTCTCGATCACACAGACGCTAACCTTTATATTACAGTTCAGCAGAATGCCACTGATAACAGGATTATAGCAAACAACAGAAGCCGCTCCCTCTGTGAAATACACACAGCTCCAGATTTTGGGCTTTGGTACTTTGAACCTCTGAGCTTCTCACAATTTCAAGCAGTTCACAGAGCTACTCATTCAAAAAGTAGGCTATAGCCTTAGACTACAAGTGGGTCAATGACGTGACATTTAAAATGTATTAAAGAAGATATGTTAAAAATCCAAATTATACATAGAATGAAAAGAATAACCCTCTTCTATAATGATCATGCGTTTAATTTCAGTGAAATTCAACTTTAAGCCTCGGTCTCCTTCCATTTGTTTATAAATGTATAATAAAATATCTTATTTTAAGCATTTTAGAAATAAACTAATACACCAGTAAAACAATTTAGCCATGTGGTGTGACCAACAATGTGGGGCAACCAACATGCAGAAAAGAGTATCAGATAAAATATTAGATAATTTGGTTTAAATATAATTAATAATTCATGATATTTGCAAAAAATAAAAATAAAAAAAATCACCATGAAAAATATATTTAACTTTTTAAATTTGTGTAAACTAACATGTATTCGTTTTTGTGAGACAAAACATGAAACGCAATACACAATACTGACACACTGAAAACACAAAGAAAAAAAGAGACAGAAAAAGGACTAACATGTACTCAAGGTGTAAGAAAAAAATAATTGAATTTTTACTTGACAGTTACTGCATATGACAGTTTTAGACTCATTACATTTTCCAGTGTTATTTTAGTATCGTTGAGATACTACGATAATTTATTAATTTATCTTGATCAATATTTTGAATTAGTTTCCATTTTGTAATTTCTATTTTAATTTTAGTTAATTTTTTAGTACATTTATTGCATGTTTTTGACATTTTTATAGTTTTTATTGGAATTTTATCTTTTTTTCAGTAAGTTAAACAAAATTAGACATTTTTGCAACTAGCTGAAATAAAATAGGTTTAAGTTATTTTATATTGTATTTTATTTCAGCTAACATTTATTTATTTCATAACATTGTTTGTTGTACAATGCGACTTTAACCTTAGGCAAAGGTAGGCGACCGCCTTGGGCCCCCAAAAGCCAAGGGCCCCCTAAGAGCCAGGTCTAACCAGCACAACTGGTACTACCCGTGACGTAAGTAGACATTGATTGGCCAAACGTGTATGAAAACGCCCTCACCCGCCATGATTTAAAACACCGTGTAAACATACTGTAAACATTGTATCAACTTATTTCAATCGCTTTACGTATACGGCGACTTTCCATGTCCATTATTGTGAAACCCGCGAGACACAACAAAAACACAGCTCCGATCACAGCGTCCTCCATCCTCCTGTTGTTAATGTTGTTCTTCTTTGTTTCCGTTGTTGAACGCCACTCACAAATGACATCGCTGTCGACCGGCTTACGTCACTTCTTAGTAAACACTGTCGTTGTGAATGCAACCCTTTAAATAGTACTGTGAAATAGTTTGTGCAAAATCGTCCCAATACTTTAGTACTGTACATTTAGCTCTGGAACTAAAGCGGTGCGAAAGGCCCTATTGTTACTTTTCCAGGTCCATGGATCATTCAACTCTCTTGCCGACGTCACCTGTTGCGCTGTACGTCTGCAATCTGTGCTACAATCAAAGATTAATACAGCACACACAGAGCCTACTAACCTGAGTATTGAGGATCTGTAGCCATATGAACGAGAGATCCATTTCCAACAGCGCAACGGCTTCGGTTTAGCCTAATGGACAGGCATTAGCCAGGGCAAAACAACATTATATGCAGATGCAAGTGATCCAATAATTCTGGTTTATGGCAGTGATGCCAGCTAATCTCTTTAGGTTTTAGGGTCAGGATGAGGGTTGTTAGCGGTACACCAAGACCCATTAGAAGCACTCTTTCACGTCTTCTCCTCTTCTGTCTCCCCCTCCAGAGGACTACCTATGGTTTCAGATGGTCTTTCTCTCAGTTAGAGAAATGAAATAGCTAGTTTAGCCATTTGTTTTTTTGCTAAAAAAAGGAAAAAAAGAGAAAAAAAAAAAAAAAAAAAAAAAAAAAAAAATTCTATTTAAACACCGGCTCGCCAATCATTAGGGCACAGATGGACAGGATTCTGAGAAATACAGCTGACTGAAGCACAGCAATGTAAAGGAGATGATTTATGAGGGATTACAAAGTCACACAATATCACTAATACACAAACACGCAAGTGCACCTGGCAAAATCTAGAAAAAACAAGCTAGCTATCATCAAACAGTCACATTAGCTATTAAATGCAAGTCTAAAACACAAGCTTTAAATAAAGTTTGAGGACCACCTTGATTAATCTGAGTAGAATTATATTATTTCTGTTGCTTAATCTAATTATAACATTCTAATAACTCTAATACTAGCTCATTCAGGCTTCAAATATCCCCTGTACATTTTTTTTTTTTTGTACGCACTAAATAAACAAGCTAACTCCGTGTGTGTTTGAGTGATGCTCTTGCTGGTATCTGAGTACAACAGGAACATAATAAGTGTGCTGCCGTCATCCACACATGATCTACACACAGGCTGTACTTACTAACAACACACCCATTAGCAAATAAACCTAATTTTCACACACTAGGCTACTTTAATTAGTCTACTTTTCAAGAGACCACATAGTTAATTTCTCAGAGTCACGATCTGTTACCATCATACATAAGTCAATGTCTATTTTCACAACCTCAAGCTAGCACAGTAACCTTACTGTACGTGGTGGCCTACCGATGGGAAGGTCTGGACTTTCAATGATCTTTCTATCTTCCTTAAAACTTTTAACATGTCTTCAGTGTCCGAAAAGCCGTTTCACATCCAGAACACCAGTCTCAGTAGGTTGTCTATTGCAGTGTTTCCCAACCTTTTTTTAGGTCGCGGCACTCTTTGGAAATTTTAACAAACTTGTGGCACCCTACAAAATTTATTATGTCACAATATTTGAATTTCTAACTTCGATATGATAATTTGAAAAGTATAGATATTCGGTACAACAGGGTCTTACAGATGTCTTACAGATATTTTTAATATTATTTAAAATATTGTCCATCAATTGTGATAATCAGTAGGCTAATTTCTAATGGAAGAGACCAATTTATATGACAGATTTAATTTAGGCTTTTATTCATATGTAAACATTAATTTAATTACCATTATACCTAGCTATCTCACAATGTTTTTTGCTTTTTTTATTTTACAGTGGGGTAATTTTGGTGCAGTAGCACGAGATAGCTTGATTTCAAACTTTGAATTGAATAAAAAAATGACAAGTAAGCAGTCAGTAATAAAATAAGAACAAATAAAGAAATTAATAATGATAGCACAAATAAAAAATAACGACAGGCCTTCGAATTAAATAAATAGCTTTTTAGTTTTTCAGGTAGGTCTAACAGTAGGGTTAAGATATTAAACAATTTTTTTTTTTTTTTTACCAATTATCCAAATAATTTTTAATCCTAGAAAGCTATTATTATCATCAGAACACGTGAGCATAACGGTTAGCAGATCAATGATTGAGAGGGCAGCGTTACCAGAGTTGCCATATACCACACCATGTTACAACACAGTAGGGCTATTGCAGACAGAAACAATACTGTACTACATTGATGTTTCCTGTCGGCTCAATTTTTGAGTGGACTTTGCTGTTCCGATGAGCATGAACGGTATACGAGTGGAGCATGAACGGTATATGAGTGGAGCACACACGCATAGAGCGGGATAATACGCAGAGTGTCACACCACGTGAAAGTGAAACCTGAGCGGTGAACTCATTTTCGGCAGCCGAAATTTTGGTGCATCTCTAATTATTGGCGACATCAGAAATGTATATTATATAATAGATGCTTTTTTAAACATTTTAGCAATTTAAAAAAAAATTTTTTACACGGCACCCCTGCTCTCGACAGACGGCACCCTGGCACCCCGGTTGGGAAACACTGTACTACTGCATTCATGGACCTGTGTTGAACCCATTTAATCAAAAACACGTAATTCATGTCAAAGCCATACAAACTCCAAATAATAACAGTCTCATGCTCTCTGATGTTTCTCAAAAGGAAAACCTGTTCAAATCTGGTAAAAACACATCTGGTGAGCTCTTATAATTATTATTATTTTTTCATTCATGTTGGTGTCACATGGTTTTAAAAAACTTGTATATCTTGTATATCTATCGTGGAGACGCTGTGTGCTTTGTTGTGAAAGCAGCTTTATAAAAGCAGTTTGCTGGTCTGGAGCCTTCAGGTGTGTGTTAACATAATGCCAAAGAGGAAAGACATCAGCAATGATCTTAGAGAAGCAATTGTTGCTGCCATCAATCTGGGAAGGGTAATACAGCCATTTCCAAACAATTTGAAGTCCATCATTCCACAGTGAGGAAGATTATTCACAAGTGGAAGACAATTCAAGACAGACACCAATCTTCCCAGGAGTGGATGTCCCAGGAAATGCACCCCATGGTCAGACTGTACAATACTCTGAGAAATTGCAGACAACCCAAGAACTTCACCGCAGACTCTACAGGCCTCAGTTAACACGTTAAATGATAAAGTTTGTGACAGTACAATCAGAAAAGGACCAGACAAGTATGGCATGTTTGGAAGGGTTGCCAGAAGAAAGCCTCTTTTCTCTAAAAAGAACATGGCAGGATAGCGTAGGTTTGCAAAGCTGCATCTGAACAAACCATAAGACTTCTAGAACAATGTCCTTTGGACAGACGAGACCAAAGTGGAGATGTTTGGCCATAATGCACAGCGCCACGTTTGGTGAAAACTAAAAGAGCATATCAGCACAAACACCTCATACCAAAAGTCAAGCATGCTGGTGGGGGGCTGAGGATTTTAGGCTTGTTTTGTACCCAGAACCTGGGCACCTGATAGTCATTGAGTCGACCATGAACTCCTCTGTAAACCAAAGTAGAGTCAAATGTTAGGCCATCCGTCCAACAGCTAAACCTCGGCCAATACTGTATCATGCAGAAGGATTAATGATCCCAAGCACACCAGCAAAAATCCAGTCAAAGTCTAGACCTCATCCTGACTGAAATGCTGTGGCGAAAGCTGTGCATAAACAAATGCCCACAAACCTCAATAAACTGGAGCAACGTTGTAACGAAAAGTGGGCTAAAATTCCTCCAGAACTATGTGAGAGACTGATAAAGTCATACAGAAAATGATTACTTCAAGTTATTGCTGCTAAAAGTGGATCTACAAGCAACTGAATCATAGGGTGCCCTAAGTTTGTCACACCTGGCTTTTCCATATTGGCTTTATTTTTGCTAAATAATGACATGGTGTGATATGTCATGTGTTGCTATTCATCTGAGGTTTTATTTTCTAAATTTTAAGATCTGCCAATGACCAGATGATTTTTTATTATGTCCTGATCCAGAAAATTCAATAGGGTGTCCTTTCTTTTTCACATGACTATATACACACACAGTAGGTTCAGGTCTGGTGAGTTTGCTGGCCAGTCAAGCACACCAACACCATGGTCATTTAACCAACTTTGGTGCTTTTGGCAGTGTGGGCAGTGCCAAATCCTGCTGGAAAATGAAATCAACATCTTCAAAAAGCTGGTCAGCAGAAGGAAGCATGAAGTGCTCCAAAATTTATTGGTAAACGGGTGGTGACTTTGGTTTTCAAAAAACACAATGGACCAACACCAGCAGATGACATTGCACCCCAAATCATCACAGACTGTGGAAACTTAACACTGGACTTCAAGCAGCTTGGGCTATGAGCTTCTCCACTCTTCCTCCAGACTCTAGGACCTTGGTTTCCAAATGAATACTCTCATCTGAAAAGAGGACTTTGGACCACTGGGCAACAGTCCAGTTCTTCTTCTCCTTAGCCCAGGTAAGACGCCTCTGACGTTTGTCTGTGGTTCAGGAGTGGCTTAACAGGAGTGGAATACGACAACTGTAGCCAAATTCCTTGACACGTCTGTGTGTGGTGGCTCTTGATGCCTTGACCCCAGCCTCAGTCCATTCCTTGTGAAGTTCACTCAAATTCTTGAATCGATTTTGCTTGACAATACTCATTAGGCTGCGGTTCTCTCGGTTGGTTGGTTGTGCATCTTTTTCTTTCACATTTTTTCCTTCCACTCAACTTTGTTAACATGCTTGGATACAGCACTCTGTGAACAGCCAGCTTCTTTGGCAATGAATGGGTTTTTGTTAAATGTGAGCCAAAATCTTCACAATTAAAAGAACCAAAGACTTAAACTACTTCAGTCTTTGTGCATTGAATTTATTTAATACACGATTTCACAATTTGAAGTTGAATTACTGAATAAATGAACTTTTCCATGACATTCTATTTATTGAGATGCACCTGTATATAAAAAATATATATATATATTAATATCTACACATAACACCTGTAATTAAAAATTGTTTTTCTTCTAAATATCATAAATGATCAATTTATAAATACCATGTATAACACATACTTAGGGTTTTGGGTAGTCGCACCACATGACATTTTACAACTTCTAACCTTGCTTTTCCCTAAAAAGGTCAAATGATCTCATATTGAATTCAACGAACTATTTGGCAGACAAAATGTTCAAATATTAGTAATCCATAACAGTTTTGTTGAAATAGTTTTTCTTCCTAAGAAATAATAATAAACGATCATGCCAAACTACTAATAAGGTTTCCTTTTCATATTGAACTCTTTTCTTTACTGTGATATCAGGAGAGGACAGTTGGCATGTGTGACTTTATATCCTTTTTGCATTTTTATTGTTTAGTATTTTAACTCTTTCATTAAAAAGTAAATCTGAATAAAAAAAAAGAATAAACATTACATCACTGACACATTAACAAATTTCACCCCCATGCAGTCAGTTTGTTTGAGCCTGATCATATTTTGAAAGTTCCTCTTAGTTGCTCTGAGGTTTCTATGAAACGTAGTGACATTTCACCAAATGTGTGAATGTGATAACCCAAACATCATGAAGTGTTCACCGTCCACAGAGGCGGTGTGATATCCCACCATCAGCAGCAGAACAAAAGAACCTCAGAGCACATATTCACAAAGACAAACAGAGTTCACACTAAATGAAACACTTCTACACTCCTCTGGATATATTCCTGCTATGGCAAAAATAAAATACACTAGGGCTGGGCATCACAAACTGCCCCACCATACAATGCATATCCCAATACGCATGTCACTTATTCAATGCATTGTAATGCATTGTCATATCATAATTGGATCATGTCTGAAACTGTGCCAAATGCGTGTCCACGAGTGAACAGGGATCATCTCTCACATGTGATTCACTTCACTTTGTCAAGAACAGCTGTTCATAGAAGTGGTCTGATGAGTTTGTACTATTACATGACCTAAATAAACTCCTCGATTGTAAAAGCCCTAAAACACCAAGACTGATTCAATATTACTTTAGGTTAGAGCTGCATATATACAGAGGATAAATATTATAAGTTTGTTGGATAATGTGATAAACATCAATTAATGTGATTAATGTTTCAAACAAGTTACATTATGTTTTAAGCCAGACAATAATGACACACCCTCCTGTTCTTCCTGGGACATTAATACTCACATTAAATTGATCATAAGGGACAGTAAAGACATTTATAATGTTATAAAAGATGTCTAATTCAAATAAATACTGTTCTTTCGAACTTTCTATTCATTATAGAATCTTTAAAAAAAGTATCACTGTTTCCACAAAGTATGAAGCAGCACAACAGCTTTCAACAGTGATAATAATCAGAAATATTTCTTGAGCATCAAATCTGCATATCTGAATGATTTCTGAAGATCATGTGACACTGAAGACTGGAGTAATGATGCTGAAAATTCAGCTTTGCATCACAGCAATAACTTACATTTTACAATATTTCTACAATATAGAAAACTATTTCTATATAAAAAATATTATATACCCAATATTACCGTTTTACTGTATTTTGATCAAATAAATGCAGTCATGGATGAGCATGAGAGACTTCTTTCAAAAACAAATAAAACATTTAATTATTCCAAACTTTTGACAATGAATATCAGTGCAAAAGCTGAAAGCAAAGATCTTCGTGACCTTAATTTAAATCAGTTTAAGATTTAGCCTGTGCCTGCTCAACACCACAACATATATAGCTGCTGACATGAGTTTATTTTGCTTGCATTATTCATAAACTCCACCACTTCAACAACACACACCACTGTTAATGACACATAAACCTGTTAATTAAAACCACAACAAATGACGGCATTCAGCAAACCTCTCAGGGACCAATCCAAACGCCCGTCTGGGACAGAGGGACCAATCAAAGCTCAGCGCCTGCAGGCAGAGGTCATCTTAACCAATTGAATCTGTCTGGAAGAGTGATTGGGAGAATGGCCAGCTTAACTCAGTCAGGCTAAACACAGGAAACGGGAAATGTACTACTGATGTCATCTTAAAGGGGTCATGAACTGAGAAATCAAAATTCCCTTGATCTTTTGGCATATAAGAGGTCACTGTACTATAAAAACATCCTGTAAGTTTCAGAACTGAACACTTTCTCGTTAGTCTACAAACAGCTTATATTGAAGCCAATCTGCCAAAACGACAGATTGTGGAATGTGCCACTTTATGATGTAATAGTGTGGCTAAACACTGTCTCTGCAGAAGAAGATCAACGCCTGCTTTTACAGCACTGCCTGTTTAGCCCCACCCACTGATTCTACATCACTGCCTGTTTAGCCCCACCCACCGATTCTACATCACTGCCTGTTTAGCCCCGCCCACCGATTCTACATCACTGCCTGTTTAGCCCCACCACCGATTCTACATCACTGCCTGTTTATCCCCGCCCACTGATTCTACATCACTGCCTGTTTAACCCCGCCCACCGATTCTACATCACTGCCTGTTCAGCCCCGCCCACTGATTCTACATCACTGCCTTTTTAGCCCCGCCCACTGATTCTACATCACTGCCTTTTTAGCCCCGCCCACCGATTCTACATCACTGCCTTTTAGCCCCCTCCCACCGATTCTACATCACTGCCTGTTTAGCCCCGCCCCCCAATTCTACATCACTGCCTGTTTAGCCCCGCCCACCGATTCTATATCACTGCCTGTTTAGCCCCGCCCACTGATTCTACATCACTGCCTGTTTAGCCCCACCCACCGATTGTACATCGCTGCCTGTTTAGCCCCGCCCCCGATTCTACATCACTGCCTGTTTAGCCCCGCCCACCAATTCTACATCACTGCCTGTTTAGCCCCGCCCAACGATTCTACATCATTGCTTGTTTAGCCCCGCCCACCGATTCTGCAGCACTGTCTGTTTAGCCCCGCCATCGATTCTACAGCACTGCCTGTTTACCCCGCCCACCGATTCCTCATGTAGTATAATAACGAGAGAGGCAAACCGGCCTTGCAGAAACCAACGATAACTATGCTCCAAAAACAACCAGAGCGTTCAGATCCAAGCTGCTGAAAAACATCAGTCTTTACATCGTTTCCTTTTTGATCCCCAATTAGAAAAGGGGAAGAACTTTATTTGATTAACTTTATTTTTAATGAAGTTTCAGACTGTGTCAGTAAGAACTTGGTCCTTTGTTCACTTTATTTTACTGCAGATTAAGTTTCAAACAGAGCGTTCTGATGAGGGGGGTTAAAAACAGGACAGAAAATAGCCTGTTACTTCTAAATTATGATGTTTTTAAGTAAAAATCTTGATAACACTATAAGTGGACCTCAGAGGACAGTAAAAAATAATTAAAAAGTCAGTTCATGACCACTTTAAGAGGTTGCAAATCCATTTCTCCAATGAAAGTTAATTTTCGAAAATGAAAGTTAAAGCATGCCATTTTCAGTGCTCGCAAAATTTCTAAATTCCTGGAAGCCCTTCAGGCAGGCATTCTTTAGATTTTGGTAGCTCAAAAATATATTTGGCTATTAGAAAATGTTTTTAAGATGTTTATGATTTAGAATGTATGTAAAACTGACGTCTTAAAGACATCTATCAGATGTTTGTTTACAGCAGATGCTTTCCAGATTAAGCGATCTTTAACAGACATCTTGCAGACATACGTGTGCTATCTGGGAAACAAGTGAACAGCGCAAATCAAGGAAGTGATTTTATTTCACTATTCAAGATAGCCCGTCGGGCAGGGCAGTGAAGCATTTTGGTAGCCCGACTGGAAAACGCAATAGCCCCGGGACGTCGGGCTAGCGATTTTGCAAACCCTGAACTTTCTAAAAGCCATCTGTAGGTTTTTTTTTTATTGAGAAAGAGTGCAAACACTGTGTCTTTGTGGCATTTTCTAAATGCAACGTGTTTGTTTGAGCATCCCGAAACACCAACATTAGCTCATTCAATGGCGAGAGCTTAGGGGCGGGACTATCTTTTGGTTTGACCAATGGAAAATGGAGGGAAATGTTTGGGAAGCCTGTCCGAAAAGCTTTTTGCAACTCTGTTTGGTTTTTTGCACAGACATTACAAACTTCAGCTTTAAACAAACATTTATGTGGCCTAGATCATAAATCTATGTGACTAGAAGCTTTGAATGCAGAATCCATGTACACACACACACTCAGACAGTCACAGTTTACTCTGGATCGCAGACAATAGTAACAGCGCTGTGCTGTGTGTGAAATATTGATGAAGGTGTTAAGTAGGAAAGAGGAAGGTAAACGATGAAGGTTGGCAGAGCCAGAGAGAGACATGATGGATGAATGGATAGATGGGAGGCCCTAACACAGCGAATGAGATGCTGAGATGTGCTTGAACCAGACGAGGTCAAAGTTTAACGGATTGGCAGTGTGTCAGATTGGCAGATCTGAGAAAACTTGACCCACGGGATGACCTTAAGCATACTAACTCGATAAAACTCTTCGGCTATGATGGTTGATGTGTCCAAGTCTAACACCTTCTCAGTGTGTGTATGTGTGTGTGTGTGTGTTCACCAGTGTAATGCAACAATAAAGTCAAAGCTTTTTCATTCTGAATCACACCAGATCATATTATGGTACATGTGTCATGTTTTTACATAACCATGGTGTCACACAGATAACAAACATTGTGGGATTCAAAATCCAATTTAAATCGAAATAAACAATTTTGAAAAATTTTAAACAAAAATAAGTAATGAAATAAAAAGAGAAATAATTACAAATTTAACACCAACCCAAGATCTTATACATTACATACAACATATATTCCACCTCAATGAACTTGCAGCAAGACAGATGTTGATGGAAGAAAAGAAAAGTACAGATGCCTGGAAAGCTTCTCTTCATATATGTGAACATAAACACTGATAAGATTCCTTTAATATGAATATGGGCAACCCAGGCCCTCTGAAAAAATGTGCCTCTATACCAAAATTTTTGCAAAACACCAAAAACACACTGAGGGCTTGCCGCGATAGACGGTGCTGACGGTTATACCGGTGTTAAGCCGCAACACCGGTTACGTCACTTGCCCACCGCGGCACCGACCCCCACCGTCGTTTTGATTTTTTATAGTAATAAAAATCATTTAGTTCAGTGAAAGAACAGACACTACAATTAAAAACTGAACACGGCTGCTCAATGCAGCGTGCCGAACAACATAATTTCTCCAGTGAGGAGAGAGAGTCGAGCTGACTGACAAGAAGAGTGAGGTGAGACAGACAAGACGATCGCGGATGATTTAGTTTAGAAACTAAATGCAAAAGCGCCTGTTTTGCAATATTTTGGATTTTGAAAAGCCTGTTTGACTTTGTGCCGTTTATTTAAGGTGATTTTGGAAGTTTTTTTAAACATTAGTTTCTTATATAATTGGTTCCACAGTGTTTGCTGATTTTTACTTTATTTAAACTTTGTGTAATTTATTTATTTTATTTGACATCAAGGTGTATGCCGTGCCTCCAAGCTTCCTTACTCGTTTTGCTAGTAAACTTTCTACTTTCTTATTTATTTGGTTATATATTATACATGTTTACTTATTGTTTTGTATACCTATTTAAACTTTATGTAAGTTGTTTGTTATTTTATAATTGGCATAGCCTGCCCTATAGCATGGTGTATTTTTATTGGTTTTGTTAATAAAAGTTCTATGTTTATATATAGTCCCTAAAGTGAGTTTGACGTTGTATTTTGTTGTTGCATTCAAGCAATTGACGCCGAATTGACGCTAATTCGAAAGTGAAAGTAAAATGCGCACGGTGCTTTTAAGCTATTTAAAAGCGAAGGAAAGCAAGGAAAAGAGGAAACACCCCTGCCCCTGCGGTGATACCGGTATTACCGGTGTTGCCACACGTCGATTAACCAGTGGGAAAATTTCCTCACCGTCACAAACTTAATACACACACAATTCACTGCAGTTTCTAGCTGAAATGAACACTAGTGGTAGTAAAACACCAACAACTTTTATTCTTTTCACACAAATTCTGATTACAGAGGCCCAAAAGGAAAAAAAAGTTTTTTTAACAACTTAGTAAAAAAAAAAACAAAGTTAATAAAGATTATCGTATGGTTCCTTGCATTAAACTATGATATACCTCAAAAACTAGGGGTGTGTGATATCCCGATTTTTGATCATGGATGATTAATATGTCTCCACAATCCATAAAAAATATTGCAGTATCGTGCTACAACATGCATTCCATCAGTTGCAGTTCTGGCGCCTCAAGTCTCAATAAACTGTAAAATTTATATTCTGTCATTATTTACTCACTCTCATGTGGTCCCAAACCGGTTTAACTTCTTTCCTCTGCAGAACATAAAATAACACATTTTGAAGAATGTTGGTAACCAACAGTTGATGGTAGCCATTGACTTCAATAGTATGGAAAAAATACTATGGCAGTCCGCTTTGTTTACCCACAATCTTCAAAATAACTTTTATGTTCAACTGAAGAAAGAAACTCATATGGGTTAAAATTACTTTTGAACAGAATTTTTTTATTTTGGGGTGAACTATCGCTTTAATGTAAATAAAACAACAAAACACAACAATAAAAATCACTTGACTGAAGAACTTTATTACAGTTGCTTTAATAAAAAGTGTATATAGTGTTTTAATTTAAAATTTGTTCATTCAATTTCTTGAAAGCTACTGCTAAATACACCTGTTGTACCTGAAAAATAAGCACTGTTTGTTTTATTTGTGTTTTATGTAATTATATGATATGTAAGTGTATAATGTGTATTCTTTGTTCTTATTTTTTTTAAACAAAGATAAAATAATGACAGATTTTTATCTTCGCCCACTTTGGCCTAAATGTCTACCATTCTTTTTTATTTTATATTTTGTTACCTTGTAAGGATTTGTTTTTAAAATAGGGAAATTAGTTTGGCTGTACTGCTCAACTTGCAAAATCGTAAAACCAACATGACAAAGAATTGTGATAAAATCGTGATTTTTCTGGAAAAAAAAATCGTGCTATATTCTTGCCATATTGCCCATCCCTAACCATAGTGCATGATCTGTAAACTAATACATTTTGATGTTTGCATTACAAAAAAAAACGGATTTATAGTAAACTTGCTCTGTAGCTCACCTGATACAGCATTGCACTTGCAACGCAGGGTGCAAGTCACGATGAAAGAGCTCAAAGACTTGTAGAAACAAGCTAAAACGGCATGGTTGCTTCTGCAGAGGTCTTTGCATTTGTTAGGTTTAGGGTCTGTTTTAGTGTACAGTTGGTGCATTATTTTCAAACATGATCAAGCATTAATAAACTGCCACAAATAATAAAACATTGCCAGATTCACGTTCATCTGTTATGGATAAAACTGAATGCAGCTTTTGCACCACTCACTGGATATTTCACTTTGAAGTTTTGGAAACTTGCTAGAATCAACATAATATCATTTTGCAGGCACGTTTTTCCAATGAGCTTGGGCTCAATATGGAAGCTGTCACACACCTATGAGCTGCATGTTTCTGAAATTCTTCCTGAGTAAATGTTTACCTTATAGGATCAGTTGATGGTAGCTGGAGTGATTTTATACTGTCCCTGATACAACTTGTAATTGTTTCATTTTTTATTGTGAAGCAAACTGAATGATTCAATAGTGCTCCTTAAGAGGTAAAAGCAATTTCTTAACTACAATGTCAAAATAAGAAGTGGGGAAAGGGGTTATCTGTCATGACAGAATTCAATATTGTCCTGAGGTTTAGTGGTTATCAAATGACAGGTGAGCATCACAATGTGTGAGATTAAATGTTGTTTGATATATTCCTTCCTCATGGCATTTTATGAATTGGCAGAAGACACGATAAACATTTGCTCTCTAAAAAGCAGCCGATGAGCAGATGCATGGACAGAACATTAACAGATGAAATTACATGGCCTGGTGTAGATTGTTGAGGGCAAGTTGTGCATAATCTTCTTGTGTGTGTGTGTGTGTGTGTGTGTGTGTGTGTGTGCCTGGTATTCACTATGTTATGGGGACCAAATATCCCCACAAGGATAGTAAAACCTAAAATTTTTGACATTGTTGGGACCTTTTTGAGTGTCCCTGTAATTCAAAAGGCTTATAAATAATACAGAATGAGTTTTTTTGAGAATGTAAAAATGCACAAAGTTTCCTGTAAGGGGTAGGTTTAGGGTAGGGTTGGTGTAGGGCAATAGCACATAGTTTGTACAGTATAAAAACCATTACGTCTATGGAATGTCCCCATTAAACATGGAAACACAACTGTGTGTGTGTGTGTGTCTGTGTGTGTGTGCTGCGTGTCTGTGTGTGCTTTCGTGTGTGTCGTGTCCGGTGCACGAGTGTGTCGCGCGTGTGTTGCGTGCGTGTGTGTGTGGAAGAAGGTTGAGTAGTTTGGTTGGGTGAGCCAGAGTTGAGCGGAACTCTTTCTGTCATCCATCTGCAGCTTCTTGCTAATAAATCTCACCAGCGACCCGCTTCCATTCAAAAAATTAACAATTCTTAACATCCAATGCTTGTAAACCAGTACAGTTGAAAAAAGTAAGTCAGAAAGACAAAAGTGCAGACAAGGATACAAAGTGTTTGTGTGAAAAGAGAATTTTTTTTTGGGGGGAAAAACTGGAAGTTACTTTAACTATCCAAAATTTCATGGCTCTAATAATCATAATAATATAACTTCTTTGTAAACACTATCCTATGTAAACCTAAACATTTTGTTTACAATTTCGTTCAAATAATCACTTTTTTTTTATATCTATAATTATATGTATTATTATTATTGTCCTCACAAGTCGCTTTGGATAAAAGCATCTGCTAAATGACTAAATGTAATGTAATGTAAATGTATTACTACAAGAAGATACATAACATATTTGTACTTGAGGTAGTTGGTTGCATTAATTTTTTTACTACATTTTGTAACTTTTATTAATAATTTTATAGGTAATAAAATATGAATTATGTTTGTGCTTTTAAAAGGCACATGTACTCTGATGCCTGTGTAATGTTTCAAGACTGTAAGGTGACTCGTACTGTCAGTGTGTGTTCACTGAGGGTCTGTTCAGGGAAAAGTGAACATTCAACCCGAGCTGAACTTCACTCAACCATCACTCAACAAACTCTAACCATCATCCATCTTACCGCTGAAATTCATCGCCCGAAACTGGAGCATTAAAGAATTGTATTGTTTCTCCACGGTCTCTGCCTCATCACCAACATTTTTTAATTTATTTAATTTTTTTGTTTGTAAAGCCGGACACCTGGCTGAAAAGCCCAAACTACAAACTGAAATAACAGCCTAATACACTTGTTCTTCAATTGGTATTGCTACAATCACACCTAGACTCAAACAACTTTTTAAATACTGTGTAATAATCAAAGTTAAAGTTAATAAGAAAGTTAATTTTGTTCTCTTTAGTCTTTTAAATCTTGCTATGTAACAAAAGCCATGTATCGAATATCTTCAAATGAGAATCTATACCTGTATCTGTATCTGACACAGGATAAAGTATGTTCTATTTCAACTGAAAAAATCTCAGTTAATCTGAACCTTGAGATAATATTGTGTGGCAAATGATTTTTTCATTTAACTTTTTTAGTTTTGGCGAATGTTGCAGTCATATATATATATAGATATAATATAATAGACATACATATACATCTACATAATATATACATATACATATATATATAACATATATATAGTATTATACCTACATATACAATATATCTACATATATCATATCTACATACATATACATCTATATATACCATAACATATATACATAGACATATATATACATATACTATACATAATATATACATAATTAGATATATTAATAGACCTACATTCCATATATCTATACATATAATTTTAGATACATACATATACATATATATATCATATACATAATATACATAATCCCTATCTATACAATATATACATATATAATACATATATATATATATATATATCTATATATATATATTAATGATAAATAGATACTATATAGACTATCGATTACATATATAATATATACATATAGATATATATATATATAGATATATATATATATATATATATATATAGATATATCATATAGATTATTAAACCTACAAATTCACTTAAAACAGAATTCTCCTTTGCATTATACATTGGCAATGCTGTCCAGCAGATTGTGACACTTGTCAGCTAATGCCAATAATCTTAAAATAAATACTGGCAACTTAATCTGCCTAAACGGACATATTCATCACTGAAATAAATGTAATAACTTTATAAGGTCTCTTGTACTAAAAGCACAACACATGCTCTGTGAAATCCTCTCTAGCTTTTGTTTCCCATCATTCTGAAGCCGGAAGCTATGAAGGCATTCTCAGCTCTACTTTTAGACTGATCATCTGTTATTCTGACGTGTATTCGTTTTTCTTCTGCTGGGACTTCATTTAGATTGATGTAATACTACAAGTATGTGCTCTGAGACATTAAGGGAATTATTATATGTGCATTTCTAAGCTGCACATTTGTAAAGAGAAAGTAAAGTGACTCTCACGAGCCAAACCCTGCTGAAAGTGAACTGAGGTTCATTTGACTGGCCAATAGAGTGCTTTCAAGGACAGACTGAGACCATGACGATACGATACACCTACGGGACAGTGAATCACTTTGAAGGACACGAAGGTGCTTATCAACAAGCAACCAATCAGATCAGAGTACAAAGTCACTAAATTAAGCCAAATAGGGAAGAGTTGCTAATCTGCATGCAGAAGGAAAACGCAGGCTAACAACGGCTCCATGCAAGATTAGAATTAAGGCCACAATATACTTCAAGTGAAATCAACAAAGAAATGAATGTGACTATCAGTATAGCATTGCTCCCCTATTTTGAAATTTTGTTTATCTCTGAGTGAAGAGCGAAGAAGAACTTCGACAAGAGGATGTTAGGGCCTTTATTGTGATAAAAATCATATTAAATAGGAGAGAAAAAAAAAAGAAAAAAAAAAGAGTATTTAAAGCTTCAGATGGTCTAGTGTTTCTGGTGGATTTCTGAAGTGTGTACATTTGCATGCTTCTCCAGTCAATATTACCACAGCCTGCCGTGCATGAATGATGTTCATGACGTTCAGTTCAGTCTGCATTCTGCCTCTGATGTACTTAAATACTCGGACAGTGTTTCCCGCTTCACAGTGGTGCTGCTGCTGTCGAATCTACAGCACCACAGCTAAAGAAATAATATTTAGTTGTAAGCTTGCAGTCTGAATTGATTGTAATAAAAGAGAAAAGAAATGCTGGAACCTCGAACATACAAAGACATTAATGGGACAAACTTATCCTTAGTTTGGTTCCACGCACCACAAAACAGGTTTAGTCTGAGTCACCAACAAATACACTTCACATATAGCCAGTTACTATTACAATTCCAACCTTGTATTGCTGTTCTTTATTTTGCTGAACACATAAAAAAAAAAAAAGATTATTTTCGAAAAAAAAGCCTTGTGTTGTTTTGTCCTGTATAGGTGAATTCAATGTGATCCAATCAATACTCTTTTGGACCCGTATCGACTTTCATTTAGTGGAATACAAAAGAAATCCCACAGGCACATTTTTCAATAGATCTCTCTTATTCTTTTTCATCTTTATTATTCTTAAAGGTGGTGGTTCTTAACGGAGGGCTATTATTCAAAGGCTATCATTGTGTTTATGGGGGTGCTGGTCACATGTGTTCATCGCATCGTTTAAAAAAAAACAGAAACGGCATTAATGTTCACATATATTTTCGAGAACTGTTTCCATTCTCATCAAAACGTTCTGTTGAGTTCCTGGTTCTATGAAGCCCCTCCCTCAGAAATACGCAATGGGCTCTGATTAGTTAGCTGGCCAAGTGTGTTTGGGATTCGCTAACCGTTTTCTGGAAAAGTCACGCCCCCTTATCATTACAGGTAGTTGTGTGTTCCCGGGGGTGGGGTTTGTGTAAACATCGGCGTTAGTGATGTCACAAACTCAGGAAGAAGCTCGTTGTAGTCCCTACCAGCCTTTTTTTGTAGTCCTTAAACAGCGATTTCTTTAAAAGAAAAATTCTCCCTTTGCATTGAACTTTGAGCGTCATAACTTTGCAAACGTTGTTTATGCCCTAACAGCAACATTACACACTAACTAAAGATAAAAACGTGAAATCGTAATCAACCACCCCTTTAAGGCTCATGAGACTTATTTATTATTTTGGTAAAAAAAATTAAAGTTTAATAAATGTAGCCCAAGTTTGATGCTAAAATGTGTTTCTAAAAGAAAAAAAAGAATCATTAATGGAATACATTCCTAATGAGCTCCATTAGCAGATTATAACCCTAGTATAACTGCACACAGAGCCTTTAAAACCAATTAGTCATTTGATAACCGCTCATTTGCTGGAAACCTCCTACCGTGAAAGTGCTTGTTCAAAAATCTAACAACAAAAGTCATTATCCACATTATTTATGAGACTGTTTTGCTTACAAAGACATAGTAGCATTAAACTACATCGCTAAACCCAGCAATATATCTGGTAGTTAAACTTAAGGGAGCTCAGAACAGTAAAGACCAATGAAAGCAGTGTCCTTCACATGACAGCTGGACGCCACACAACACCATTAACCTCCATATCCCTCCACCACACGCTGCTGCATAATAAAATAGCTCCATCTCCACGCAGAGTCAGGCCTACCAGCGTCTGAGCTGCAGGTCAAGGAGATGTAAAGCCACCCTGACGTTTTCCTTAATCATATTAAATGGTTCCCTGTCCCTGTTCTCAGGCCTGGACATAAAAAGACCTGTCTGTATGGCAGGAAGAAAGAGTGCTATGAGTGCACAAAGACTTTAAAAACCATCACAATCAGCAGCGAGACCAATCCCAATCAATTGGTGTCTTGAGCAGGGAAATGAGGGAAAGAGATAGTTAGAGCTGATATAGCTCGACCCGAGGGGGAGAGAGATAAATGTAGAGTGTAATGGAGAAAGAGAGAACAAGAGGGGGTAGTTAAACAGGTATTCCTGCCGATTGATTCGTCCGCTAGTTTATTAGGAAAAATGAAAGTGAAAATGCAGAGAAAGTTAATGGCTTGATCCGTCTGAAAAGACTATGAAAGCTGTGTGTTCAAGGTGGTGCATAAACACACTGAACTGATAACGCAGGCGATTTTTACTGTATCGCTGTAGTGCGAATAAAGCCTTTCTGGTTCTGATCTCATTAAAAGCACAATTTGCCTCTTTCCACTCTTTTTCAAGAAAAAAAGCACAGGTGCTATTATGCTCCTCCAACTTGACAAACAGCACCACAACATAATTGTCAAAGCAGTCATCACAGAATATGACTTTTTCGCTATATTCCAAGCTTTTATATGAGACATATGAGCATTTATTTCACAAAACTGTCTATGATGCATGGTTTCCCACAATCATTCCTGTAGCAGTAGATTTAAATAAAAAATGTAAGAGGTCATATGATGCAATTTCAAATTTTCCTTTCTCTGTAGAGTGTTACAAGCTGTTCGTGCATAGATAAGATCCCTAAAGTTGCAAAGACTAAAGTCTCAAACCCAAAGAGATTTTTTTTATAAAAGTTAAGACTCGTCCACGGCCTCCTAAAACGCCTCGTTTAAACACACCTCCACTTGTCTATGTCACTGTGTGGGAAGATTTGCATAACGCCGCCCAAATGTTCACGCAAAGAAAGAGCCGGGGGAGAAGGGGCGGAACTTTTATTCGTCTCTGTAGTCATTGTTGCTCGCCGCCTCCATGTCGTGAAGACCTGGGATCTTATCTCGTTGTGAAAGCGAAACTACTTTGTTTGCACTGTCTTCCATACAATTACACGACTATAAATCAGTGGTTTAAAGTTGTTTGTTTGACAACACACTGTTCCAGACCAGTTCACTCAATATGTCCGATGTGTGCCAGTCAACTATTGTTTATGATGTGTTATCTGAACCTGGAATGAGTAGACTCAAGCTATGTGCACCAAAGGCTGTTTCCATAAAGTAGGGGCAGTTCCTACTTTGCAGGACGTCTGCACTGAGGTCTGACATCACAGGCCACTTAATAACGTCCGTTTTTTTATATTTAAGAATTTTGCCACTGGGGTACGATATTACAAACGACACACTCAGACAGTGGTTTTGTGTTTACGCGGCGTGAGTACGCAACAAATGCAAGTAAAAAGACAGTAACGTCCTTATAAATCAGTATTATGTCCAACCCTGGAATGCCCACGATGCCTCAGTTATATAATGAGGTAATGGATTAATGAGAAGTTTTTATGTCTCGTCGCTCTGCTGTGACAGCATTACAGTATGGTGTAGTGCTGGCGGTAATAACGGATCATACCATACGGTGGTTATTTGTATATTATTTTTTTAAATACCCGCAAAAGTAGTCATTCAACCACGTTCGGAGACCGCGACAACGTTTGAAAGGGGTCACTTTTTCACTGTTGCACTGTGGTGAGGGAACAGCTGTATGTGTTACTAAGCGTGAAAGGTCCGAAACTGAAGCTGTAGAACTAATAGAACGTGATGACACAGAAGAACTCATCCACAATATCCACATTGACCGCCACAAATATCCACCGCCCCCTGCCATCAGCTCCCGCGTCTCACACACACACACGAGTGCGACTTTAGCACTAGATTTAGCAACTTTCAGACCCTTTTAGCGGCTTTTTTCCATAGAATATTCATACTAACAAACCTAGCAACTTTTTTGGATAAAATTTAGCTATGGTTCAGTTGGAAGATTTAGCCAGTGCTGTACCGCGAACACAAGGTCTGACTTTCCCGGAGAAGTGTAACCTCTCTCGGCATCTGTTCTGTGCAGTGAGCGGCAGAGAAGCAGCGCATTCAGTTGGCCGCACCGCAGCCGACTCGTCAATAAATGAGTACAAAACAGCGTTTCCTAGCACCTGTCGCTTACTGATTGTTTGGAATTATAAATATGAGCGTAGTTCTTCTGTTAATATCACATGCACTTTTTTTTAGTTTGTTACTCAGACGCAGGCAGTGCGCTGCATGAGACAAAAAAGTTATATAACCAAAACAACCGCTTTTTTTAGTGTAGATGCATGTTGATTTTATTAGACGATGCTGTGATTATAAATGAGAGTTGACTCCTGGTTAACATGTATTAAAAGTGTTGTGTTTAGTCACTATTTAGTGTGCTATTTTTTGACAATATTCACTCATGACAGTATAATAGGGCATTCTAAGTCAATATACTACAGTATTTCCTCTCTCAATCAGTAGAAAAAATTGGTTAACACCAACGAGCCAAACAGCATGAAAAAAACAATACCGATATTTACGGATGCACACCAGTAGTAAAATTTGACAAATAAGCTGTGATATAAATATTGTGTCGGTCATCCCGCTAGCACGTGAAGGGGTAATAGGAGGCAACACACATGAGATTCCATCCACGAGCATTGCGGTATGGCAATGCAAACACAACGCACTGGATCGCGTGGCCAATCAGTAGCACACAACACCTAGCTTTTCAGACCGATGAGCTTTGTAAAACTCGACGCGTTTCAAAAAGGCGGAGCATAGATGAGAAACTATAAATAATGTACAGTATGTGGAAAATAATTTGTTTTTTCAACCTAGACCGCATAAACACATTGACATCAACACCAAATACACACCTAAATGTTCGTTTTTTAGTGCAATGTTATAGGGGATGGCCCCTTGTAAGAGCTTATTACAGGAAAGAAAGTGACCACAATGTCAACAATCAGTTTCGAACACAAGGACCAAACTCTCGGTGTGTCTACGATCATTCAGTCCTATTATAATGAATGGGCAGCACTGGTCTATTCCGGACTGTAACCTTAATGAAGCTCATGAAGTCAAAAGCTGTCAGGGATGATGTAGTTTTGTAGGCCACAGGGGGAGGTTTTAGCATCAGGGTCAGAAACTAATCTACACAGCTTTTGCCTTCTTTGTTTTTTTTTTTTACTTCTGTTGTTTTTGTGAAGCGTTGAGGACAAATTATAACCAATCACACTAAGTATCACTGAGCTTATGAACAGCCATGGCGTTTAGAGGATGCAAGTCAAAGAAACAACACTGGAGTCCAGCTATACGAGTGTCGCAATGCAACCCTTAACCACGAATGAAGACAAGAGGATGACACATAAAGAGATTACCATTTAGCTAGCTTCGTCGAGTTATTATAAACGGGAATTGTATAGCATAACTAGACATGAACCGACACGTTGGTCTAGAATATGATGTGATGTTTCCCCAAATACAAAAACATTTCTACATAACGTATTCTATTAATCAACATCAATAATAACTATTACAATATCCAGAGCAATAATAGACAATGTTTTAGGCTGATGGGGTAACTTTTTGGGCAATGTTGCAGAGCGATGTAGCTTGGGCACTTTCCCATTAATCTGGGCAACAATTTCTATCTGCTCAAATTTAGATCGGTATGTGAACATTGTGAACATTCTGCAAAAAGTTGTCTCTTAGGACACATAAATCAATTAGTAACCTATTGATAAAAAACATGTTTCACTGAAGCCTAACATTAGCATTAGATATTTCGAAAGCCGACTCTAAGTAAATTACTGCCAAATTTCTGTCACAGAGTGTGATACCACAGCAATCACCTTCTGTCTGCTTGAGTGGGCCAACTTTTTTTTATATCAGAGAGGTGAAATTTGATGAATACTTCCCGTTTTGGCTGTGTGTTTGGCTACAAGGTGGAGACCGAACACATTGTCATTGAGTGTCACAGTATTGTGCAAAGATTTGTTATGGTTTGCATACTCTAGCGTGTGGGCGACACTACTAAATTCCAATGGGTTAACTACTAGGAATTTTCGGTGTGCTCCCGTCATATGACGTCAGGCAGGTCCCTCCCTCCCTCAACATACCCTCACATGGACCCTTGCCCGCTGAACTGTCAGCACTACGCTGGCAGATGGCTGGCGAGAATGAACAAGCACAACAGCCAAGTGGTCGGGTGAGCTGTGTTTGACGAAACCATAGTTAGATGTGCTGTAAAGTCTTATTGATCAGCCCTCAAAGAACGTAAACACACCAGCTACAATACAGTGAAAAAAACATAGTGTAAAAATTGGAAGCGGTGATGGGCAGAAATTCTTTAGTCATTTCAGGAATACAGGATGGCATTTTTTTTGTCTGTATTGCTATATACAGTATACATATACAGTGTATTATATATATATAGAGTAATATATATAATATTATAATATATATATATAATATATACTATATATATATATATATATTATTTTTACCATAGTAACACATAGTAACCTATTTACTATGGCACCCTCATGTATTACAACCTTGATGAAAAAAAATAATATAGCTTTTACAATGTTGTTACAATAAATTACTGTCCAGTATGTGTAATATTTAACATTTTTTTCACACTATATGGTTCAATACATAAGTGTCCATGATAAAGAATTTTTTGTTTTGATTCATGTTAGCTCATAAAACTTTCTAACCTTTCAAGAAAATTATTCTAAATGCAAGTGGTTTATGTCCAAATAGCATTTTCTTCATCTTCTCACATCTTTACATGTTAAGTGTCACATCCTCTCATAATCCATCGTTTGACTTTTACTATTTTTTTTCTACAATATATTAAAACCATGAATATACTTTTTATATAATAAATATATAATCATTTATATACTTTTCAAAAAGGGGAATTGGAGCACACTTCATGACTTTTTACAACCTGAATAAGTTTCAACATTAATCATTTTAAATCATTCCAAAGCTGCATGAAAAAAAATTACAGTATTTTACAGTGAAATTACATGTACATCTGTCTTGTGAAATGTAACATTTTTTTCACAGTATATTGTAGGGCTACTATCCTGCAGAGTTCAGCTCCACCCTAATCAAACACACCTGAACTTGATTAGGGTTGGAGCTGAACTCTGCATGACAGTGGCCCTCCAGGACCGGGAAGGTCCCGCCCTGTTGTAGGGTAATGGCTTAACCAATTAATCGTTGTATTTAATGAACTATTTCAGTGGAGTGTAGGTGTGAATCTGACACAAACATAAATATACACTAACTCTTAAAGGCACAGATGGCTGGCACAGCAGGAATCATACTATCTATAGATTATGAACACACTCTCAGACACGCAGCATACATAAACACGCTTCACTGCATCTTCCTCACTGAAGCCGACCCTAAAGGTCACCCCCTGCTTTTTAATTGCATCTCCACTACTGTGTTTTATCATATCATTTGTCCCACCAGCATTTCATTCAAGCATCTCTGCAAAGATGACAATGCATTCTCTCACATTATATTAAATCACTAACATTAGTAATTACCTTTATACCACAACTGCACATGGTGAGTGTAGTGAAGTGAGAAAATGGCAGGCTACAGGCCCCAAAATTCTTACTGGTCATTACTTACAAATATATTATAAATATGTATTTGTCCCTACAGGAATATATAGGCAGTTTCTAAAGGCGTCATGACATGAGAAATCCAATTTTCCTTGATCTTTTGATATTTAAGAGGTCTTTGTACCATTAAAGCATCTTACACGCTTCATAGAATAAAATGTCATCCTTTGCATAAACAAAGTATTTATTTAACCAAGCTCCAAAAATGGCTTGTTTGGATATTGTGGGATCTGTGACGGCACTCAGGCAAAACACATTTGCATGTGACTGCCTCTGAGAGCAAGACATGGATGCATAGTTTCACATCATTGCACCCACTGCCATCACTTAATGGCTGATACACCGTCTACACTGGACACAAACGCTGTGTCAAAATCAAATAGAATCCATTATAATCACTGTCTACACTGAATACAGTGCTCATCAATTTCTGACCAAGAGCTTGAACTACTCTACAACATGACAAATAGAAGAGTAAAGGAACATTTGCTTTGACGCAAACATATACGTGTGTTATGTTTGTTCAGAGAATTTGACTGCTTATTGTTTTGCAAATGAGGTACAGTGTAATGGAGAGTTTGCAACTGTATTGGATCTGACAGCAGCCACATCACAAACTGTAAGTAAATGCCCTTTGGCAAGTGTTAATTTGGAGCCTGCTCATCATAAACTTGGACAAACAGTCATCCAGGTCAGTGAGCTGTGGCAAATGCTAATCAGCTCTATTGATCCGGATGTGCGGTAATAAAATGACCAATCAAATCTATGAGAACACATAAGGACAAATACTGGTCTGTTGATGAGAGATATGTTTAAACAAAAATCATTTGAAAAATCAAATGAAGTTATCATTTGAACACGGTGAATGTTTAAAGATACTGTTAGGATACATGACAAATAAAAGAAAATAAAACATTTGAAATCATTTTAAAAAAGTGCCACGATCTTAGAAATGTACTCTTTGTATTCATGTTGTTTTCATACAAATAAAACTCAGTGGTTTCATATTTTGAAAAACTATTATTTAAAAAAAGGTTTACATTTAATGACACTAAGAACAACCCTCTACATTGCGAGTAAATAACTTGCATATGTGACTAAATCTTACTCTGGGCGACTAAATAATATCTAACATTAGCCATTGGCTAATAAATTCTTAGATTTTACACGCCAGTATGTGTGTGAGAGGCGTTCAACACAGATTTTCACTCGAAAAACACGCTGACTGAGCGCTTGAGAGTTTCGCTCTCCGTCAAGCGATCTGTACTATTTGGATGCGCTCAATGGATCATGTCATGTACTCAATGGATACGCAGTATGTGGCACGCAGCACACCTGTATTTGGCGCACCGTAAACTAGTGTGAAGGCGCACGACTCGCCGTCGCTTTACTGATAGCGCTGTGTTTCTCACACATGCAAAGAGAGAGAGCGAGAGTCTTGCATACCACGCTGAATCGACGCGCTACACGTAAACCATATTCTTTGTTGTATTTTCCTGTCAAAATAATGGAGTTTATTTAGAATTATCCAGCTTTTAAGAACAAGCAGAAGATATGCCGGTTTCTCGGCAGTGGGTGGAGCTAATGCTCTCTTTGGCTGGCGCTCATCTATTATCGTCCCTGTTTTTATTTCAGCAAATCAGTTCGAGCGAACACTGACAACGTGATTAATATTCATGAACCCAGCAGATAATAGTAGTAGTAGTAGTAGTATCTCGTAATAATAATTACTATTATGACCAACAATATCTTAAGCACCACCACCAGTCCTAAGTTCAGTTAAAATGACAAATATGCATTCATTCATGGTTACCAAGTTTTAGTTCTAATCACTAAAATTTTATCATTAAATAGTGCTTAATTATCATAATATCATAATAAAATGCTTGATTGGCTGAAGTTAAGAGTGCACATTCAGTTATTTAAGAAGCTGTTCCATTTTACAAAGATAAGCTGATTGGGTGGAATCATGTGTGTGTGTGTGTATACCTACTTACCCATATTTTGGGGACAAATTTGTACCCAAAAGTGAGCGAAACCTGACAAAATCGGCAAAACTCAATTTGTGGATGTCCTCATTTGTAAAACTGGTATAAAAATAAAGTAAACAAAGTTTTTAAATTGTAAAAATGCAGAAAGCTTCCTGTAAGGGGTAGGTTTAGGTTCAAAATTGTTAACTAGCTGTATATAAAGACAATAGAAGTATATGGAATGACCCCATTTAGATAGCTAAGTAAACGTTTGTTTGTGTGTGTGTGTTGTGTGACGTTGTGTTTTTGGTGTGTGTGTGTGTGTGTGTAAAATAGTATATCAGTCTGGCGAGTAAACAAACTTTACTAGCCAATGGCGATTATATTGCCAAGGTGTGCGTAGAGGGTTGAAGAACGTCATGTGGTTTAACCATCAAGGAAAAAACTTCCTTTTTAAGGTTCTTTTTGGCAAATATCAACTTATTCATTCATAACTTAACATAATTCTAAACTAACATAATTCTAAACAAAAACTAACATAATTCAGAAACCTTCATCTTAAATTAAAAAAAATAAATTGTCTTTCTCTTTATTTATTCCTTCTCTTTCTAACTTGTACTTATTTGAACAATGCCTAAAACTTGTTATTATAAGCACTTCCTGTGTCTGTTTGCCTCTTTAAGAAGAATCGCTTTATGTATTCCCCAATTGTAAGTCGCTTTGGATAAAAGTGTCTGCAAAATGACTAAATGTACGTCCATAGTACATTCCTTTTGGAGAGTTGCACCACATGACATTTTACAACCAGAACCAACCGTGCTTTGGTCAAATGATCGGATATTTTAAGAGACTTATTGACCTTCACGCTCAGTCATGAGGGTCCTCAGGGCTCCTCTCTATGATTTTTTTTTCTTTCACGAGTGATGGTGACAGCAAGGAGGTTGCATACTTCACTAGTAGAGCAACTGTCATCGAGACGAATGGAAATGGACAACAGACAGTTTTATCCAGGTCTTAGATATCCTTGTGAAAATAATTATGAATCGTAGCCAAAAAAAAAAAGAAGTCAAACAACAACAATAATGATAACAACACAGAGGAACAGATAATTGTTTTCAGCTGATGAATGATAAAAACAGTCAATCAGAATCCTTTGACTTTGAAGAGCTTGAGCATTTAAGCCTTGTTCAGCCCAAATCCGATTTTTGTGCATATCCGATTGGAATCAGATCATATTTAGCATGTGTGAACAGCAACAAAAAAAAAATCACATGAAATCCTATTCAAGTTGCATTTCTGGAAATCTGTTTCAGTCTGACCCCTCAGATCGGATTTTGCGTAGCTTTTTCACATTCTCACATAACATAAAACATAAAAACGTCAGACATTTTGTAGAAAACATGCTGAACATCTTTGCAGAAACAAAGTTGTGCTGTTGCGAAGTGCAAGTCAAGTGGAAAATATACTGCTAGTCTACCCACGGAATAAATCTGCACACTCCAGCTTCCTACGTTTCTACCGCTTCCTCATAAAATGTAATAATCCAGCATAATGGCAACATGTCGCCATGATGTAAAGACAACATCTGTATTGCAAACTGTTTTGCTGTTGTTGTTTTTAGTGTAGGCATTGCCACAGAAACCAATGCAGATATTGAGTAAACCGAAAGAGGACACACAAACTGGATCTGAACACAGTGTGAACATTCAATCGTTTAGATCGGATGTCACAATCTGGGAATACAGTATCCACACAAAATCCTATTTTGGACCGACAGTCTGACCAGACTTTGAACGTGGTCAGACAGCACACACTTGTTAATAACAATGAGCGTATGGTCGGTGATGGTTGGGCACGAATAGTTATCGCGTTAGTAGTAAATACAACGTCATTAATGTGAAGCATTACAGCAAGGGAGTTCAGCAATGTATCAGCATCATCTCTTCCTCACGTACTAAAGGTTTATGTCTTGTTAAGCAGGATCAGTATCAAAACGACCGGCATCCTGTATTCTCATTTCGCACAGGGGTGTGTAGTGGGATGTGTAGGGCCCATATCAACGGCTCGGGGCGGCTACCGTAATGTGGATGACAGAGAAATTGTGAGCAGTGAACTCTATGAAAGGTGTCGTTGGGTATCTGAATGCCCTTGTGTAGATAAAATCTGTGCCTTCCTGGGCTCTTTAGTCAACTCTGGGATAACCATGACACTCTACCTGAAAGCCATCAACACAACAAACAAGCCCAATGAGATAGAAGGAATGTACAGATAGGGATTAAACGAAACCTGCTCACAGTAAGCACAATGGCCTCCACAAGAGGTATAACACTCTAGGTTGAAGTCAACGGATCCCCACCACGCAAACCGTTGTGCAACGGCAGAACCTCTGAACTAGACGTTCGAGGATGGGCAAACCGCAAATATCAATTCTACGTAAACGAGAAATTGTGAGGTTCTAAATTGGCTCTCTGTGAGACAAGCAAGTACAAAACAAAGAGCCATCTCTTCCCAGTCTGAACGGCAGTATATACCGTTACACAGAGCGATCCACACAAACCCCTCTTAATTGAACAAGAGTCACAGAGGATTATGAACAAAGACTGGAAGATCTGATAGCTGAAAGACAGAGGTAAAGGCGGCAGATGGGTTAATTGCTGAAACTTCACTCTAATCAATGTTTTTTAGAAATGTATTTTTCTTACAAATGTGGTTTAGTGAAAACAAGTGTATTTTACTAAACATCATTTTATATAAAAAATTATATATAAAATTCAAATTTTTTGGACACCCATCATGACCTTTGCAAACCTAAACCACTTTTTTTCCCAACAATATTTTTATTCAAATTAAAAACATTCATAGAACACATGTAATAATTGTAGGGATGCCTTGCATTTTTTTAACGTACCCACTGTTCAAAAACAATAATGGAATCAGGGTACATTTGCTTTAATTTTTGGAAAGCAGTCTCTTCCGCTCACCAGGGCTGCATTTATTTGATCAAAAATACAGTCGAACAGTAATTAGAAAAATATCATTACCATTTACAATATCTGTCTTCTATTTGTAATATATTTTAAAATGTCTAATATCTATTAAATCCAGCGACTCCAGAGGTCACAGATTGAGTTTTTTGATGCTTAAAGGAGTAGTTCACTTCCAGACCATGTTACAGATATGTACTCAACCACGTCTTGTCATCTAAGGCATTCATAGGTCCTTGTCGTTCTTCAGTCGTAAATAAAAAAAAAACAATTATACTTTTTTTAATCCATCCTACATCGCTGGTTATTATCGGGGGTTTTTTTTGTAAAGTGCGTTTTGATAGGTCCTGGGTGCTGTACTTCTGCAGGCAGGTTCGGACGATAGTTTGAAATTGGAGGAGAAAATGAGATGGGAGTTTTTAGACCTACCCTAACTGTCTTGAAATGGAAAAAACATGCAGAGCTAGGGACTAGCCTGATTTTTGAGAGTAAAAGTATAGTACATTTTAAGTTATTTTTAGAAAATAACAGATCGTTTGGCTAGATAAGACCCTTCTTCCTCGGCTGGGGTCGTTTAGAGCCCTTTGAAGCTGCATTTAAACTGCGTTTTGGAATTTCAAACTTGGGGGCACCATAGAAGTCCATTATATGGAGAGAAATCCTGAAATGTTTTGCTCAAAAAACATAATTTCTTTATGGCTGAAGAAAGACAGACATGAACATCTTAGATGACAAGGGGGTGAGTACATTATCTGTAAATTTTTGTTCTGGAAGTGAACTACTCCTTTAATATTTTTGCATAAACTGTCTGAAGATGTTTTACTCAGGATACATGAATCAAAGAACCAGAAAGCAAAAAACAACTGCATTTTTTTGAAACCGAAATTGTAATACAAGATTGTACGTTACTGTCCACAATTCTGCGAGCAAGTCCTTACTAAATAAAAGTACCAATTTTATTCAAGAAAAAAACCTACTGACCCCAATCTTAGTAGTATCTTGGTAGTGTATTTTTAACACACTAATCGATAAAAAAAAATTGTTTCATCATTGACTGAGGTTGCATAAAGTTACACTTTACTAAGTGTGCATAATGTAATCAAAGCAAGAGAGCAAAAAGGCACAAATCACACACTCCTCAGAAACACAACTTTTGTCTCACGCTGTGGACCTAAATTTAGTCTGGTAAACTGTAAATCTGCAAAGTGCAAACAGCAATAGAGGATCTATTTGACCAATAGAGAATTTAAGCATCACAGATTGATTCAAAGAACAGACAAACTTAAAGCTGTATGGTTTGCATTGCTGTGAGTCTGAAGTAATTTCACACGCTCAAAGTCCGGTGTGACTTATCACTGCCGTCTGAATGTTTGCGAGACATCACATGCAATGCCCACATGGTCTCTTCTAGTCACATGCTATTCTCCTGATAACCAACTAATGACTGAGAGGACCACACACTCACACGTTTGTGCAACTATCCACACAGGAACACACCATAGACTTCTATTGTTTTACACAGGCATATAATCCAGAATACCTCTAACCCAAAACAAAAAACCTTTTGGTACTTTTAAAATGACAACTTTTGGTAACACTTTAGTATAGGGACCAACTCTCACTATTAATTAGTTGCTTATTAGCATGCATATTACTAGCATACTGACTGTTTATTAGTACTTAAAGGGGTCATATGATGCGATTTCAAGTTTTCCTTTCTCTTTGGAGTGTTACAAGCTCTTGGTGCATAAAGAAGATCTGTAAATTTGCAAAGACTAAAGTCTCAAATCCAAAGAGATATTCTTTATAAAAGTTAACAGTCACCACACCTACCTAAAACGGCTCGTTCTAACACGCCCCCTACGTCACGATGTGGGAAGATTTGCATAACGCCGCCCAAAATGTTCACGCAAAGAAAGAAGACAAAACTTTTATTCTCGCTGTAGTATTGTATGCCGCCGCCAACGCTCGCACGCCGCCTTCGGGAGGCGCTGTGTGTTTACGTTTGTGAAAGTGCGAAACTACTTGTTTGTTACCTTCCAAAGTCAGGCAACGACTAGCACAAGTCAGTTGGTTAAGGTTATTTAACAACCTGTCAACAGTTAAACCAATATTCAGATGTGTGCAGCACATTGTATGGAGGACTGTTTCCTGATCCTGGTGAGTAGACTACAATGCTGGCGTGTATCTGACTCACGTACTGCAAGTACATTTTTTATATTTAAAGGTTTTGAGCAGTGTAGAGTAGCACTTGTTGTTTGTCATTTCTCCGACCACAAATGCAGATATGGTTTTATGTTTACGCAGCGCGATGCAACGCAACCCGTAAAAAGACAGTATAAGTAATTATAATCAGTAATTATGTCCCCACTGGATGCAACGAATGCCTTGTTTATAATGGGTTTTCATGTTTTTGAATCATCGCTCCGGCTGGACAGGGCATCATCACAGTATGGTGAGGGGCGTAACATTTCCGTCACACGCTTGAGTTATTCAGCCAATCACAACGCACTGGATAGCTGGCCAATCACAGCACACCTCGCTTTTCAGACCGATGAGCTTTGTAAAAATCGACACGTTTTAGAAAGGGCATAGAGGAGAAACGATAATGTACAGTATGTGGAAAATAATGTTTTTTTTAACCTTAAACTGCATAAACACATTTCATTACACCAAATACACAAAATAATGTTCTTTTTAGCAGCATCATATGACCCCTTTAAAAAGCACATATTAGTGTAATATTCTGCATGACCATATTTTAGATCCTAAGCTTAACTACCTTACTAACTATAAGCAGTAATTAGGAGTTTATTAATGCAAAATTCATAGTTAATTGTTAGTTAATAGTGAGAACTGAACCTTAAAATAAAGTGTAACCCAACTTTTTAGATGGGCAGTGATGATGAATTATCCAGCTATTCTGCTGAGTGCAAAGAGTAAATGCCTTCAGTACATCAGTAACGGGCCGTCACGTACTGTCTGAATTAATTCCCTCCATCATGCCACTCTGCAGGGTATGAAGCGTGTTTGAATATGACGGAGAGAAGGTGTTTTTGCACATGCAAAGCACACTGGCATATTGCCCTCCTATTTCTCTGACCCATAACCAGAACAACTTATCCATGTCTGTGAATGACCACAACACTTCTTCCTTTCTCCATTGCATAAGAATTAGTTCACCAAATCATGATGTTCTGTTATTAATGACGTTCATATCATAATTTTTCAGTGGAAAGCAAAAGGAGACTTTTTTACAGAACTACAGTACTGTATATAGTGATCGCAGCTGTTAAAAAGTGATTTTTCTTTTTCATTATTTATTCAACCTCATGTCATTATATTTTTTGGAACACAAATTAGGATATTATTAATATCCTTTCATCGTTTTTGTCCATCAACTGAAAGTCCATGCAACCAAACTAGAAAGACTATGGGCTTATATTTCACATCAAATATGGTCAAAGAAGTTCAGCGGGCTGGTGTGAAAGCATGAATATCACATGGTTTCTGCGGAGCATCAAGCACGCACAGCTGAGCTTCTATTTACTATATTTGATGTGCTCTATGTATGTGTGTTTATATGTGAATAAAAGCCTAAATTAAACTTGTTCATCATACAAAACAATGATAACAGAATTTTTCATTTTGGCTGAACTGACACATTAAGGGAAAAAAAAAAGAAATTCTTATTAATCACTTATTTTTGACAGTTCATATATATATATATATATCTCTATATATATATATATATATAATATACACAAAATTAAAATTTAACACTTTACAATAGGTTCCATTTGTTAACATGAACTAACAATGAAAAATACTTTTAAAGCATTTATTAATCTTGGTTAATGTTTGTTTCAGCATTTACTAATACATTATTTAAATCAAAAGTTGTATCTGTAACCCTTAGACCTGAAGCTAAAATAGTTCGTTTTTATGTATTTAATTTTTTTTTACTGTAAAATTCTAAAACAATATACTATCTTCAAGTGCAAGGTGTCATTTTTTTTTGACAACAAATTAGCTTTGAGTAAAATTACAATTATTAAGCATGATTGTGTGTTAAAAGTTTGTAAATAGATAAATATGAATAAAATATTGAAGTGTTTTTTTTATTTCAAAAATAAAAATCGAAAAACACATACTGAAAGATCTAACAGGCTACAAATACACGCACGCATTAATATTAATATAATTTAATGGACCTGAGCTAACATGAAATAACAATGAACAGTTCTATTTTTATTAACTAATGTTAACAAAAATTAATAAATACTGTAACAAATGTGTTGCTCATTGTTAGTTAATGCATTAACTAATGGGAACTTATTGTAAAGTGTACATTAAATTTAACAATTCACCTATCTAGTCTCTCAGTGAATCTGATCCTGTGGTTGATTAAACAGTTTGAAGTCGGTTCCTTCACCACGAGCTAATAACATGTCTTGGAATATGGTCATCCTCTCTTATGGCACATTTATAATGATTTTTTGAGTGTTTGTTTTTTTACATTTAGGATAGAGCCATGCAATGGTAACTGATTTTTTAAATATTTGTAATTGTATTGCATCTATACAGCAGGTTATAGATAACAAAATTGTGCTTCTAGCTTTGCATTTGTTACTCCTCTCAAAGTTAGCGGTGGTGGATGTCTGTAACAGCCACAAGAACATTGGCTCACAGTGTGAAAGAGAAGTAAAAGGTTAATGCACATGGGGCACACACACGAACTGCGTTTCTACTATGGAAATACAAGTAAAACATTCAGTCACATTAATATAATGATGCACACCTGCTCACAACTGCATTCTCAATCCAGCTCCGCTTGTGTTGTGTATTAGTGCTGTGTTCAAAATATCGATAGACGATGTATCGTCACAGAGATTTGACGATACGAGCACAGATACAGCTGGCCCTGTATCGATATTGTGGCATGTGTGCAGCAGTGGACCGCACTTAATCTGAATACAAGATGTTTTTAACGTTTAAAATTGAGCAGAAAAGTGCAAGGTTTCTAAAAAAAGAATGAATAGAGCATATATAGGCTTTACAACAAGGTTTAATCTGGCCGCAGAGGAACACAGCTGGGTTGCCTGATATAAAGATACGTAATCCCCAAAACAGAGTTTTACACTTGCGCAATACAGAAATATATGCTAAGTGTGCTACTTATCTTTGTCAATCTGGCAACCATGTGCACGCGCTCTCTCCAGTGAGGATAAACGCGCTTGCTTTCTGAAAACAGCGCTTAGCTTGCAGTTTAGCGATCTCCACTTCAAGTTTTTTCTCAGACAAGTGTGATTCATCAGCTGTTCATTTACGACAGAGAGAGAGATGCTGTGTATGTATGAATTACCACCGTTTTGCCACGTTTCTCTATTAACAGTAAAGCTGTGGCTTTTCCTTTAGAAACAATGATGCTACCAGCTCCTTGTGAGAAAGATAATGTAGCTCTTGAGCAATTAAGCCATTTAGTTGATAAAACTGCGGGGAAGCGCTAAAAAGTTTGTTCCTGAATGAATTCGGCCGCAGCGTGATCTGTGTGTGACTGAACTTAACACCAAACTGCTTCCCGTTTCACACAAATGCTGGCACAGACATCCATCTTCGGCTAGAGTCACTTTGAACTTGTGCATCTTCGGAAACGGAGCTGCACGGAAAGTTACAAAAAATGTTGTGCACACCGCCACGCGAAACGACGTCGCGCGCACTCAAAGCGAACTTGCTGACGCTGGAGTATAAATCAGCCTTAAATCAGCCTTGAGAGTGTGTGCGTTAGATACAGTGAAGACAGCGCGTTAGTTTAGAACTCTTCTCATTTTTTTTTGTTGTAGAGAGTTTGTTAATTTGTGCAATGATAACCTACAAGCAATGTAAATTATTTTTTAAACATAAATTTATTAGAACAAGTACATTACTATTTATGGGCTTAAAAACAAGATGAAAACAATCAGAATATTGTACCTGGTGGGGTGTGCACAATGTAAACATGAAACATATGTAATTACCTATATTGTACTGTGGTACAATTATGGAGGCCCTTCATAATGCAGAGGTCAACTGCCTGCTCTGCTTACTATAGTGCCATTTCTAACTATTGGCAGTGTTTAATAAACAGCTGTTTTAATAAACTCTTCTGAGGTGAAATTCAATACAGTCCCGTATCGTGGCCTCTGTATCGTGATACGTATCGTATCATATCGTATCGTGACTTTGCTGGTGATACACAGCCCTAGTGTGTATACACATGTTTTTCTATCCCAGTGGGGACTTAAATCTCAATACACACTGACTATGGGGACTAATTGAGGTCCCCATGGGGAAAGAAGCTTATAAATCATACAGAATACATTTTATTTAAAAATGTAAAAATGTAGAATGTTATCTGTGATGGGTAGGTTTAGGTGTAGGGTTGGGGTAGGGCAATAGAATATAAGGTTTGAACAGTATAAAAAACATTACGTCTATGGAGAGTCCCCACCAGGATAGTAAACCAGACGTGTGTGTGTGTGTGTGTGTGGTCGTGTTTGCAAAGTGTGTGCTGTCAGGAGGGAGGGTGGCTTGTATACTGTAGCCTTTGGCAGAGTGCCACATAATATAATGAGTGAAAGAAAAGGGCTACATGAGCTGCATCACTGGGGCTAAATTAAGAGAGACAAGACTGTTCCTGCCTACAGCCACATCCCCTGATACACACACACACCCACTGCACATATGCCTGCACAGCTCATCACGACATCACAACACACAGACTGTGTGATACAGTGTTGATAAACCCCTCTTTGATGCATTCAACTGAACAAAAAAGTCACAGTAAAGACATTTATAATGTTACAAAAATTTCCGTTTCGAATAAACGCTGTTCTTTTGAACTTCCTGAAAAACTCATTTATCATGATTTTCACACAAATATGAAGCAGCACAACTGTTTCCAACATTGACAATAATCAGAAATGTTACTTGAGCAGCAAATCAGCATATTAGAATGATTTCTGAAGATCATGTGACACTGAAGACTGGAGTAATGATGCTGAAAATTAAGCTTTAAATCACACAAAAAACGTACAAGTCGACCGCTAGTAATACATAGATGCTTCAATGCCTCTTTTGTGTTCCAGAGGCTGTCTGTAGTCAGGTAGAAGTCTAAACCTTCATCAGCATTCGTAGCGAATTGATCAGTGCTTTTTCAGAATTTGTGGCCTTAGATTAATTAAATATTTAGACGGGCTTCAGTCAGTTGGATTGAACACTGACTCTCTTTTCAGCCGGGCCTCTATTTAGGGAGGGTTTCAAGTGGTCTAGAGCCACTCCAGGCCTAAATAATTCAAGTCTTTCCAATGGTGCAAGACTCAGACCAGAAGACACACACACACAGCAAATCTGGATAAAACACAAGCAATACCCACCATAACAATGGAAACAAGACTAGCACTCTAGTTAACAAATTATAAACTCAAGAAAACACATTCCCTGCTAAAATCAAGAGAATCTTTTCTTTATTGGTCACTTATTGTGTTAATCTATTACTATAAAAGTGTACTAAGTAACTACTTCACACATCAAGGATAGCAGACCTTTAAACAAGCTGCTCTTGCAGACTGTCACATGGCTATTTTATTTGTTACACTTACTCTGGCACAAATTCTTAAGCCCTTGGGACCACAGTCTGGGGCCGCTACTATGAAAAAACTCTCTAAGCAACCGTACGCTGTGAAAAGCATTTAAACAAGTAGTAGGCTACACTTTGCTGCTTAACTTGACCCGTGTTCACGCTATGGACTTTCTGATTAGAGTACAGGCAAAAATGAACAAATAAATAAGACAGACTAAAGGAGGGACTAAAGACCAGGATATCAGGGACATATTATTTTCCAATATGACTAGACTAGTTTTGAAAAGGTAAGAAATAAAATAAAACCCGATACATTAGTCACACTTGCATTCAGCACTATAGAGTGCAACAGTTGGGTTATTTAACATATTGTTAAATCGATCGTTTATTGTTTTGCCATCAGCCTGTATTATTTCAACCCAAGAATCATCTGGAATATATTACCCATAATGCTCTACAGAAAATTCCACCAATCAGACAGTCATGGCTTTTAATATTACTTATTTCTTAGAAAAAGGGCATGCCTTTTCTTTTAACAAAAGAGTTTTACTGCGTATTGCTATTTGAAAAATTTGTAGTCCAACAAACATGCAAACCTGACGAATCGCTAAGAAAATCAAGCATGACTCAAATGTGGATGATGTATTGAAAAACAGCCCAAACAGGTTGATAAGCGGCAGAGGAACAGACCCTGGGCCCGTTCTTCGTACGTCGCTGATAGATGACATGCACATTCCAAGTGATCGCCACTCCTTGGGAGGGGCGGGAAGGTGTGCAGGGTCGAATATGTGTGTGAGAGTCGGACTCCATGAACCCAAAGTGGTTCGTGGTTCGACGTTCACAGCAGCCTGCAAGGCCAGGCGCAGTTCCGTAGGTGGGGGGGAGGCGCGTCTGTGAACATGTTACCCCGTTGAGCAAGGCACTGACACACCCAAGCTGGTCAACCAGGGCCAGGCGCAACGCATAACTGGAACAGACCAATGCAGGTGCAGGGTGGTGTGACTTCACTGCTGTTTGTGCTGATCTGGTTGGATGATGCCGGTTACAAGCAGAAGCAAGTATTGCAGAGTATGGGTCACAGAGATACTTGGCCGCACAATTACACTTGGCCACATGTCACGTCACTACGGCCGGCCAATGGTTGAGCTCCGTCATATAATATTAAGAAAAGACACTGACGCGGAAACAACGTGACAAATTGGAACTTTTATACTAGGAAACAGCCAAGAGACCAAAACTACATACAAGCTTTTTTTTGTTATAATCAATAAATGCTCGTGCACAGTTTTTTTTTTTTTTTTTACATGATTCCCAATTATTTATTCACGATTTCTAATATTTTACATTTTTATTTCAATGTAATCAGCAATTCATTTAATTTTATATTTGAAAAGATTTGTTACCTGACAGCATTATTTAAAGTTTCTTAAGGGTCAAGATCATGTTATCTGCACCAAGCCACTCCCATAATATCTGTCACCACTCAAATTAATGCACGACTCTACATTATCTGTATAGCATGTGTGTAAGACTAACACAATTATGAAGTGATTATTTTATGACTAATAAATCTCTCAGTGAGTAAAACTGGCTGTCTATAGTATTAAAGACTACACCAGCGCACGATTCATACTAGTCTTTAAATTAAAAAATGTTTAAAAAAAAGATTATTATTTTAAATTATTGTCCCTGGATCAGTAGGGTACTCTTGTAATAAAGTAGCAGTGGTAGCGGACAGATTTTAAGTATCAGTTCTGCTTAAAAAGATGCAATCTAATCCCGTTTACATGAAATAAGTCTGCTCCCAAGCAGGTTTAAATTGACGGACCTGTTGCTATGCAGCAACTCCGGGATGAGCTTCGAAGAACCAAACAATACAAGATCATGCCAAATCATCAACAATCAAATCCAGTGTACTGAGTTAGCGACGTACGAAGAACGGGCCCTCTGACTGTGAACAACGTAAACAGCTTTCATCATCAAAACACAGTCTCTGCTTCAAGAGGATATTACACGATATTACGCTAAAAATAAGCATGAGACATGCTTAAGACAAAGAGACAAATGTACTGCCTTAACATCAGAAGAAACACCTCCTTGAATGGCATTTCCTTTAACACTCTATGCTTTGCTTTTACCTTTTATAAATTCAGTTGATAAAGTGTGCGATCTATGCCTCTCCTCGACTGAAATAATGAATAATTAAGTGAAACAGTTTTGTTAAGACAAAAGCGTTAATTCTAAAAAAAAAAAACGAAATAAAAAAAATAGAGTAATATACTAAGCAATAAAACTGAACTTCACTTATATACTCTGTATTTGTATAACACTGGCAGAGAAACTAGAATTTCAGTAGCGACTACAGTCTTAGACAAACTGCTAAATGACGCTAATTCTTGCAAGAAGACATACAATGTGTCTAGTTAAGACTAAATCAATACAAGGTTGCTCAGATTTCTTGCCTCATCTCTGCTGAGAGGATTCTGGGTAACACAGTATCACTGAGATATCACATCAGCTCAAGCTGGAATGAAAAGCAACATGATACCTGCTGCTGGGCTTCACTCCTCTAGCGAGCAACCAAGAGAAAGAAAAGAGACTAAACAAGAAGTAAATGGGAAGGATCAAGAGGTCAAGCCGGTTCTTTATCTCTTTCAGGATGCAGATAATAAGAGCTTTCTCTCCAACTCTCTGGAAAAGCTCTCACCTGGACCATACAGATCTCATGTGTGTAACTCTCACTGGTAGTGAACTCAGCCTCTTCCCAAACACTCCAGGCTTAAAGGGATAGTTCACTGAAAAACGACAACTCTTTTATCACTTACTCTACTTCATGTACTCCAAACATGTATGACATTCCTTCCTCCACTGAACAACAACAACACAATATTTAGCAGAATCTTCTCAGTGCTCTTTTATAATAAAAAATAAATGATGGTTTTCATTTCTGGGTCAACGATCTTTTTTGTAAGGCTAGTCATAAGAAAATTCTGGTGTGAGCTCACAAGAGCTCTTTTCTACTACAAAGTCATGCAATTATAAAGGGTAAATAATGTCTGTGCTGATCTGCCTGTGTCAGAGTGTTGAGCCTGCACAGGTACAGGACGTTTGTGTTTGAATTCTTCCAGCTCCAGCACATGCATATACACCGGCTATCTGACAAGAAGCTTACAGCTCTTCTGTTAGCAAAATACATACAAAATGTACCCTTACTGTATGTGCACCAATAAAAAAAAAAACACTGAACTGTGATGTGCGAACATGTATAATTTGTTTATTTTATGTTCTAGTTTGGTTGAGGATGCACTCTAATGTGTCTCTGTGAGTGTCTGTGTTTAATTTTTGCCAATAAATATATTTTGGGAAAAAAACAATCAAGTTATTCTGTTTATATGGGTCAAAGACATTAAGTGATTACAAAAGTGATTTTATATCCATAGAAAGCACATTAAATGTAAAGGTTTCAAATAAGTTTTTGAAGAATAAAATGTTAAAATTTGGGTGAAATAATGTTACGTTGTCATTCAGTGTAACACAATATTTATGTAAACATTCAAACAACATGCTTATTCTGACATGTACATATTAAAATATATAAAAGAATAAGGGAGCATGTTAAATTTGATTGTTTTAAATGAGTAAAAATTCTTACGGACAAATGGGCAAAACCTAGGATAGTGGCAAATTTAAAAAATGTAAACATTAGTATTCGGGGTGAAAGTAATTAGTCTAATATGCCATAAATTGATTTTTGTTGTAAATATGCCAGACAAGATTGTTACACTGAATGGCATTTTAGTGGCTCTCTTCTGTAAATCACGGTAAAAATTTATGATAGTCATTATTTTTTGCTCAGAAAAACAAAAACAAAACTGCAATTACATTAAACAGAATTTTTTTGTGGGGGGGGGGATACAACAATTTAACGCAGTATTAAACTTATTGTTTTTATGCTTAAACCCTTTTTCATCTTTGACCCATATTCATCCTGTCTATGAAAATAATTCTTCCACCTTTGCAAATTAAAATAAAAAAAATAATTTACATAGAAAATAAAGCCTAGTTTTAACCATTGCTTATTTATTTATTTAAGCATGTTTACCCTTCTATTTTCATGACTTAATGAAAATCATCCTGTGAGGACACAATGCTGTTTTGTTACTGTAACACTACAATAGGTTTTTATTATGTATTATGTCATTTTATTTATTTGCTTGCATTGCGTTGCAGTAGAGTATTTTAAAATTAAAATTTTAAGTTAATTTTAAAATACATTTAACATTTTTAAAACTGTTTTTCGATACTAAGGTGAAATATTTCTGACATTTCTTGACAGTTGTTGTAAGATTCACCTGAATGTAAGAAAAGTTCACATTTATATGACCAACATGATTATGGACAGCATCAGACATGCACACGCACACACACACACAAACATGGTGCTGAAGGTTCTTCTAGCAAGACAATAACTAAAGTCCAAATCATTTTAACTGGAAAAAGGAGTGGACAAACTCAGAAGCTTCCAAAACCAACTCAAACTCTCCACAGTATGCTGATACGGACAAACCATCTATTACTGTACAAGCTCATTATGCACATTATACAGCACTGCACGTGTCAAGCTTTGTGTGGGTTTCCACAGAAGCCATGTAAATAACAAGAAACCACTAAAATGCACTCTACACTTGAATAATGTTTGGAAACAGAATAAGATGCATGGCATCTACGGATGAGATGAGCAGATGTTCATAATGACTAGAGCACAGAAAGTTACAAACATGTTCAAGTGCTGGAGCGGGGGGAGAAAAACACAATTCAGGAGGGCTCGGTCACAGTACATCGATCGATTAAGAGGCCGTTTGTTTCCAGTGAAACAAACACAAATGAAAGGTTTGAGTCATAAATAGAGCTTTTTGCTGTGTTGCACTTGACAAAAGCAATTAGCCCGAGTACATCTGCTTTGATTTGTGACCAGCTCGACTACTCCTAAAGCGTCAGACAGGAGAGAAAGAGAAAAGATGAAAAGTTATGATGGAGAGAGAAGCTAGAATTCAATTAGTCCTTTTCCCACACCTGCTCTAATAGAGTCTGCACTTGTGTATTAAACACCGTTCAGTGTGTTATGTGCACACAGGTGTAACCATGAAGCTTAATAAATGAATATGGATTGAGAGAACATATATAAAGCTTGAATAGGATTTCAAACTGGAAGCAAGTGGAAAAGGCCAACACAACACTTCTCATAGCTCACTAACGTCACATACTTTCTGGAAGTTATGAGCTGCTTTCTACAGAGATATCAGTCACCAAGACTAAACAGGAAGGATCCATCACATCCGAGCAAGAAAGCAAATATCAAGATTCAAATGCATTAGGTACAAGCATGCTCAGACTCAAAGGAACCTCTCAGGAAGCGTTCAACACATTTGCTAGACAACTGGTTGAAATGGCATCGAATAAGGGTTTAGGTTGCTTGTTTGGAAAGTGCAGATGTAAAAACCGTCAAACCCCAAAAGAAAGCAGCATCTCGGCAGAAACTGGTTATTTGGCTAGCAGTGCTTCTAAACTAATTTACCTGTGAATAGCGAAATAAAACGTAGGTAAACATCAACAGGCCTCTGATAGTTTGAGGAGCAGCTGAAGACAGAAGGTGCACAAACACAGTCAAGCCGAGCAGCAGCGTTGCACTGAACAGCTGTTCAAGTGTTGTGCAGCTCCAGCGCTTCAGTGCCGCATTTGAATGCGTGACAGAATGCAAGAGTTTCCACGGACGATGCGCTCCGTTCGGACAGAGAGGGACGCCGTAAACACGCGCCTCCAGCCTGCAGCGTCTTACCTTTGGAATTGCTGAATGCGGTGTACCAGGACAACGATATAAGCCCACATAACCCGAATAGTGAGACTGTTAGGAAGGTGCCATTTCTGAGCCTCATCTCCGGGTCCGCGCCGGTATCATGTCCGAACCGAACCGTGTGCTCGAGCGCGTCTGACTTGCGCTGCCGCGGTACGTGTGTGCGTTAATGACAGCGCGCGCACATGAAAGATGAGAGGGAGGGCGAGAAGGCGAGCGATTGTGTACAGGCAGATTCCGTTTATACAGGAGGGTGTGTGTGTGTGTGTGTGTGAGAGAGAGAGAGAGCGTGCGTGTTCGGTGCACGGTGTTTTGTTGGCCGGGCTCGTGCAGGCGGTGCAGCTGCTCCTCCGTGCGGACAAAAAGAAACACATCGTCTCTTTTGGAGACAGCAGCTAATGTTGCACGCTGTAGACTTTGAATAAGATCCCAGGAAGCATACAATACTAGTGTAGCTTCAGAATTTTTTCACTCTAAAAATGTACATGGAATTAGTGTGAAAACAAATCATTAAACTCTTATTATTAATATTATTTACATTTTCTGTGTAAAGTTATATGCTTTACCCTAAAACAGCAGTAATACATAAAATATCTAAAGCTTAAATAATGCACAGTTTTTAACATAATAAATAAGTGGAATTTTTGTTGTAATCAACACTGTGCCACTGATGCTTTTATTGAACCCAGAATATTTATTTTTATATATAAATGGGCAAAAATATATTACTTTGATAAATGTACTCACTTATATTTCCTCATTGCCATTTTTAATATATTTTCAATGTAAATAAATAATCAATAATTGCATTATCCTGAATACATTTTACAAAATAAAATACATACCAGCACTTTCCCCCACTTCATTCACTGCACAAACGCAAATAAATGTACTGTAAATATGTCAAGAATTATTTTTTATAGTAAATATACAGAGAAATAATCATTCAGATACATTAGATGGATGAATGGACAAATGCTATATAAATCTAAACATGTATATAGCGCTCTTGACTTCTGTTCTTTAGTAGATTAGTGCACATATTATCCACATAAATAAAAGGGAGTGATGGACAAATGTGAATATATTTATTACAAGATCAGTTAATATCCAGTTATGCCTTACTCATGCCTGTAGATAATTAATCACATCTGTGAGATGTTTCAAGTCAAGTCAAGTCACCTTTATTTATATAGTGCTTTTAACAATACAGATTGTGTCAAAGCAACTTTGCAGTATTGAATAGGAAAACAGTGTGTCAATAATGCAAAGTGACAATAGTAAACACTCAATTTTCAGTTAAAGGCAGTTCATCATTGAATTCAGTGATCATCCAGCTCAGTTCAGTTTAAATAGTGTCTGTGCAATCAAGTCTAACTAAGCAAGCCAGAGGCGACAGCGGCATAGAAACGAAACTCCATCGGTGACAGAATGGAGAAAAAACCTTGGGAGAAACCAGGCTCAGTCGGGGGACCAGTTCTCCTCTGACCAGACAAAACCAGCAGTTCAATTCCAGGCTGCAGCAAAGTCAGATTGTGCAGAGGACTCATCTGGTTCCTGTGGTCTTGTCCCGGTGGTCGTCTGAGACAAGGTCTTTACTGGGGATCTGTATCTGGGGCTCATCTAGTTGTCCTGGTCTCCGCTGACTTTCAGGGCTGTAGAGGTCCTTTTTCAGGGCTGGTTTCAGCCAGTGATCGTTTCATTTAAGGCTCTGGAGATGAATCAGGCCTCTGATTGTCCAGTTTCATCTCTTCTGGGGCTTTGACTGTTGAAGTTCTGCCAAACAGTTCATGTCTGAATGGCGGAGTGTTGTGCAAATATGAACAGTGCATATTAACTAGAAAAAGTAGATTCTGCGACAGATGCATCTACACTGGCTAATTATTAGTTGTCTCATTTTGTTTTTTGGGGGTTTTTTTGCAAATCAAACTGCTGATAGTTAGACTTGTGAAAGTGGTTTGGCTTTTAGCGCTCCATGGCTAACCTGCTCCAGGAAAGGTTATGTTCTGGTTTAGAGATCTCAAAATGAAATTTGACCAATCAGCTTCAAGCAAAGTGACACATGCAATAAAGCCACTCCCCCAGTTTCTCTTGCTCCAAATTAAAGGCTACTACATAGTAAAACATTTTCTGGACTTTAGAGAGATAATTTATTATAATTATTGTATATTTATATAATTATTATACTTATATAATTAATTATTAATCCATTACACAAGCTAGTTTAGTTAAGATAATATGCCATTTAAATAAGTTTTGAAATCAATAGCTTTAAACATGATTACATATGAGCTTAGATTTTCCAGTCTTTTTATACCTATACAAACGATCACAGTGGTGGATAAAATACCTGAAAGCCACACTTAAGTAAAAGTACAGATATCTAAAATATGTGATATTTTCTTGCGGGTTAAAAAAGCACATTATTTTCCACATTCTGTACATATTGTTTCTCCTCTATGCCCCGCCTTTTTGAAACGAGTCGATTTTTACAAAGCTCATAGGTCTGAAAAAGCGAGGTGTGCTGTGATTGGCCAGTATATCCAGTGCTGTGATTGGCCAAATACCTCAAGCGTGTGACGGAAATGTTACGCCCCTCACCATACTGTGATGATGCCCTGTCCGGCCGCAGCGATGAGACAAAAACATTAAAACCCATTACAAACAAGGCATTCGTTGCATCCAGTGGGGACATAATTACGGATTATAAATACTTATACTGTCTTTTTACGCGTTGTGTTGCACCGCGCGGTTTAAAAATAAAACCATGTCTGCGTTTGTGATCGGAGAAATGACAAGTGCTACTATACACTGCTCAAAACTCGAGTGTGATTCATCAGTGGCAAATCCTTTAAATATAAAAAAAAAAACTTACAGTCTGTGAGTCAGAACAGCCGGCATTGTAGTCTACTCTCCCGGGTTCAGGAAACGGTCCTCCATAAAATGTTTTGCACACATCTGAATATTTGGGTTGAGTGTTCTGGAACAGTGTTGTAAATAAAACGTAACACACTGATTTCTAGTTGTGTCCTTTTTTGGAAGACCAAACAAAGTCGTTTCGCTTTCACAAAGACGCGGCCGGAGGCAACCACATGTGGACCCCGATTCCGGACAAACCCACAGAGTGAGAGAAGTTGATCAGCTCCAGGATGAGAAGCGGAACCTCCATTTTGGAAGACCAAACAAAGTAGTTTTTTAACACAGCGTCTTCAGGACATGGCGGAAGCAACAATACTACAGCGAGAATAAAAGATACGCCTTCTTTCTTTGCGTGAACATTTGGACGTAGCCATGTGGGGAGGGTTTAAACGAGCCATTTTTAGGTAGTGTGGCTGACTATTAACTTTTATAATAATAGCTCTTTGGATTTGAGACGTTAGTCTTTACAACTTTACAGATCTTATCTATTCACAAACAGCTTGTAACACTCCAAAGAGAAAGGAAAAATTTAAATCACATCATATGACCCCTTTAAATATTAAACTTACTTAAGTATTGAAAGTAAAAGTACAAGTGAATTCAAAATAGAAAATAAATATTAAAAGTAGCTCAATACACAGTTTGAGCAGCAAGAATGTGCTCAGTTTTTACTCTTTCTTCTATTTGTATCTTTGGGTTAGCATAAGAGTCACTTCATCTGGTATGAAGACTCTTTTATTCCAATATGAGAAACATTTTCTGGAATCGCATTGAAGTGGCATTTGATTTAATGTACAGGTTTAGCAGCTCAGAGGAGACGGATGCATTTAACCAGCAGTTACAAATGCATAAATAATGTTTTGTGTTAAACATAACATTGAGAGCATTTGAAAAGATTTAAAACATGAAACGATACTTGAAATGTGAAATTAAAGCCGCCAATAGGTGGCAGCAAGTCACTGTTAATGAGCGAATCATTGAGATTAAATCGATTCGTTCAAAAGGTTGATTCATTCAGGAATTAAACATTTGACAGTTTTAATGAGTGAATCACTGAATCATTCATTCAAACAATGAGTATTCAATAAGGCAACAATGTCCTGTGTGCGCTCTGCGGCACGAACGTGGCGAAATACAGCTAAAACACAACAATTTTGTTATTAAAGCTAAGGCAAAATGGTCAGCACTTAACCCAAACATTTGTTTTTATTCAAGTGACTCTTAGCAAAAATGAGGTTAAAAGGAAAATGAAAGAATCCATAAACAGCAAATGGCAAGAAGTATGGAACTATAGCAAGGGCAGACATGTGTGTAATATTCAGCAGCAAGTAGGAAATGGAAGAAGTGTTTTTAGGAATAGAAAATACAATTATTTCTCGCATCCGAATAGGGCATACTAGATTAAATCACTCTCTGTTTAATATAGAAAAACATGAAACAGGTCAATGTATTTATTGTAATCAGGTAAAAACAATAGAGCATGTTTTAATAAAATTTAAAAAATATGCAAAAGAAAGGTTAAAACTCATTAAGGAAGTAAGAAACATGGGTGTTGAATCATTTAATTTGACAAGCCTTTTAAAAGAGCATACAGAGCCAGGTAAAATATTTATATGCCATTATAAAATATATTAAAGAAATAGGATTAATCAGGAAAATTTAGTTTTTTTGTTTTTATTATTTAGTGGTATTCGTGCTTCCCACTCCAGTCCAGTTGGTGGCGGTAATGCACCATAAGTTGGCTTGTCAACCGCCACAAAATCGTACAAGAAGAAGAAGAAGAAGAAGAAGTGATTCTGCTTTCTCAAGTGCTTGCAGTCTGTCCGAGTCCCGTCTTTATTTTGCAGTAACTAACGAATATTGCTTCTGGGAAATGTATCGGAGTAAACGTATACATTTTCATTAGGAAATATAGTGGAGTAAGTTAAACAGAAATATTCAAACTCAAGTAAAGTACAGATTCTCCCACAAAATATTACTTTGTTACATTACCGATATAAAGTTGTTTCGATGTTTGACATTTGTCAGAGATTCAGCCTCGGAAATCTTCAATAGTTCTTTAACGATTTAGCACAGTGACCAGAAAAATAATGTGTTATAATTTTTTTCAAATGTAGAAGAGAACACACAATGTGTTTTGTTTTAATCTGCCTTAAGGTATTGTAACCGATAGACCTTATAATGTAAAAGTGCAGGATAGGGACCGTCTGCAAAATGCAAAACGAAGAGCAAAAAGCACAATTATTCCATCTAAAAGCTTCACTTGTGAAATGTATAAAAAATATATCTCAAATATAAGGGGTGTGTCTTATTACTGGTTCATACAAAAACATTTAGATGTTGGTTTTATTCACAGAACTATAGCACAACAAAAGTTATTGAAATGGAACAATTGAGAAAAAGCTTGCAAAGCATTACAAAGATTGTGCAGTTTACCGCCCCCTAGAAGAAGATATTGCACTTGTTTTGACCAAGTTTGACATTCAGAAGTTTAAATAACTTAAAGGGGTCATATGATGCGATTTCAATTTTTCCTTTCTCTTTGGAGTGTTACAAGCTCTTGATACATAAAGACGATCTGTAAAGTTGCAAACACTAAAGACTCAAATCCAAAGAGATATTCTTTATAAAAAGTAAGAGTTCAGCCACGCTTACCTAAAACGGCTTGTTCTAACACGCCCCCACATTTCTACGTCGCTATGTGGGAAGATTTGCGTAACGCTGCTCAAATGTTCACGCAAAGAAAGAAGGCGTAACTTTTATTCCCGCTGTAGTATTGTTGTTGCTGCCGCCATGCTGTGGAGACGCTGTGTTTCATTGTGAAAATGAAACTACTTAGTTTGGTCTTCCAAAAGATGACACGATATCTGTTGTATGCTGGAGTATCCTTGCTGGTCGTGAGGAATTACTCAACTTTGCGTGTGGATCGCCGGATACGGCTTTAAACCGTGGACGAGCGGAGTCCAGCCCAGGAGTTCGTCACATGTGGTGGGCAGCAGGCGCCTCGGTTGAATTCATGCAAGGCCGCCATGTCGTGAAGGCGTTGTTTCGTTGTGAAAGCGAAAACTACTTGTTGGTCTTCCAAAAAGGGACACGACTAGAAATCAGTGGTTAAAATGTATTTACAACACTGATCCAGAACACTTCAAATCAAATATTCAGATGTGCAGCACATTTTATGGAGGACTGTTCCTGATCCTGGTAGAGTAGACTACAGGCCGGCTTTCTGACTCACAGACTGTAAGTACGTTTTATATTTAAAGAATTTGCCACTGATTATTCAAACGTGAGTTTTGAGCAGTGTAGAGTAGCACTGTTTGTGCCATTTCTCAGATCACAAATGCAGACATGGTTTTATGTTTACGCGGCGCGATGCAACGCAACTCGTAAAAGCATAGGCGGTGTAGCTTGACGTTTGAGTTTGGGGGGGCCAAACCGAACCGGTCAGATGTACTTTTAAACACATTTTAGTTTTGCTATAGTAAATCTACATATTCACACTCACATAGAGCAGTGGCAAGTGCGTGAGGTTGTCATGGTAACCACATACACTGCCCACGAATTACAGCTGCGCTTCTATTTTGCCACACTAAACTTAGCAATAAACACGTTTAAAATGCACAATAAACATGTCTGTCAGAACGATCTCAAAGGAGGCTTTTATTAAGCAAATCAAGGAGTGAATTACTCATCCACTGTTTTTAAAACTGACATGTGTTGGGCTTGATTCAAGTTAATGCACAATTAGGCGCACACTTTTTATTTATTCTTACTGAATAGACGATAAACAGTTTATATTCAAAAATCTATTTAAAGGTTGTGTTCTGTGAAAATTAAATAACATTTGGATGTAAATGGTCGGCATAAAAGTAGTGTGCGGCTAAACCGGCTGCGTCTTGTGGATCACCTTTATCTGATTGTCCGGGTCCGGAATCATTAAGCACGGCATTCATATCTTCATCGGAGTTTTTCGTTGTCTCCAGATTTCTCTGCAGTTCGTGTATGTTGTTAAAAACGCGGAACATAATTTTATTCCACGCAACAGGCAAGTATTACCGTTAAGTCTATTATCCACCAAAATGCAGATTCGTCACGTGACAATTCTTACGCAAATAAGATTGAGGGAGACTTTAAGTTTGTTTTGATTTATTAATTTACTTACAACAACAATTTAAAATATATTAACTTTTACGTATTCACTTTTACATATTATTTACTGCATTATATGCATTTTTACTTCATAGAAAAAACTTTATAAATAAATATTTAGTAAAATTCTTAAATCGCTATGGGGTGGGGGAGGGGGGGGGGGGGCAAAAAAAAGCCGACCAATAATTCATAATTAGGTCACCACTGGATGCACACAAATGCCTCGTTAATTAATGGGGTTTCATTGTTTTTTTTTGTTTTTTTTTTGTATTCTGCTTTAAAACGAATATACAAAAAACATACAAAGCCAGGTGAACAAAAGATTAAACGAACAGGGGAAAAAAAATTAATTTTACTACAGACCCATATCCATATACATAATACACACATACTCCGGACAGCAGGCTCGAGTATGATATATATATACATACACATATCCATATACATATATACACACATAATCAGAGACATGCATGACCTCTACATTACTCAAATATTTTGAAGATAGAACACAAACTGACCGTTTTAATTGCATTTCTATTAGTACTATGTTGAATAGTACACAAGTAATTTTCCAACTCTTTAAAAAAACACTGTAAAACAGGGTTTTTTTGTTAGAAAATTTACACTTATGAATGCGAAGCTTAACCAACAAAATAAACAGATTAATAACAAAAACTTTGTTATTTACATTATCATAATTAAAATATCTCTTTTAAAATTAAAGAGTACCAGTTCTTTGATAAACAGAGACATCATACCATAACGTTTTAACATAACTACAGTGCCAGAAGATGTGGGGTACAGTTTCCAAGTGCAAAGAGCAAAAAGAGCAGTTAACATCAATATCCTTCTTAAACTTACTGAGAAAATGTTTAACAGGATAGAATTTATGAAATATTTTGAAACAGATTTCTTTTATCTTGTTTGTAACAAAGAACTTGTGAGGCAATAACCAAATGCTTTCCCACTTAGGATTTCCTACAAATTTAGTCCAATAAGCAATAGAGTAAGGCTTGGTAGCAATCTCCTTTAAAAATAGAGAACGAATAGACTTGTTATTTTTAGTCTGTGAAAAACAAATTTGACCACATATTGTATCAGTTAGATTGACTATGGGCATATCAACCAATATCACATCTTTAAATAAGGAAACTATAGCAGAATTAATTCCAGAGAAAACAAGAGAGAATTCCTTGGGAGTCACAGGAAAATTAAAGTATACAAGAAACTCATCATACGTCATAAGATACCCTTGAGTGTTAAACAAATGATACTCGGTGCACACGGTTCTTCCATAAAAAATTTAATAAAATCTGATCGATAGACTTAACAGTTTTATTGTCTAGATATATGGTTGCAGCAATATAAGTTAATCTAGAAAGAACTCTACCTCTGAGGGACAAGTCCCTTAATAACCAAAGATTCAATTTTCTTTTTATCTTTTCAAAAGCAGGGTTAAAATTCAGGGAAACAGCTTCTTTAACCGGAATACCATCCACAGATAAAAGGGAGGAATTTTTTAAGACTAATATTTCAAATTTTTTTATATTAAGGTACAAACCTGAAGCATTAGAAAACAACTGTATATTTTTAATTGCCTGATGAACCTGACTTGAGTTTTAAAAAAAATAAGACTGTATCATCCGCTAGTTGACTAATTAAAATACTTCTACCAGCAATATGAATTCCTTCTAGCTTACTATCCTTAATGAAATGACAGAAGGCTTGAGCTACAATAAGAAAGAGATATATGGAAGCTGGACAGCCTTGCCGAATACCTCTTTCTAAAATAAATCTCTGTGTAGTACCATGTCCTAATTTCACTGAGCTATTTCCCCCAGCATACAACGTTTTCATTGCATTACAAAAATAAGGCCCAAAACCAAAACGCTCTAAACAAAAAAAAATGAAAGGATGCTCAATAGTGTCAAAAGCTTTGAAGAAGTCCAAAAACAGAATTAAACTATCGTCCTCAATATAGTCAGAGTAATCAATGAGGTCAATTTTTCATGAAACCTGACTGATTTTCATCGATAATGGAGTTCAAAACCAACTTAAAACACTTAGAGAAAATAAGGGCAAACAATTTATAATCATTATTAAGGAGGCTGATAGGTCTCCAGTTGTCTATTAGGTTTAGGTATTAAACAAATGACACCTTGCTTCATACTAACAGAAAGCTCAGAGCAATTTAAACTCTCTATATACACTTGCAGGAGGAACGGAGATAACACACGATCTATGCGTTATTTGTTTGGGCGAAGAGCACGCACGCGATGCCTCCGAGGGGGCAATCGGCGTGCACTGCGAGCATTTTTTTCCAAGGGAAAAAGCTCCGCTCTCGTTTGTCTCTCTTTTCGAGGAAAGAGGGGTAGCCATCTGCTTCCCACGATTCAGGACCCGCCGCAGCTGAGGCACGAAAGGGAATGAGCTTGTGGGGATCGCAGGTGGATCTGGAAGAGGGGTTTTCCCTGTCACGATCGTCGGCTGTGGACGAGAGTGAACCGCTGGAGGATGATGTTATTTCATTAACATTGTATGATTCAGGGGCCATTGCTCTGCTGGGATCAGCCCAGCAAAAGCAGGAAATAGCGGAGGAGGGCAAAGAAGCTGAGGCTGAACCATCCCAATCCTCCTGCCCTGCGTATGATGAGCTCTTAGAAATTATGGATCGCGCCACGGCGAGGCTTTACTTGCCGTGAAGCGGGTGAAGAAAGTGACGTCGAGAAGTATCTCAATGAACGTTAATTTTCTGGCCATAACCCTCCAGCTCAGGTGAGCCTTCCATTCCTTCCGGTTTTCCATATAAGATTGAGAAGGAAATGGAAGAGGCGTTTTTCTTCAAGATCCATCGATTAGCAACGAGTGATGCCACATCGAGGCGATGCCGGAAAACGCGGTTATGGAAGATGCCCATAGAGAGAGCGGCCAGATATCTCTCTATGGGTGAGACGTGCTTAAGACTCCCTCCAGGCATCTTGCTCGGATGCCAGGGACCTACGCCGCAGCAGAAAGTCGGGCTCTTCGCTCATTTGCACTGGATGGTGATGCGCCAAGCATATCCAGGATGACTGAAAGACCGGGGATAGCGGCCTTCAAGAAGTCAGGTTCTGAGACCGAACAACTAGGGGTCGAGCCCGTCTCGGTTTGAGGCTCCGAGCCGGATCAGAGGATAGTGTGCGGCTCGCGCTCCTCCCCCGCCAGCAGGTTAGAGGTAGGAAGAAGAAAGAATCGCGGGTAAAAGGAAGGTAAGTAAAAGACCTAAGGGATGTGATCCAGACAGGGCGTCAGCGCTTTTGTCCGGATCAGAGTGATACCACAGTATCTACTCATTTCCTTCGGGGGACTTACATCTGCCCTTATCTTCACCTTCCTAAATCCCTTGTAAGCACCATCTCTCCACCTGACCGAGGTTAACCGGGTGCTCGACTTGCAGTGTTTATTTCACTCGTCGATATATGTCCAGACAGAAGAAAAGAAAAAAAAAAAAACAAATACGGTTTTCGGCTTAATACTTCCTGGATCATGCGGCCAAAACACAGGCTTCTGCGGGAGCCTTCGTGATCATCAGGCACCCGGCGCGTCACTGCAAAAATTTCCTGGACGTCGGGCTGGGGTTACACGTTCATGCTACCCTGACTGGTCTACCGAATCTGGGTCGCCCTGAGGGGTTTCCCAATCACCAGCATATCCCCTCTTGCTGAGGCATCGAGAAGGAAGTATAGGTGGCATTTGCGAGAAACTTCCTGTGTAATGCTGTCTCAGGCAATGCTCCCCTCACCTTAGAGGGTTGTATTGAGCTTGCCTCTCCCATTTGGCCCAGTACTTCCAGGTATCTGTAAACAGATGCTCGAAAAACTCCACATAGCTGGGTTAAGTGGGCATGTATGCTCTTGCCCACTTTCTAAAATCCACTAAGTGGAAGTGTGCCCCGTTATGCTCGTGCCAATTTTCTAAAATCCTGTATGTAAGGGTTACGCATTTTTGATCTCGTTCTCTTTCTCTGAGTTGGTTTAGACCCCGTTACTTTGGGCTCCACTCAAAGTACTTCCGGATATCTGCAAACAGATGCTTGGAAAACTCTAAATCCAAATACTATGGTAAGTGCACACGTAAGCTTTACGCACTTTTCTACAAATCCACATAAGTGGTAAGTGTGCACGTTATGCTTTGCCCACTTTCTAAAATCCTGTATGGTAAGGGTTACGCGTTATTGACCTCGTTCCCTTTCTCTGAGTTGGTTTAGACCCCGGTACCTTGGGCTCCACTCAACTAGTGTGTCTCTTTCTACACACTCTGGAAGCATCGCTCCCCTCACCATTGAGGGTTATTGTGAGTATGGTGTTTTTTTCGAGCGTTAATCCTCTCTGAGGAGTTGGATTCCTCGCTCCATGGGCTGTCCTCGTGGTAGTATTGAGCAGTGCTCCCCTTTATCAAAGGGTTACCTGGAATGAGCAAAGCTATTCCTCTGAATTCGGAGTTCTCCTCTCACATGAGAAGTCTGAGTTCTCTGTTTCTCCAGAGCACCTGGAACCAGCAGAATCAGGCGATTTAGGCCCTTCCTCTACCTACCTGATGCGCTGAGTGTTTGGCTAGCTTGCAGTACACTTACCCTTCTGATTTTACAATCACGCTGTAGCGAGCCCCCCTCTCGCTGAGAGCTGGGTTTGTGCTCCCTCAGCCAAGGTAAACAACTGCTAGCGTTCCAGCATTGGAACGTGCTGTAGGTCGAGCCCCCTTCTCGAATGAGAACTAGGGTGTTGCTCCCTCAGCTAAGTAAATTATGCTAGCTGTTTCAGCATTGGAACATGCTGTAGGTCGAGTCCCCTTCTCGTTTGAGAACTGGGTGTTTGCTTCCTCAGCTAAATAACTGCTAGCTGTTCAACCATTGGAACATGCTGTAGGTCGAGCTCCCTCTCGATTGAGAGCTGGATGTTTGCTCCCTCAGCTACAGATTTACTGCTAGCCACTCCAGCATTATACCTTAGATTGAGTTGATGACTTCTCAAACATAGCGTTTTGGGATGCGCCATTTCCATCTATGGACTGCTCCTTCAGAGTGCCACGAGGGCCCCTTAGAACAGTAATTTTTAAATCCATGTTATGGTAAGTGTGCACGTAAAGTCTTTGTACACTTTTTAAAATCCACATAGCTGGTAAGTGTGCAAGTTATGCTTTGCACACTTTCTAAAATACACATAGCTGGTAAGTGCGCACGTTACTCTTTGCCCACTTTTCTAAAATCCTGTAAGGTAAGAGCTACGCGCAACAACTTCGCGCTCTTTCTGAGTGGTTTAAAACCCCAGTTCCGCCTTGGGCACCACTCCACCTATGTATCCTCTGGATACCTACGTTAACAGGGTGTTGCTACTAGGGGTCTGTTGAGACAGTTCCTTCAGCACATAAAAAAGAGAAACGTGCGGTAGCCCCTGTATGACAGGCCAAGACTAGTATGATTCTAGGCTCCTGGTCGTATTCCCTTAAAGGAATCTATTCCTGATTATAAGCCTTGAGCTCTACCCCGGGCCCATGAGTTCTGGCCCTAACAGGTAAGTTTGGGGTATGTAGCCTAGGCCTTTGGCCGTAAGGAATAACGTCACTGTCTAAGAGATATGGGGGCTTCCAAAAAGTTAAGCACCCCTTTGACAAAACTAGTGGGAAAGTGTGTCAAGATTAGCATGTTAACGATTAAGGTGTGTTCTATTTCTTCCAAAATTTTGCTATCAACTTCTTCAAAAGCAGACATAGTATCTTATTTTTGATATTGCAGTCGAATCTGTTTGACCTCTGCATGACTTGAGGATGTGCTAATCACCTTCCTGATATTAATGATCTCAGACAAGAAGGAAGCAAACTCATTGCATTTACTGTCAGAGAGCATTTCACTGGGAATCTGACTTATGGGGGTTTGTCAGTCTCTCAACAATAGCAAAAAGAATGCGAGTGTCGTTTAAGTTACTGTTTAAAAGGTTTGAGAAGAAACTCTGTCTAGCTATGCCTAGTTCCACATTGAAAAGCACGAAGGCTGTCCTTATAGATGTTATAGTGGATTTCAAGTGTCGTCTTCCGCCACATCCGCTCAGCTCTTCTGCATTGTCTTTTCATACTCTGAAATGCTGTTGATTTTCTCCAAGCTGATTCCTGTCTGCCAGTCTTCCTGCTGACTTTCAAATGAGCAATGTCATCAATAACATTCTTAAATTTTGAGTTAAATGAATCAAGGAGACGATCAACAGAGTCTACAGAGATGCTTGGTGTTAAAGATATAGCCTCAATAAATAGCACACTAGTGTCTTCGTTAATGCATCTCTTTCTGACAGACAGATCTACAGTAGATTTAGTGGTAACAGAGATCAATATATCAAAGAAAATACAGAAGGGATCAGATAGTGCTATGTCCTTAATAACAATGGATGAAATGTTTAGACCTCTACTGATGAGTAAATCTAGAGTATGTCACCGATTGTGTGTGGGTTCATGCACATGCTGAATCAGTTCAAAAGTATTTAAAACAGTTATAATGTCTTTTGTAGCATTAATTTCTGCATGATCTATGTGAATATTAAAATCCCCTGCACTAGCAAAACAGTCAAACTCTGAGGAAATCATTGATAGTTTTCTGTGAACTCTTCAACAAAGGCTGGATTTAAATAATGATAAACAGAATGTGTGGAGCATCTTTCAGCACAATACCTAGATATTCAAAGGACAAGTATTGACCAAATGACACTTGCTTGCATTGACGGACGTCTTTAAATAGAGCAGCTACACCTCCAATTCTCCTAACAGTCCTGCAAACACTCATTAAAGTGAAGTTAGGAGGGGCTGTTTCTTTGAGGACCGTTGCACTGCAGCTGTCTTTTAGCCATGTTTCATTTAGAAATATAAAATTCAGGTTGTTTGTGGTTATTAATTCATTGATTAGAAATGATTTATTTTTTTAGTGAGCGAATGTTTAAAAATGCTAACTGCAAATATTCTGTAGGCAAACTGTAGGCAAAAATTCTATTGCTTGAATAATTTGATGGAATTATAGTGGAATGATGACAGAACTGTTATACTGTATGCATTCTTGTACAACTATACAATACCATTTATGGTATGGAAAATGAATTATTCAGGCAAATAAGCGAATAATTAGTATTTGTGTTCCAGAAAAAAATGTGTTCCAAAAATCTTTATTAAAAATCTATTTTAAAACATATATGCCAAGTTATAGAAAAGTATACTCTTTGTGTTCATGATTTTTTTCATATGGTTTTGAAAATCTTTTATATATGTTTAATGTTATGACTCTAAAAGTATCGTTAAATATTTTAATACAATTTTTAATTTCACTTTTATAAAATGTTATAATTTGTTTCATTAATGTATACAGTTAATATAATTTTTAACATGACTTTGTTGGTCGTTCCCATTTCATTTGTCATGTAAAGTCATATTAATAAGCAGGGAAGTTTTTGTTCAAATATTTTGTTACATTTTCATTACAGAATATTGCTGTATTTATTATAAATGCACACATTATTTCTTTTTTTAATTTATGTGCCCTGGTAATCTCAGAAAACATGAACATCTCCCTCCCCTCACAAAAACCCCACTTCTCTGATGACACGTACATTGGCGCGAGGGCTTGGTAATAATGTTGTCCAAGACAAGTTTCAATTTCTCACTTCCAGCAACCTGTCACTTATACAAAACAATTATAACACTTAGCATGTGATAGCAATCCAACTATCCAATCAATTCCCAATGGACAAAATCAAGTCCTATCCTACTTTTTTAACTCACTCAAGAAGTCACTTTACTCTGATATATACGTCACAATAGGGAAGAAAAGACGATTGCAATTTCTGGTTCTTAAAATATTAATTAAAGATTATGCCAAACACGTAATAAGGTTTTCTTTCAAGAGTTTATTTTTTAATGAGGCTTTTCCTATCAGGAAAGTTTTATCACCCCAACATTTTTTTTTTTTTACTTTTTGACCCCCCACATAACAAAAAGGAATTTTAAATCAGAATTAAAAGCATGCTCCTCATAGAAGAAATCTATTCAAGACTGTATTCAACTGTATGTATTTTTAATACATTAAAGGATCAAATGGAGTGTCACATCAGCAGCCCATTTACAGAACATTTTACAGCAACACTTGTACAAGAGTCAGTTGTGGACAGTGTCATGTACAGTGCTCTGTNAAATGGCGGAAGGCCGTGACAGCGCTCGGGAGATTTTTCAGCCGTCTAAGAGGACCAAATCGGAGGTCTGGTTGTGTTTTGGCTTTTACAAGAGTCCTGAAGGCTTTTTAATCGAGGACGGTCACCCTGTCTTCCGATCTTGCAAGAAGAAAGTCGCTGCAAAAGATGGAAACGCATCAATTTTGCTCCGTCATCTTCGTGACCACCACCCACTTTTATATAGCGAATGCAAGGTAACTTTTTTACCTCAATACCAAAACTAACTGTGCAGATAATTGGACAAAAAATATTGATTAGATTAAATATTTCGTTATCTCACTTTTTTAACGCAAAGCTTCCGCGAAGAAAATTTTGTAGCAAGTGGCTTTGAGCCAAGACGAACAAACTTTCAAACTATCAGGTTGACATTTAAGGGATAATGTATTGTATATTCATAGTTAACTTATTACACCGATTTTTTTTGTTTACCTAAAATAATATATAAATACGGGGATATGAAATATTGAATTGAGATTAATGTTTTAAAATTTTACCCGTTTATAAATCCATTATGAACTGTGTACAAAACAATCGTCAGGACAATGTGATCACTATAGCAAAATTATAGTAGTATTAATACTAAATTCCTCTGATTTCATTTTCAATACAATCAAAAACTGAGATGCAAGACGGCAAGCTGCATTTGAATGAAACGAGAGAGAGCGCGTCCGAGCCTCTGCAGTGATACAAGAGACATGCGGCGAATTCCAAACAGAAGTGAGCATCCCTATGCCCTACTCCCTTCGAAGGGCAGAGCCCTTGAAGTGTGTTCTTTGAAGGGTGTAGGGCATTGCTGTCTCGTATAAGCGTTTGAAACTCTTTTGGTGAAGGGAATGACTGACCAAATGTTACTTTGACAACGCTGCGCGTGCGTGCAGCATTCAGTACTCCATCAGTTGTTGCAAATAAATATTTATTATTATTATATTTTATTCAAATATTGTCTAATTGTGTCTTATTTACTATTAAACGTTTTCAAACTAAACTTGCTTACACTACCGTCTTAAATCATATTTCTATCACTGACGAAAAATATGTTGTCTTACATTAAAATAGACAAATTGAATTATCCTATTCTATTTATGTTTGTATGTGAACTCAAAATCAACCCAACTTTGCTTTAAAAAGCATCACAAGAGCTCCTCCTAACCGAAGATCACATATCTTCAGGTCAATTTATTATTATTATTATTATTAGGCTTCATGTTAATGTTAATTTAATGTTTATGCTAAAAAAAAGTGCATATAGCTGCTAATTGTATTTGTTGTTTGTTGATTTTCAAATATAAAACTTATTGAATTGTTTTCAGTGTGTGTATCAGTTCTTTTTGAACGTTTTCATCTAATTTGACCAAAACCGTGATAATATTGATAACCGTGATAACTTTGGTCACTATAACCGTGATATGAAATTTTCATACCATTACATCCCTCGTCACACCGGTATTGACGTCATGGCTGTCGCTGGCCAACGATTTGGTGTTTTTTCAATGTGTGCTTCAGACACAACAAGGCTTTCCCCATAGCGACCCCTAAGGACGCAGTGTCTCGTTTCCTACTCAGGTAACCATGGTTACATAAGTAACCTGAGACGTTTCCCCCCCCACAAGAATACCAGCATGTTCACCTTCTCTGGTTTAAGAAGCGGTCTTTTACTTTACTTTAGCTTGAAACCATCCATCGTTTCCTCAATATGCCCGTAATTTTTGCATGCGCGCACGACCTTTGCACTCGTGCTGACGCGGCAAGTAAACTCTCTAAGCGCTGTTTCGTTATGCTTTCAGTTTCGTTTGCCCTTTCATGTTTCTCATATGCAACAGAAATCGAAGCGCTTATGAGTTGACCAACGCGGTTGTCGCGCCAGTGCGACCGCGCACAAAATTTAGTCGCACAGGCAGAAAAAATGGCGCAAATGTGACCCATTGGTCGCCGTCTGGAGCCCTGCATTGCTGTTCGTAAGTGCAGCTCTGCTTTGTTTACAGCGGTAACCAGGAAACGCTTTAAGCGCCACCTGCTGGCAGAGGGTGCATCTGCGTCTCGTTCAGCTCGTCTGCTGTTTCGGTTTCATACACCCCCCCCCCACGCAGAGATTTTTTAATGCTAGCTTCACAAAACTGAAGTCCGACCATTCTGTTTTTGCTTCAAATTTCAAAATTATAAAATCTAATTTGGATTAAAACATGCTCATGTTGCATGTATGCAGCATCTTTGTTTGGATCATGATAAAAATGCAGTGGTTGCCTCATTTTAAATGTAAAGAGCACAGACAGAGATTTCTTTTTTGTGTTACTTATTTATTTGATTTGGGGCTTGTTTTAAAATTTCAATTTAGTTTTGTTATTTACATAATATTTAAATTTTGTCATTTAGCAGACACTTTTATCGAAAGCGACTTACAAATGAGGACAACAGAAGCCATCAAAACCACAAAAGAGCACTAATAATGCAAAGTGCTATATTCGTATATTATTATAGAGTTATATTTCAATTTCACAAAGAAACGTACAGCATTTTGTCCAAGCAATAATAAAAAGGACACATTTAATTTATCATTTGTCTTAAATCTCATTTTGTTAAAAAAAAAATTGTGAATCGAATCGAATCGTGAGTTGAGTGAATCGTTACATCCCTCTACACCGATAAAACACATTTCATTACACCAAATACACCAAATGTTCTTTTTAGCAGCGTCATATGACCCCTTTAATTTAAAATGCGCACAGTTTGATATCTAAACTTAAAGGGGTTTGTCTTGTTACTTGTTCAAAGAACAATATCTACGGCCATCTTTTACTATAAAATGTAAATCAGGATGCACGCTATTGAATTCAATTTGAATCTGTTAACACATTCATTTTTAAAACACACAGTATTCCATCTCAACTTCAAAGGGGGTGTCTTGTTACTGGTTCATAGACGAACATGTAAATGTTGGTTTTATTCACAAAACTATAACACAGCACATGATATTGAAATGTAAAAATTGAGAAAAAGCATATTAAGATGTGCAGTACACCGCCCCCTAGAGCAGGGGCGGAGCCAGGGGTTCACCACTGACCTAAGCTTGGCCACCCCTTTGGCCACCCCACTCAAAACTGCAGTTTTTGTAACTTTTTTTTTTTTGGACAAGAAATGCATTTATTAAGACGCGGAGCCGCCGTATCTCTTTATGACCACATCAAAAGGGAGACTTTTCAGATGCGCACTCAACTTTGCCTCAGCACCAGGCGCAAGTCAAACGAGCGCGGAAAGGAACATGTGCCAAATGAGCCTCAGTAGAACAACAGTGAACTGCGGTCTGATGAGATGTTGTAGGCTATATGTCAGTAAAAACACACTTTCCTCTCCTGACAGCTGTTTTACCGTGCTCATGGCGCACACTCTTCAACTTTACGCGACTATAAGGCGCACGCTCTATCTTCATCATAAATAATGCGTGCAAGAATCTATGAGCATACAATGTAGTTCTGTCGTCAGTTAAGCCATGAAATTACCAACAAAGGCGATTAGTGCATTCATTTATGTATAGCTTCACATTAAAGAACGTCTCTCAAATGCATGTAAAATATTGTACAATTCGAAATCACAATATATGCCTACACAATAAGGCGCAAGCTGGGTTTTTTGTTTTTTTAATGCACAAGTAAATATGAACACTGTGCATTTATACTAGAAAACATGCGCTTTTTTTATTTTGTAAAGTACAAACGAAAATGAAACCATTTGCAATGATGGAGAACAAGCTTTTGAGGGTTTTGAGAACCAGAACCAAGCTGACTGAGCAATAAAGCTCTATAGTGAGCCCTTTTATTAAAATACCTGGAGGTGAGGAATAATACACAAATTGTCATATTCACTCAGCATTACTTGATCTAATTCACAAATATCTCAAATACAATTTAGTAGAAATTAATTGTATTCAGTTGTGTTTTAGGCACTTAAACAGTTCAATACTTTATAGCCAATCACATTTTTATATTGAAATAATGAAGATTTCTGTGCACCCCCCAGGACTTTGGCTGCCCCTCCCTGGCGCACACTGCCTAAAAAACATCCTGGCTAGAGGAACACATTGCAGTTGTTTTGGCTGAGTTTAAAATTCAGAAATGTGAATCAATTTATTTAAAATACACAGAGTCAGACATTTCAACCTCAAAGGCTGTGTCTTGTTGCTGGTTCACAGAACCACATTTCTATGTAGACCTATCTTTTACTTTCATAAGAAAATTCGGATACACGCCATTGAATCAAATTCAAACCTATTAACATATCATTTTTGTAAACATACAGCATTTTATCTCATCTTCAAAGGCTGTGTCTTGTTACTGGTTCATAGAATAACAGTTAGATATCGGTTGAATTTGCAGAACTATAACACACCACATGCTATTGAAATGTAAACACATACGTCAATTAATAAAAAATACAAATACTCTTTTATTTCAGCTTTATGGGGTGTGTCTTGTAATTGTTTCCTTTAATGGCATTTAGATGTTGATTTTATTCACAAATTGTAACACAACAAATGCTATTGAATTGTAAAAACTGAGAAAGAGCTCTGGAAGCTTCCCAAAGAGTGTGCAGTACACCGCTTCCTAGAGGAATACATTGCAGTTACTTCGACTGAGTATGATATTTTAGAAATGTGAATAAATAAATTAAAAATGCACAAAGTCTGACATGTCAACTTTAAAGGGTGTGTCTTGTTACTGGTTGATAGAACAACATTTACATGCTGGTCTCATGCACAGAACTATAACACAACGTACGATATTGAAATGGCAACAAATACATCTATTCATTTCTAATAAAAATGCTCTTCTGTCCCAATTCTAAGGGTTGTGTCTTGTTACTGGTTCATGGAACAACATTTGCATGCTGGTTTTATTCGCGAAACTGCAACACAGCAAACGCTATTGAAATAAAATAAAAAAAGCCTTTCACAGATTGTGCAGTGCACTGCCTCCTAGAGGAACATGTTGCATTTGTTAAGACTGAGTTCGACATTCAAACTTTTATAAATTAATTAAAAATGCATACAGTTTTCATTCTCGACTTCAAAAGGTGTGTCTTGTTAATTGGGCCTAAAAGAGCATTTCCATGCAGGTTTTACTCTCATTTGTAATTCAGGATACATGCTATTGAATTAAATTCAAATCTGTTAATAAATTCATTTAAAATGCATGCAGTTTTCTTTCTCAAATCCAAAGGGCGTGTCTTGTTACTGATTCCTAGTAGAAAATTTTGATGGTGGTTTTCAAAATAGCCACAGAACTATAATAGAACACATAGACATTTAAACCAATACATCATTTAGTTTAAAATAAATACAATCTTCTACCTCAGCTTCAAAGGCTGTCTTGTTACAGATTTCTCAAAGAACATTTTACAGTTGCTTTCATTGTCAAAAGAGATGCAGAAGTCACGCTATTGACATTCATTCTTCAGAAAAGCTCTCCGGGTCTCACAGACTCTTTGGGTAAATTGTACAAATTTGGTCTTCTGGGAAACATCTGGGTTTCTTCTGAAGCTTCTTACATAATTTAGCTATTATTTTGTCTTGTGCACTATATGTTTCATGAATTCAGTCCGTGGACTTCAGTTTATTCACCACCAGAGGTCACCCTTTCCATTACATTGACTCTCACACTACACAAACTGTTGCATAGCACCCCCGGACTACATATCCCATCATTCTTTGCACGGGTTTGCACACCTGCACTGATTGATCACTGATTGCACACATCTGTTTCTAATCACCTCACTCACTATTTAACACGTACTCTAACCACATTTCTCTGCTGAGTCTTGTTTAGCCTGTACCCCTTTCCGAGTCTCCGTGTTTTCCTTGTTTTGCCTTGCCTGTTTTTGCGGTTTCTGATCTTTGCCTGTTTTCCTGGATTTTTCCCTCTCCTCTCGTCTCGCCCCTGTGATTCTGTCTGCCGATCGGTGACCTATGCTAGCCCTAGGACTATTCTTGTGTTTTTGCCCGCCATATACCTGTTTGCCATTGTTCGACCCTGCCTGTTATACCACGTCTCTTGAATAAAAGCTTGCAGATGGATCCACACGTCTCACGTCTCGTCAGCCCCGTTACAATATGTAAACATATTTGATGCAAAATATCTTACTCAGGACAGTACTAAAAAAATAACATGCATTTTGCGTGATTCCTCTTACAAAACATTAAAGTGTTTTTAAAAAAAACAAACAAACAAAATGGAACCGTTAAAAAAATGAGCTCGAAATTTGAATTTTTAACTAATTGATATATTGGTTAATCTGCTTAATAAACAGTTTAATTGGCTATTCAGTTTCAATTGAATGTTTTCGCTCATATTTCTGTGACTAAAACCAACATTAAAATATTTTTCTAGAAACCAGGATCAAGACACAGCTTTTGAAGTTGTGATGGAAAGCTGCATACCTTTAAATGAATTTATTAACAGATTTGAATTTCATTCAATAGCATGAGTCCTGAATTACATATGAGAGTAAAACCTGAATTGAAATGTTCATTTAGGAATCAGAAACAAGACACACCTATTGAAGTTGAAATGGAAGACTGTAGGCTATTCATTTGAAATGAATTTATTAACAGATTTGAATTCAATTCAATTGTATGTATCCTGATTTACAAATGAGAGTAAAACCTCAGGAAATGCTCTTTTAGGCCCAATTAACAAGACACAACTTTTGAAGTTGAAATAGAAGATTGTATTGATTTTAAATACATTTATTAAAGGTTTGAATGTAAAACTCAGTCAAAACAACTGCAGTATCTTCCTCTAGGGGGCAGTAATACTGGAGACTCTTAGGAAGGTTTCGCAAGCTATTCTTGAACGTCAATAGCGTAACTTCTGCATCTCTTTTGACAATAAAAACAAGTGCAAAATGTTCTTTAAGAACTGTTTGTCTAATCTGTAACAAGACACACCCATTGAAGTTGTGTAATAAAACTGTTATAAATTAATATATTAAAAATGTGATTTTCAAATTCAAGTCAAAACAACACTCTTTGCCAGCTTTGTATTAATTGTTGAATTTCAGTAGCATGTTTTCTGTTATAGTTCTGTTACTAACACAAACATAAAAATGTTCTTATAAAAACAGTAACAAAGACATGAGGTTAAAACAGAAGAGAGTATTTATTTTAAATTAATGTATTTATTGGTTTAAATTTCAATAGCGTCTACTTTTTTGGTGTCAAACTTCTGTGAAAACAACAAACATTAAAATGTTCTCACAAGGACCTGGATTTAGCCCACTGCATAACCACTGGATTATGGAATGATCATGATTTTTAATAGTTTTTCTTCTAATTTCATATTTATTAATTTGTAATAATATATATAACCTATCCCATGTCTTGTTACAATATTTCAAGTGAGCGTTATAAGTGTTTGTCGTTGTATCTTTCAAAGAGCTTGGTGCTCAAATTGCTCTTGTTTGGTTAATTGTAAAAAACATTCCGGCGGGAAAACATTCATCGTTTTATCCTGTACATGTACTTTGTAGACGGTCCCTAGCTGCTAGAGACTTTATGGGTTTCAACATATAGAGGACGATTAAAACAAATAAACTGCGATGTGTGTTCAGTTCTAATGCTTTTCAACGTCAAACCAACTTTATATCGGTCGTTACATTACACTGTATTATGCACTAACTTCAAAACGTTTACTTGCACTTATATGGCACGCTGTTTTCCTCTCTCCTTTAATTCGTCCTTGTTCATAAATAGATCGTTTCATCATCTTGCTGTGTAAATGTGCTTAAATCTTCAAGTTTCTCAATGATGCTCAGTGGTACCAACAAAGCCGGATTGGACTGGTTTGGTTTTGCCAACTCAGACCTAATCCTGTAACCTTTTAAGCTTTTAATTTAAAGTTATAAAAGAAGAGTCTCTGGATATTTATGGCACTGTTAAAAGTCAATGCCATTCGCTTGTAAACAAAGGAAATCATAAGAGGCGCGTGAGTCAGAGTCACCTGACAGAGCCACGCCCCCCGCCTCCAGATGACCTCAGACGCTTCAGGAGGCTTCCAGAACAAACAGACGCGCGCGGAACCTGTAGCTTTTTTTACATTTTTTTTTTATTGCTTCAAACAGATTAACAAAAGATTTTAACATATAGATACAACACAACCTATTCACAATATTACAATCATACAATTTAGGAACAAATCTTTTTTTTTTTTATTTTTTAAATAAAAAGATATACTTTTTTTTAATAAAAGAAAACAGAGATTGCTGCCGGCAGAACCTGTAGCTAGGGATCCCTCCTCGTGCTTGTGACGGTCATGTAGCTACTTCAAGGGGCATATATATAATATATCATTAATAATCAAAGAAAAGTCCAAAATAAATATGTTTATTAATATATGATAAATTTTATATTTAAAAGAAGAAATTAATACTAATACGAATATAATAATCTAAATAATATAATGTTTAATTTCATTATAATTGTTTCTTAATTAATACATTCTACAATAGTTTATACTATTATATATTATAATACAAAACACAAATATATGAGTAAGTTGATCGCAGATTTTTGAATCATGATGGACATGCATTCTTTAGCTTAACAATTGTTCAGTAAGCTAAATATAGGCCTGTAGTTTCCTTAATATGGTTTTTAAGGGACACACGTTGAAAGCTCGACTGCTAACCCTCATTCACGATGACAATATATTTATATTTTATTATTTATTAAAAGAATAATACTTATTATTATTACTAGTAGTATTAGTAAAATATTATCATTATAAATAGTATAAGTATAATTATAAACAAATGTTAATTCATACATGAATACCATTGTCAGTTATTAACTTTTTTTTTTTTTAATTCATGGCAAGTCCACAGACATGTCTAGTATGGCGTTATAGGCTATACACAAATATACAAAATATATTTCTTACGTTTTTATATGGATTCGAAATGATGACGGAGAATCCTTCATGAATTCTTAAGCTTAAAGTTTGTTCATAGTACGTCAGGGAGCCATGCTAACCCTCGTTCATGATGACACAGCAGTGTATTAGCTAGCACCTGTAGCAGAATTACAACACCCTCCTACCAACCATATCAGACTCACCAGCTTGTGTAATGGGGATCCAGATTGCATGCTTAGTCACTGACTCAGCTGTAGCTAAACAAATCCATCAGATTAAGTATATACATATTCAAATACATGGATATATGTGGAAAAATCTTCAATATTGTTCTATAGCAGAAGCAAGAGAGAGTTTGTGTGACATTCCCTGTCTCAAAATCAACACACAAGAAATGTAGCTACCACTTGTAAAAAGTGAGGAATTACAGTGACATATCACAATATTATTACACGTTTATTGTTGTCGTTTGGGCCTTAAAGATGATGATTTGCCCGCACATATTGCCATATCACTGCTCAGATGCTCTCAATCCATTCTGTTGTTTCCAAATGTGACTCACGTGATCAGAGTCAACTCAACCTGGACTCTGTTGCTGCAGCTCGCCTCAACGATTGGCTGATCCGCCGCTTCATTTGCATATGACGCTCAGGCATAAATACGGAAGTCCCGTGTTCAAGAAATCTGTTTTCTGCTGCGCAACACAACCCAGAGGCTCGCTTTTACACGCTATTTCTCGCCACAATGTCGATGACAGTGAAAGCGTATGTTATCGGTAAGGACGACTGCCACAAGGAGATCCGCCGCTTTGGCGTGGATCAGGATGTCTCGACAAGTTTTGAGTATTTGAAGCGAAAAGTGCTCGATGTTTTTCTCGGTCTCAGGACTGTGCCCTTTCAAATGTACTACAAAGGTAAGCCAGTTTTTAATTCTGCAATTTTTATTTTTTTAATGAATGTAGTCTATTGTACATGCAAACATACAATAATTGTCGTTTCTCATTGTTAATATTACAAAGTTGTTTTATTTAACTATCTGAAGAAAATGAAATGAGTGACATTAGACACAGCTTGGGCAGCTTTAGGAAAATAAACCTCTTTAAAGTCAAATGGTACACGAAATAATATACTGTGAAATAACTTATTGATTTATTGAGACTTATTGCTTATTGATACACCCCAATGCAAAGCTATGTGAGTATTATAATGCTATTAAATTACCATGAAATAACATCCAGGGAAGGACAACAGCAGAATATACATACAATAAATGAGCCAAAATCTAATATGGACAGTAATAACCATGGCTTTTCCTGGGCTTTGTCTCTAGATGAGGATGGTGACTTGATTGCTTTCTCCTCTGATGATGAGCTAATGATGGGCTTGGCTGTTGTGAAGGAGGGCACCTTCCGTCTCTACATCAAGCGTAAGTAACACACATACAACAACTTCTGAGAGAGACTAAGGTTTTTGATTATCGTAACATGCTGTGTATCGATTTACAAAGATATTTAATGTTATTTGCTCCACATTTAATAAATAAATAATGCAACAATTTATTGCACTTCATCATCTGCAATGTATCTGTTGCAAAACATATCAATCCTTTCGAGATCCGAGGCAATGGGCATGAGTTCAGCGTGGGGCTTTTAGACAGAAGACGGACAGTAGTTCTAAAACAATCCACAACAAATTCAGATTTGATTTGCATTTAAAAACTAAAAATAAAATAGTAATAATAAATAAGCCTTTTAGAGATAGTGGTTACTGCTGCTCTCCACTGGAGACAGCAACAGAAAAGGCCAAGGCTCGTCAAGGCACTGACTAGGTCAGTGACGTAGTTGTCATTTTTCCCAGATCTATTAAGCTACACAAAATTACAATAAAATGCACTTCCTACAGACAATAACTTTAATACATCTCTTCTATGATGAACATCAATCTCTGAATTAAAATGAATTTGTCTGGCTAGGTAGTGTCACTTTTTTGAAGACTGTATAATATAATAATAATAATATTACTGTTTATACAACAGTTTGTGAGATATTGTACTGGTATCGCCACAGAAAAGCCCTTTCACCGCTTGTATCACTCCGCTTCCAGTATGTCTCACAGCGAGTGTCATGGCGGACGCCCAAATCCACAAAAATGTAAAAATAATACTGTTTTTGTGTCATGCAATGTAGCTTTAAGAGTTTTTTGTTTTTTTTTAGGTGAGAATGCACTTGTTAGACTTCAAATTAAACGTTTGTTCGTTAACTACAAATAATGTCTATTTGAAAATTTGCTTAGATGTTTTCGGCGATGTGAGCTTCAGGGCGTCAGCGGCCGTTCGGCGCTCATGAACCTGATGAGAGCAGCCTCTTCTCGGCCAGATCTTCTGGAGTTTGCCGCTGGCTCTGATGTCTCTATAGTGGATAAACATGAGATATGATTTGTTTTGGGTAAATCTAACAGGCAGTCTTTAGTCTCAATAATCTATTATTTGTTCCAGAGCAAATAGTTTAGGCTGAAAGCAAAATCTCATCACGTTATATTTTATGAAACTTTAATGCTGTATATTAGAGCATGGCTTTTATGATGGATGGCTGTTTTTTATTTTCACGTAAATAATATTGTTCTATACATAGTAGTATTGAGAAATGGTGTGTGTTCGTTATGGTGATTTTAGTTACATTGTTCCACCATTAGATGGCGACAAGTGACGGTTTTACGAGTCCGCAGTAAAGACTCTTACATTGAAGGAGACTGAAACGGAAGTTATTTTTAATTTTAATAACAGCTTGTAAGACGCAGTTAACAAATGCACTGATCAGCGCTGTCATCAGAAATAGCCCTTAACAGATGAAAGGACAGTACGACAAAGATATCGCTTTCCCCTCCGCTGACATTCAACTAATGTTTTGTGTGAATATGAGATTGAGCTGCAGATACTGCTTGTATCAGATGCAGGTAATCACCTCTCGTTCGCATCCCATGCACGCTCTCATAATACTCTACATAATCCCGCAGAGCTTGGTTAATTACGAAAGTACAATAAGTGTTTAATGAAGCAACTCAACGTTCCTTCATTACTAGTTCTAAAGTGATGTTTTCATATTAGTAACGGATCTTGAGCTCGCTGGGATCTGTGCAACTTGAGATTAAATATGGTTCGGAAGAAGTAGTTCCGCACAAAAGGATTTTTAAAGACACTCCGTTGTTGTTCTTCTTATACATTTACACCCGTTGCCGGTACGGGGTGTAAACACGCCATAATCACTCTTGTACTCGAGCGATACCGGCTCTATAAAATGCTCGCGCGGTATTGTGCCTGCGGCCTCATGCCTCTGGCCTAATCACAGCCATGCTGATATGGAGCCGGTATTGCTCGAGTACGAGACTGATATTGCTCATGTAAACATTTTCAGAAGTGGATGAAACCAACAAGGATACAAAGGTTACATTTCTAAGATCAAGGCACTTGGTACATATTTTCATAATCTTGACAGAACATCCATTGACCCCATGACTTATAAAGTAACAGCCTGGCTAGTGGCTACTTAGTTGAACTTAAGATGTTCAGTGTTTTTGCAATTACTCTTGACATTCTATTATTGGTTCTTGGCATTTTAGGCCTAGAATACTATACATTCTGTATTCCCTGCTGCCTGGCCTGGTAATAGCCACTTACCTGTATTATAAGCTCTTTTGGTGGGAAAAGTGTATGATGATGACAGTAAATTCAAAGAATGTGAACAGATTCTTCCAAGAGGCTTTTGACGATACTAGACCCTTGAATCTTTTGAGCATCTCCAGTACACGCAAATATCCCCAATTAATAGCAATTCTGTCATATTTCTTTCCTTTTCAGAAAAAAAGGAGCACAAACCTGATTCCTCACCTCACGGGAGCTTTGGGTTCTCATTCAGCCTGCCTCATGGAGTCCCCCACTTTAGCCCCCCAGGTCCTAATCCTATGGGTCCATCTCATATGGGGCCTCCCCATCATCACCCCCCTCCTCCTCATCATCACCCCCCTCCTCCTCATTTCCCTCCGATGCTGCACACAGGGGTGACCTGTGATGGGTGCGATGGGCCGGTGGCTGGAACACGTTTCAAGTGCACCGTTTGCCCCAACTATAACTTGTGCTCCTCCTGCCAGAGCACAGGCCTCCACAAGGAGCACGCTCTCCTGCCCATCTTTCACCCAATCCCCAACATGTCTGAGGTGAATGCCCGTTTTACTACTTTTGTGTCTGTATTTTGCTACATGCAAAACATTTTGTTTTTTTTAAATGATCTGAACATACTGATCAAAGTAAAAAATTGTGTGCGTGCAGTGGTTCCCTCATGGGAAGTTTTGGCATAAGACGAGACCCTGCATGTGGGCAAATAACCATGCTCAGGCTCATGCTTATGCTCAGGCCTCAAACCAGGCTCAGCCAGGTCCATCTGGAGCCCAGCAAAACGAGGATGCTTCTGAAAACATGGAAGAGAACGGTGAGATGCCACCAGTCAAAGGGTCTAATATAAAACGCATACTGTGTCCGAAAGCTGAAAAATGCTGCTTTAGCAGGCAGCAGAAGGAGGTAGGAGTGCAACAGGTCATGTGTGAATCCTGTAATTGTGTCACATCCTGTCTGCTGAGATACAGTTGAACTAAAAAATAAAAAGGTGTGCTACCTTTGTGCAACAAACAAGTCAGCTGCCTTAGCTTTCGGATGCAGCCAGTGGCCCATTTATAGACCACTTGGGCAGGAAAATCTGTTTGGACGACTTATGTATAAAATTTGTTACAATGCTGTAGACCAACATTTCCCTGACAGAAACTTTATTTATTTATTTATTTTTTTTATATCCACAGGTGGTACTGCCTCTGCCCAGGCTAATATGGAGTACCTGAAGAACATAGGAGTGGGAGTGGCGGCCATGTTGAACCCCTTTGGTAAGTTCCCTACTTGGGTATATTACTGGTACTTTTTGGCCTTTCCCAAACATTGTGTGTTCTAACACACCATCCGGATACTTCATTGTTTAGCATGCTAGCTAAACCCTTCAAAATAAAAATGCTTCTTCCTTTGCAGGCATAGATGTGGACATCGACATAGAGCATGAGGGGAAGCGGGACAAAGCTACACCAATGCCTCCTGCCTCCAGTGGGCCACCTAGTGCTCGGAGTGAGAGTGGCTCCAGAGGGTCTGGTCCAGGAAGTCAAGCCGCTGAAGACAGCATCAGTGAGGGAACAAGGGTAAATCAATATCCAAGCAGTTCTGGAATGCGTGATAGTATACAGGATTGTGGTGTCTCGAGTTTTCAAAGCATAAATTCAGAAGTGAGAGATTGAGAAGCTACATTCTGTTAACGTTCATTCCTTCTATCCTAGAAGCACAGAGAACAAGGCAGTGATGAGGAATGGACTCATCTCGGCTCTAAAGAGGTGGACCCCTCCACAGGAGAGCTGCAGTCCCTTAGGATGGAGGTGGATGGGACGGATCTTCCAGCCCCGCCAAGTACAGACTCTAGCACAAGCGCCTCACAGGGTCCCACTGGTCTGCGTGAGGCAGCCATCTACCCACACCTTCCTCAAGGTATAGTGCATCGTCATTGGGCCGAGTCCCAGTGGCAAATTCCAGTCCACTTCACATGGATTTAAGCAGCTTAATTTTAATGTCCTCTTCCTCAGATGCAGACCCCAGGCTGGTGGAGTCCCTTTCTCAGATGCTCTCCATGGGCTTCACAGATGAGGGTGGATGGCTGACCAGACTGCTCCATACCAAGAATTTTGACATCGGAGCTGCCCTGGATACCATCCAGTACTCCAAACCCGGCCCACAGAAGTAGAGAAGGTGCACAGGAATAAAGAAGACCTGGGCCATACCTAATGCTGTTTGAAACTTCTGGCCTATTTTCTATTAACAGTCTTTGCATACTTTTTCAATGACATTCTTTACATGTTATCAACAATATTGATTACTCAGGTGACAAGCACGTAGTTAAGTTCATTTTTGGACTTGCAAAACGGATATATTCAACATTTCTGTTATTAGCATTACGCTTCATATTATTAAGATCATCGTCATCATATGTGCATATTACATATATAAGTAGTGACCTACATTTGTGTGATTTCTCTATTTTAATTTACATAACCAAGAGTTGGACGAAGCAGAAACCTGGGGGTATTTTTATTGTTAGTTTGAATAAGCAGATGGAATCGGGTTAATGTTACTGTAGGTCTTCTAAAATGCCTGTCCTTTCTATACACAATAAAATGAAAAAAAAAAAAATCATTGGATTTTTTTTTGTACTTTGTCCAAGACTGTGGAGAATGGGTTAACTACCAATGCATTTTTATATTTGTTGAAGAGGTTTTAGTAACATCATACAACTTTGTTAAACATCCTTGAAAGAAAAACCTTTCAATTGAATGCATCTTATTCTTAAAATGTGTCAAAGTCTTCATCAGTAAAGAACAGGGAGTTTAAAGAAAGGCTTGAATATGACGTCTTGGTCAGTGAAGGCCGTTTACAGACTGCGTCTCCAAAACCAGCTGGCTGTGACTGGTCGGACTGAAAAAGTTTCCATCCACACAAATATCACCAACAGACCTCCGCCTCTCTAGAACACCACCATTTGTCTCTTCATCCGGTGGATATCTGCGCTCTTCAGAATCCACACCCATGTCTGTAAGTGCTTTTGTGAAATGAGGCACTGCTGTGTTACCATCGCAATGAGGCGAACTATGAGCTTCATAGTCGCACTCTTCCTCATCCTGCTGATTAGGGACAACGGTGAGGAATTTATTCCATTTTGGTTTCTTATTCTCAATCCTCAATTCTGATGAGAAGAAACAGAAGGACATTTGGTTACCACAACTGCTGGCGGCTTATGTGAAAAGTTGCACTGCTGTTTATTTTCACCAGAGTTTTCCGCTACGTGTGTGGAACTGGAGCTGGCTGTAGGGTAACAATCAGCCTGACGGGATGATGGGAGATTAGTGCTAGTGCACGGCTCCACGTCGCCTGACCTGCCACGGGAGGAATATTTGGAAGCAAATCCTTTATTCCACGATGAATTTAACCTCCTGTCATGCTGCAATAGATACAAGAGGAGATTGTGTTGAAATGGTGTTTTTTGAACAGGGCATTTGCAGTATCACAGCAACATGCTATTAGCATATGGGTCATACTGTTGCAGATGTGTTAACATGCGTGTGCGTGGCTTACCAGATACAGCTGTCTCTTAAGCCCAGAACAAGCAGTCCACGACTCCTCATCCTCACAGTTATCATAAGGGCCACCAAAAGACTTAAGAAGAGATTTTCTTCCTTTTCCTATTCAGAAAAAATGATGCTATATTGGTATTTTTACATGAAATTAATAATGAAAATACAAGACAAAATTTTGTTTTTATGATCGTTTTGTGCTAAGATTTTTTGGATTCTTTATTAATAATTAAAATGTTCTTTAATAGCCCCAGTTTTTTTTGCCTTATTAACAGATTAAATGCTTTTATTGACAAGTATGAATGTTGTGTGGTACCTGGTTCCTTGGCGTCTGAATCTGTCTTTCTGTATAAACGTTCTGGTCTTCTTCATCTTCATGTCCATTTGGACCCTCAGCTGTTTGATCGGTGTATTTACTCCAGCGACTGACACGATGAGCCACTTCCTGCTACAGGGACAGGATGCTTATAAGGCCAGTGTTGCTGATATGACAAATGTATTATTTCTCAATTGGCATGCGTGTTACTTCTGACTGGACATCGGTGCTTTACCTCTGATTCATGGTTTTGAACCAGACTTTCATGAACATCTTCGTTTTCATCCGGTTCCCTTTAAAACATTGCGTTATTCAAAGGGTCAAGGAAATGATTCTCTTTTTTACCTATTTATTCAGAAATGCATTGCATTAAAATGTAATTCATAAATACAACGATTGACTACATGTCTTCTATGACGAGCTTGTTTTGTATTTCTGTATTAAAATTTGTTTTTATATTTTTGGGGTGATAAAATAAAAAAAAATGTCTGTCCCGATTTCACAGAAGAATTTAATTCTGGAAAAAAAACCTTTAAATAAATAATGATTAATCTGCGTACACTCACATGTATTCAATGAGTAAGTAAAATGTTTAGCCTGAAAAATATATTTAAAAACTTCAGAATGGATGCAACCTGCCCTGATAGCACACGTACATCACGGACACGTGTATTTGACATCGGCAAGACGTATTTTTTTAGTGTTTGCTCATCTACAATACGTCTATAGGATGTTTCCAATCAGATGTCAAATAAACGTTTAGAAAAAGTCTTTTAAGGTGTTTATGATGTAGAATGTACTGTATGTAAAACTGATATCTTATAGACATTTATCAGATGTTTGTTCACAGCAGATGCTTTCCAGATGAAGCGATCTTTAACAGACATCTTGCAGGCGTACGTGTGCTCTCTGGGATATAGTGACTGTTGGTCCTGAAGGTTTGCTCACCACTGTGACAACCGCTGTTCATCTCCAGCATCCCCGTCCCACGAGTATCAGCTTTGCGCACTGACGTCTGCAGTTAGCGCAGTTGCCTCTGCAACACTCCGCAAACACACATCACCTGCAACACACTGTGACTTTGCAAGACGAGTGCCACGACCCTGATAGCACCATGACAGAGACACCTATTTGACATCTGCATTTATATCTGCAAGAAGGTTTTTAGAGTTAGAGTAGGGGAGAGTGGGGTAAGATGAGCCAGTGGGTAAGTTGACCCACCCCTTGTATCTTGCCAACTGTACACTTTTATTGTCATGTGACCATATATTTTGAAACCACCCATAATTTCTGCCAGACTGTGAAAAGAAGAAACACACGGGAGGAGTGGCAGGCACCCAATTACTTTTTAGTTTAATTTTAGCATTACATATGTAATGGCTGTTATATCAAAGCAAATTTAACCAGGTCTAAAATATTTATGATGCATATAAGTGATCTAGCAATATATAAAACCAAGTCATTTAGCTAAATATTAGCCTGAATTAGTAAGCAAGCTAGTTTTTTTCCAAAATGGCAGCAAAGAGCCAGCATTTTAACTTACCCTACTATAAGGCACTGAAGTGAAGTTAAATCTCTGAAGTATAAACTGGTAGTTTAATGTGATAGTACACAACTGATTTAGTTGATCATATATACATTTTATTATTTGTAGTTTATTTGATAGGGACAGTGTACAGGTGCACCAAATCCATATCTGATAAGAACCAGAAGATGCTTTTCATCACATTATAATCAGATATATCTTCCACATGTTGTCCCTAATGGCCTGTTCGGCATTGCAGAAAAGCTACCATGCCGAGAATCTTTTGACTAAATTGTTCATTAGTTTCAGTGACATTTATTCCTTCATTCTAATTCAGTTTTTTATTTTTATTTTACTCAACAAACTCTCCGTTTAGTCGGTTTTTGGGAAGATTACAACTTTGGCGTTAAACATATTTTTTCAGAAATGCAAACAATTAAAGATTGAAATTTTTATTTGGTTGGTTTTATGTTGTTTACATTAGCTTTAAGAAAAGAAATGACTGTTTGAAAAAGGAAATATGATTATTAAATTAGTAAAAGTTCATTATCTTTCAAATTTAACATGGGTTTGAACCAGATTCAGTCAGATGGTCACTTTACACGCAGATGGTTCATCTTACTCATTGACTCAGGTCAACTTACCGCCACCCCGGGGCAAACTGAGCCACAGGAACACTTTTTTATAAGAAGCCATATTTTTAGAACCCTTTGTCATAGATACATTCTAGTAATTTAAAATGATAGGAAACATCCTGAAATTAATTTCGATACTTTCACTGCACTGCTGCCTCATTTTCCCTTATCTTGAGGACCACATAAATAAAAAGTGGCTCATCTTACCCCACTCTCCCCTACGTCTAGAGGACGTTTCCTATAAGATGTCAAATAATGTTTTTTAAGATGTTATGACGTAGAGACTTGTATGTAAACCTGACATCTTGAAGACATCTACCGATGTTTGTACCGAAGATGCTTTTCCAGATTTGCTGACATCCCGTGGGAAAAAAGTATTTAGTCAGCCAGCAATTGTGCAAGTTCTCCCACTTTAAAATATGAGAGAGGCCTGTAATTTTCATCATAGTATACCTCAACTATGAGAGACAAAATTAGAAAAAAAAATCAACGAAAATCATTGTAGGATTTTTAAAGAATTAATTGGTAATTTCCTCGGTAAAATAAGTATTTGGTCAACTACAAACAAGAAAGATTTCTGGCCTCACCGACCTGTAACTTCTTCTTTAAGAGGCTCCTCTGTCCTCCACTGGTTACCTGTATTAATGGCATCTGTTTGAACTCGTTATCAGTATAAAAGACACCTGTCCACAACCTCAAACAGTCACACTCCAAACTCCACCATGGCCAAGACCAAAGAGCTGTCAAAGGACACCAGAAACAAAATTGAGACCTGCACCAGGCTGGGAAGACTGAATCTGCACTAGGTAAGCAGCTTGGTGTGAAGAAATCTACTGTGGGAGCAATTATTAGAAAATGGAAGACCTACAAGACCACTGATAATCTCCCTCGAACTGGGGCTCCACGCAAGATCTCACCCCCGTGGGGTCAAAATTGATCACAAGAACTGTGAGCAAAAATACCAGAACCACACGGGGGACCTAGTGAATGACCTGCAGAGAGCTGGGACCAAAGTAACAAAGGCTACCATCAGTAACACACTCAAATCCTGCAGTGCCAGACGTGTCCCCCTGCTTAAGCCAGTACATGTCCAGGCCCGTCTGAAGTTTGCTATAGAGCCTTGGATGATCCAGATGAGGATTGGGAGAATGTCATATGGTCAGATGATACCAAAATAGAACTTTTTGGTAAAAAGTCAACTTGTCATGTTTGGAGGAGAAATAATGCTGAGTTGCATCCAAAGAACACCATACCTACTGTGAAGCATGGGGGTGGAAACATCATGCTTTGGGGCTGTTTTTCTGCAAAGGGACCAGGACGACTGATCCGTGTAAACGAAAGAATGAATGGGGCCATGTATCGTGATATTTTGAGTGAAAACCTCCTTCCATCGGCAAGGGCATTGAAGATGAAACGTTGCTGGGTCTTTCAGCATGACAATGATTCCAAACACACCGCCCGGTCAACGAAGGAGTGGCTTCTTAAGAAGTATTTCAAGGTCCTGGAGTGGCCTAGCTAGTCTCCAGATCTCAACCCCATAGAAATCTTTGGAGGGAGTTGAAAATCCATTTTGCCCAGCGACAGCCCCAAAATATTATTGCTCTAGAGGAGATCTGCATGGAGGTATGGGCCAAAATACCAGCAACAGTGTGTGAAACCTTGTGAAGACTTACAGAAAACATTTAACCTCTGTCATTGCCAACAAAGGGTAAATAACAAAGTATTGAGATTAAATTTTTTATTGACCAAATACTTATTTTCCACATAATTTGCAAATAAATTCTTTAAAAATTGTACAATGTGATTTTCTGGATTTTTTCTCATTTTGTCTCTCATAGTTGAGGTATACCTTTTATGAAAATTACAGGCCTCTCTCATCTTTTTAAGTGGGAGAACTTGCACAATAGGGTGGCTGACTAATACTTTTTTTCCCCACTGTATATGTGGTGCTATCGGGGTACAATTTGGAGCTTGTATTGAATGTTACCTGCATCAGTGACTGCTTCTCACCGCACACTTTACATGTCCATTTCATGCTCTTCTTCACCTAGAGGAGAAAAAGTAAAAACGTATTTTAGTTTTGTTCACGCATCAACCGAAATCTATAAACCAAAAGATCAATTTGTTCATCAAAATATTTAGACCCTCTGAATACGAGGGGGGAGAAGCTGACATTAACTTTAAGTGCATGATGATTAATGATTTATGTCAAAAGTCTAAGAGTTTGTAGCATCTACAGCACGAGAAAATGGTTTAATTCTGAACATAAAGGGACATGAAAAAGTTACCTGCTGTACTTGAAAGGCTTGACGGGAAAAACATCTCAGTACATGAGATTCTTGAACCACGTTGGGTAGTTTTTACAGTCCGGAGAACAAAAGTACATTTATTTCCCTAATATAAAGATAGCTCATATTTGTGTTTCCCGCCGCCGCCCACCGTTTATTTCTTCTACGTAACGTCCCTACTTCTTCACGCAAGTAAGACGTGACGTCAGAGACGCACACCACCCTCTACAGGACCTATTAATGTGTGCATAGTCATAAACACATCTGTGACTGAGGGACTCAGCAGATTTGACAAACTCACTTGGATTCATTTATATTTTATATCACACACACTCGCTATTTTAATGAGCCCATCTCAGACAAAACAGCTTTTAGCTTAATTATGGGTCTTTCAAATAGTGAGGACTACTTCATATGTCCTCCTCACACCTGTTTCCAGCATCACTGACAAGATAACTACACCACAAATCAAAATAATGTGCACAACTGCTCACTCTTCAGTGTAAAGCGTGATATTTTTTTAAGCACCTCATCCCAAACCAAATTTCAAACCGTCATTTTAGAGCTAATAACAGAGGCTTGAGCCATTGATATGCAGGCTAATGCAGTTATGAATGCAGTCTAATGCGGTTATTAGAGAGAAAGAGAGAGAGAGACAGACAGAGAGGTGCGTGTGAATACCTGCGTCTATGCGTCTCTCAGCAGCAGCGTCTACTAATAGCGAATCTTTAAGTTAAACTGCTTCAAGAACCTCGCTACTGAGAAATGTCATGTAGCTTTTCAGCTGCAAAACTATTTTATTGATAAATTTGCGGGGCGACGTTGACGACAACTTTCTGTCCGCGAGTGCTTGCGTCTGTGAGAGAACCGGAGAAAGCACGATTTCCGTACATTAAAAAGGTGGAAGACATGGAAATAGTTAGTCATTTTTTACCCTATTGTTTGTTATATTTATTTGCTCAATGTCTTCTGAGGTTTTGGTTCTTTTATTGTTGTAGATAGCCCATAGTATAACAAAATATTATATCTCTTCATTGTGTTTGGGCCCCCCCTGGACGAGCGAGCATAGAATGCCTATGCGTAAATCCGGCCCTGTCCATAATTAAAACAAAGTTTCAGTGGAATAGTAGAAAAGCAACAATAAAACAACACCTGGGCATAAGATTATTCCCTTTGAACAATGCTGCAATTCAAAGCTATTGATTAACAAGCTGAAAATTGATTTTAATTTTATGTTGGGAGGTCATTGTGAGAAAACATTCTAATTGTACTTTATTTCATTTAAAGTGTACTTATTCTTGCAATTCATTGCTAAATTATTTCAGAAGTGTACAAACTGTCTGTACTTGCAGAATTAAACCATAATTAGATAGTTGTCATCATGATGGAGGACTGCTGCTCACAGATACACCTGATTATTTAAAATAACTTTATTTTATGTGGGCTCAAGACTTCAATTAAAAAAAATCATGTTCAATCAACTAAAATGTTGCCATGTACTCAGATACGGTTTTAAAGATAATGTTGCATAGTGTCAAAGATATGGAGCCATAATAGAGTGTCAAAACATTTTTCCATGTTTGATTTTTCAGGTCCAGCTTTTCGCCCAGTGGCAGTCAAGCTAAAATATAATAGAAAACGATAGATGCTTCAATGACAGTTTAAAATGTGCTTTGTGCCCCCAGCAAAAGAACTTCATTCTTTTAACTCCCATGACTACAAGAGGAGGTTCATGGGTCACTTTAGAGAGAAAGCTCCAACTTCTGATGAGAAAGTAAATGGAGTGAGCTTGTAGCCTGTTTTCCCTGAGAACTTTAGTCTGAACGCCACCCGAGAGAGAGAGAGAGAGAGAGAGAGAGAGCGAAGATATTTAATTCAGAAATCAATGACAATAAAAGTAAATGTGTAAATGGACACAAAGAACATGAATCTCTAATTAACTTACATAAAGCCTACTGTATCATGTTTGAGAAGCAAATTTCTTTTTTTCTTGTGTCGTCTGATTTATAGAAGGATTTAAAAAAGGCTTTTTAGTATAATTGTAAAAATGTATACCTTTAGGTCGTGGTATCTTACAATAATAAGACATTATTGTGAGATATTGAGTGATAACTGGTATTTATATGCGTTTATGTAAGTAGTCCTGTATACTGTTATGAAGATTACACTGATTTACAAGATAATCCACATTTTTTCATCTTAATTTTTTTTTGATTTTGTCTAAAGTTTCAATACATTTTCTACACATTATGCTTTTATTTTTTGACACTTCTATTTCCATAATCTGGATACTCCCGCTTTAAAAAAAATGTAACTAACCCTAATAACGCATATTTGTCAGTCAAACGTAAATGAAACTGCAAAGATTTCTGCACTCCAAAAAATCATGGCAGTTTCTTAACTATTTACATCAATTTAATTTTATTTAAATAATCATGTGCAAAAGGAATTTAGCCGTTCCAGAGGTATGCAGACATTTGGTTTTAGATACTATTACAGACATACTACCTTGTTTCTGGTGACTGACAAAATATGCATCACATTTTATTACTTTATGGTAAACCTGTGTCATTCAAATGAATGGCAATGATGCAATCCAAATCAGAACTCTAAAGTTTATGTCAGAATCTTCTTTGAGTATATATGTTAATAAAACATCTATTTTCCAACAACAAATTCATAAAAACTAAAACATCTGTAATGGCAAGGTTGTCATTAATTACAATAGCTTTGTGTTCGTTAAGACTCAGCGCATTGTTAAGATGGACAAAAACACGACCTCTGTGTGTGTGTGAGTGCGTGAGAGAGTGTGAGTGTGAGAGTGTGAGAGAGAGTGAGAGAGTGTGAGAGTGAGAGAGATAATCATATCATTATAAAGCCCTGCAAAACCAAGAGATGAGCAAAGAAAGCAAAACCCTCCCTCAACTGATCCAGAGCTTCAGTCCTGATGCTCCACTAACATCTACTGCTGCTCTGAATCACAACATCAGAATCAGTCAGATTACTGCACAAATCAAACAGAACTACATCACTCACTGGCAAATCCAAACACAACAGCAGAGTAAAGTGCAATGCTATCTGGCCCTAAAGAGAGTGTACAGTATGGCAGAGTATCTGTACATGGTGTCAGATAAGAAACTGAGAAGCACGTTGACCAGTTACAGACTCAGCGGACACAAGCTGATGATAGAGACGGGCAAACACAGAAAAACATGGCTGCCACCGGAACAGAGACTGTGTTCACACTGTGATCTGAATCAAATGGAAACAGAACTGCACTTCCTAACAGAATGCCCCAAAAACACAGATATACAGACAGTGTTCTATGATAAAATACAGCAGATCATCAGACATTTAAAACTCTTTCAAACCAGGAGAAACTACCGTATCTGTTAGGAGAACAGAAGAACTGCTGTGTGTTTGCTGCTCAATATGTGTCTGCCTGTCTCCATAGTAGAAAACACTCACCTGCCCTGCTCTGATGTTTCCAGCACATCACATTAATGTGGGCCCTATTACTGTATCATATTACTAGATGTATATTCCTCTTATTCATGCTAATACTTTTAATATGATTATTAGGACTATTTATTCGTTGTTCTTTCTGTTAATACATGTGTACAGTGGTACTATTGCTTTGGGAATACAAATGTATATTTTTTGTCATGCCAATAAAGCACTCTTAAACTGAATTGAAATTAGAGAGAGAGAGAGAGAGAGAGAGTGTGTGTGTGGAGAGAGAGAGAGAGAGAGATAGAGGAGAGAGAGAGAGAGAGAGAGAGAGAGAGAGAGAGAGAGAGAGAGAGAGAGAGAGAGAGAGAGAGAATGTTTCTCTCACCAGTGAAGTCTAAGTGCGTGCAGGAAAGCGGACAGGCCTTCCATCACGAGCAGGATCGATACAGTTAGCACAGCAAAGGCAGCAAATATAACCACCATGATGATAGAGCCCACATAACTGAGCTGCCTGAAGGAAATACTCATCACCATTGACCACAGCACCTCAGATAACTCTGAAAAACACACACACGGAACATGACAAGATGCTCCACAGTAATGCCGGCAGCAGTGAAACACGCGTGAGAACACTTACGGGCGTGAGCCAGGCTGAGGGCCCAGAGCCGCAGGTATGAGGCGGTGTTAGAGATGCACCCCAGACAATACTCGATGGTGTGAATGGCCTGGTGCATGAACACGTTCGCTGTATCAAACTCCTTACAAACAATGGCAGATGGAAAGACAGAAAACAAACATTGAGAAGATATCAAAAATGACAAATCCGAGGAACTTGACATCATGAACTCATCCTCGTGTGCTTCCAAACCTGTATGACTTTGTATTTTGTACAGAACGCTATCGTATGAACTTCAGAGAAAGGATCTTTAGCACTGCAGACATGGGTTTTGATTCCCAAGGAAAGAACTGATAAAATATGTACCTTCAATGCCAAGCAAGTCGCTTTTATATTTACTGTGTATATATATATTCTAGATATATATATATATATATAACAAGTTGCATGACCTTCTATGGTACATTTATGATTTTTCCCTCTTACCTCCTCCTCTCCTCCTCCTCCTCCTCCTCCTCCTCCACCTCTTGTATCCACCTCGTCCTGGTGAGCATTTATAGAGCCATTTTCTGCTAGCAGTGGATTCTCTCCCTCCTACGGAAGATGAGCGCATAGTTATACAAACACACACAAACCACAAAAAATGTACTCTGGTCCATTCCCAAACACTTAAGCACATAAACGCAGAACGATCGCTCACCGAAAGCGGAGTTCTCTTTCTCCTGTGTGTGATGTATTCATGCATTGGCTTCCCCAGGAGCAGCACAGGAACAGACAACACAGCCACAATCACCAGAACCTTCTGCACGACCATCTACAGACACAAAGAGATGGTCAGGTCTGTTCATTTTATGTTGAGTCTGATTAATAATGCTGGCGGAGAACTGGAAACTTGAGAGGAAACTAGTGCAAGATGCAAAGATCCTGTCATATCCAGGTCTCACTTCCGTTTCATAAACCATATTGAGACAAATCATAAACAAAAGCAGCCTATTATCGTGATATCACCATTTTCAGATGTAACCCAAGTCCCTAACAAACCATAAAGTGGAACAGACTTTATTCCGAGAGTCAAATGTCTGGTTTTGTGATACTAACTAACTACAAGTACACACCTGGTCCGTATAGAGAGGGTTGTTGTCCTTATTCTCAGTAAACAGGAACATGTCTATAAAGTGGATGAGGATGCTGGGAGCGGAGTCGGAGGTCATGGGGCCATACACCAGCCACTTATAGATCACCATGAAGATCAAGTATCCAAACAGACACAGCATGAAACAAAGCTCTGGGATCAGCACCAGAAACACACTGCTGATCTCTCTGAAGTGTCTACACAGCAGCACAAAAAAGAGTTTTAAGATCCATGGTTCAAATGGTAATAACATTTGCATGCTTTATTTATTTATTTATTATTATTATTTTTTTAAGTAGACAACTTTAGGACCGGAATGATCATTTTGAACTCTGCACATAAATATTTACTTTTAAAGGGGCCATGAATTAAGAAATCAAAAATCACCTTGATCTTTTGAGATCCAAGAGGTCATACAGATAGAAGAGGTACTACTTCATCAACACCTCTTTATGTGATTTATGGCAAGCAGAAAATAACAACAACAGGATAACTGGACTAAAAATAACATTACCATTCAAAGGATCCTAATATTTATTTTCAACTATGTGATTGTCTCATTAGATCATTATTTGTTTGTTCAGTTCAGATACTGAACAGTAATGCCACAAAATGTAAGCCACCCTAAGTGCGAGTGTTTCAGTGGCTAAAATCAGGGTAAAATCAATGAAATGGTCTTTTATTTATAAATTATGACAGTGTTTGATCCATGTCTACCTCATTTTTATAAAATAAAAATGCAGTTGTAAAACTAAAAAAAAAAACGAAAAAAGTAACCGAATTGCAGAAAACGTGAAGAAATCCTCAAGAACAGCAAAGAAAAACATACTCACATGTAGTTGAATATGGATAAACACACACCAAAGGTCATATGGATGACTCCAATAATGACAGACATCTTCATCTTATAGCTGTTGAGGAACGTCAGATGATTATTGGCCAGACCCCAAATCTGAGGGAGGTAAAGAATTAGTTAGCATTCAGGATTTTTTTACACAACCATAATGAAGGAAAAGTATTACTCTGGGGTCGAGTCATCAAAACAAATAACAGCGGAAGAGGGTACACGGTGTCATTTCCACAGGACTTACGGGATCAATGCCAAAAGGATAAGGACCAGTGAAAACGCCAGTGACATTGGGGTCCAGCGACAGGAATCGATTATTTCTGAAAGTCTCCTCACTACACACACAGAGACAGAGAGAGGCTTTCAGAACTTCAAAAAAAAAATAAAAAAAAAATTCAAAACTGTTTTATGAAATTCAAAAATTGCCCGTAGTTTTCTGTGAGAGGTAGGTTTAGGTGTAGGGCGATAGAAAATACAGTTTGTACAGTATAAAAACCATTACACCTATAGAGAGTCCCACAATGCAAGTGTGTGTGTGTGTGTCTGACTCCATTTGTAGTATTTCCTGCTCAATGGCTATTGGGCCGTACGTGCCATCCTGATGAGAAGGTGCTGAGGCCCCTGCTGAAACACTCGTTGTAAATGGCTCCAGTATAGATAGAAAACAGCCCCATCAACCAAATGAGGTATCGGCCTCCAAACTTCATCTGCCAGATCTGACACACAAGAGACCCCAAGAAATCAGTGTGAGTATGCAACAGTGCGGGTTTGTGGCTTTATTTCATGTTGGCATATATCCAATAGTTCTGTGGATGGATGATGTAAGTCATTTCATAACTAGATTTTATAAGACGCGTTTGCACTAACCCTTAAGCAGGGTGTCCAACCACTTTATACTTGCAGAGTTTAGCTTACAACACAACAACTAGATGTTTCTAGGCTGCGTTCCACCTCGTTTTTTCATCCCCTTCCTTTGCTAACTTCCCTCCAGCTCGCGTGACTCTGGATTTTTTGGTCTTGATTAAAGGATATTTCCTCCAAAATGACAATGTTATGTTTATTCTGCTTTACTTTCCCCAGGGCATGCAAGATGGGGTGACTTTGTTTCTTTCAGTATATACGCATTATGAATTTTTATAACTCAAACGCGTTGCAGTCGTCAGTCTATATATGTAAGTGAATGGGATATCACGGCTTTGAAGTCAAAAAAAATACACAAACAACAAATGAAACCCTGTGGCTCGTGACGATACATTGTTGTGTAAAGACACAAAACGATCGGTCTTTGCAAGAAACTGAACAGTATTTATATTTTTTTTTTTTTTCCCTCTATCGTGCCTTTTGACACTCCTTATTGAGATTGTAGATAGAGTGTCAATGGTCCCCTTGAGAGATAGGTGGCGGTAATGCACAATTTATAAGTCTGTGATCTGCCGTAAAGCAAGACAAGACACGCGTCCTCGCTCAGGACAGTTCGGACAATGACGGTGAATCAGATGTAAAAAACGATATAAATACTGTTCAGTTTCTTGGACAGACCGATCGTTTCGTGTCTTTTCACATCAATGTATCGTCACGAGCCGCAGGGTTTAATTTGGTTTTGTTTTTGTATGTTTTTTTGACTCTCAAAGTCGTGATTTCCATTCACTTACATTACATGACTGACAGACTGCAACGGTTTGAGTTAAAAATCATCATCTGTGTTCTACTGAAGAAACAAAGTCACCTACTATACATCTTGGATGCCCTGGGGGTAAGAAGATAAACATCACATTTTCATTTTTTGGGGCTGAAAACTATCCCGTGGGAAAATTTCACGAGTGCCCACTACTGGCAGAACCCTTTCAACGGACTGAACTGGAACTTCCTAATTAAGCCCTTGATCACTTGGAATCCGCTATGGAGCTGATTTATTATTTACATTTTCTTCCCTTACAAATTAGTTTGATGCAGCACTCCAACTGTGTGTAGGTATGCGTGGGCTTAAATATAAATGTTTTAAATATTTTACAAATAATTCTTATTTATAAACCGGATAGTTCCGGTCCTTGATTCTGATTGGTGCCGACAACATTGATGTTCGAAGCTGTAGATAAACTTACTCTAAACGCAACCTACACCTTTGTTTACTTCTGTGTGTTGCTCTGCAACCACTTTGTTGTAACACAACTGATTCTGAGGAACTACATAGTTTTGGTGGAAGAATAAGAAAACAAAGAAACCGTGTGTATTAATATCATTTAACACGTTTATTTGCCCTTGCCAGGTTTCGTCTGTGAACATTCTGTTTATTCCTTACTACGTATATGGAATAACGTGCTGTTATACAAGCAAGAAGTCCCTGCAGTGAAGCCGTGGTTTTACCTGAATTGATACCGCAAGCGAAACAACCCCCCCATAACTTAGCTAATTATAATTCACTGTAAACCACGGCTTCTTGGGGCTTATTGCTGTAATATATCAAGAGTTGTTGGGGTGGGGGTGAATTAAATGATTGTTTCGGTGGCATCTATAGTATATGCCTGGCCGGCCGGAAGTGTAGCATAGCTTGCTTCCCATCTCAGCAGTGGGTCGGGGGCTGTAACATGATAAACCTCCTTCATACACTTCACGATGTGGAACGCACTTCAAAACGGTGGCAGGGAATTCCCGGAGGAGAAGTGCTTAGGGAAGTATGTCTAAATGTGAAGTGGAACGCAGCCCTAGTGATCCTGAAGACCTTGACTAGCTGGCTCAGGTGAGTTTAATTAAGGCTAGAGCTAAACTCTGCTGGAAAGTGGCCCTTCAGGAGCAAGAATGGACACCCCTGACCTAAAGGTCTCTTTGCAGATTTGCGCTTGAGGGTTTAACTCTTTTAAGTGAAGAAATTAAGTCATAAGTGTTAAATGTATTACTCAACACTGGAGAAGTAAAATTATAATACACTTATGAAATATTTAGTTATTTTTTTATTTAATAGTGAAGTTACAAGTATACGCATTATAATAATAATACTGTTCTTCTTCGTAAAATGAGAAAAATATGAAGAACATTGTTATTATTATTATCATGTAATCCTCCTCGGAGCAATATTGTCTTAACTTAAGACAGTTCAAATTCCATGGCCTTATTGTTGTGACGATTTTTCACCATGTTATCGAATATTTATATTTTTATTGTGTAAGGTACTGTATAGAAGTTACAAATTCCAACATCAAAAACGCCAGCAGTGTTCAACAAAACCATGATGTGTGCATGCGTCTCATTTTTACTTCATTGGTATTTTTCCTCAGTTTTGGATCCTTCTCCTCCAGCACCATCCAGAGAGCCGCCAGCGTCATCAGAAGACCGTGTCCAACGTCCCCGAACATGACAGCAAACAGGAAGGGAAAGGTGATGATGGTGTAGACAGCTACAGATGGTAAAAGATGCACGAGAATGGAATTAAGCTTCTTTTAAACTACCGACAGCCAGTGCTGTGTGTTGTGAATGTGCGTCACCTGGGTTCATCTCCCTGTAGCTCGCCACTCCATAAGCATCCACTATGTTCTGGAATCCTGCAGTGAAGGAGTTGGTGGGGAAGACTGTGGGGGGAGACGTGTTTGCCGGCAAGCGGTTGAAGAATGAGTCTACACTACTGCCGCTCTTCCTCTGAGAGAGAGAAAGACAGGTTTAACATATTAAGAGGCCTTCCTGTGTGGAGTCACTATTAACTGTGACTTTTGCTTCAATAAACTCCTAATTTGCTGCTTATTCATATTTAGTAAAGTAGCTGTTAAGTTTAGGTGTGGAGTAAGGGGTCTAGAATATAGTCATGCAGAATAAAGCATTAATATGTGCTTTCTAAGTACTAATAAACAGCCAATATGCTAGTAATATGCATGCTAATAAGCAACTAGTTAAAAGTGAGAGGGGAGTGGATCCCTGAAAACGAACAGGTGATGAGACATTCTTTCTTCTTCTTCATTTTAGTTTTCTTCAAGGTCGTGGACTCTAAGGAGGGATGGTTTTGACATCTTTGAAATGGCAGCCGAAACGCACCAGCAAAGTCACAATTTACAATAAGGTCCCATTAGTTAACGTTAATGCATTAACTAACATGAGCAATACATTTGTTACAGTGTTTATTACTCCATGTTAATGCTTGTTAATAAAAATACAACTAATGTTAGCTCAGGTCTATTATAGGTGACCCTGGACCACAAAACCAGTCTTAAGGGTCAATTTTTAGAAATTGAGATGTATACATCATCTGAAAGCTGAATAAATAATCTTTCATGATTGAGTATAGGTTTGTCAATGTAGGAGAATTGTAGGACACTCAGTTTGGACTGAGATACACTATTTGAAAGACAGGGAATCTTGGGAGAGTGGAAAAAAAACACATCAAAATACAGAGAAAATCATCTGTAAAGTTGGTCCAATAATGAGATCTTAGCCTAGTGCAGACATTACTAATCAAAAATGAAGTTTTCATATATTCACGGTAGGAAATTTATAAAATATCTTCATGGAACATAATCTTTACTTAATATCCTAATGATTTTTGGCATAAAATGTTTTTTCTGATAATTTTGACCCTTACAATGTATTGTTGGCTATTGCTACAAATATACCCCAGGACTTAGAGTATTAATATTAACAAAGACAATTAGTATGTTTCATTGTTAGTTCATGTTAACTCATGAAACCTTATGTGAAGCTTTAGTAGTAAGTGTTACCAGTATCCCTGCAATGAGTCACCACCCCACGCATTATTACGGGTGGCAGAATATACAATAAAGCACAGCGTGTGGATAATGTATCCCACAATACAACGTGCTCAACCCGACCTTGCATTCCAGTGTGACAAATGAAGTGATATCAACAGCTAATTTTAATATCCAAAATGTTAGAATGTACTGTACAGAATACTAGTATTCCATTCCAGTCATATTCATTAGTACACCTATGACCTCTTCCTGACAGCCACAGAGGTGTAGTAACAGTGATGCTCACCCCTCCCTCTCTCAGGGCGCTCTGCAGGGCAGGCAGCTGGCTCACGGGGCACCAGGCTTCTGCGATCAGGCACTTATCAGTGACGGATGGGCTGCAGAGATTCAGCACTGTCTGCACGGCCTTACACTTCTGAACCTGCACAATCCACTCGGGCAGACGGGCCAGCGCTCGCACCAGCAGCTGCTGCATGTACTGCTCCGTCTCACCCATGACCTGCAGCCACGGAGGAGCACAGACACACGGTGAGGAAGTTCGGAGACTGTATGTAACTGCAAACCGAACATTCTCCTGTCTTTCTCACCAGTTATTAACATCCTATCGTCTATGTATTAGGAGTTTCAAATGTTTGCAAAGTGGAAGTGGAAAAAAATGAAAGGTGTATTGACTGATTGATTAGACGTACTGATTTGATGTCCTCGATTCTTCCTCGGAGTCCGTTAAGAGTCTCCTCTCTCTCTGCCTGGTTCTCAGGGTAGGGGAATGTTTGTGTGTGGAAGCTGCGTGCATGTAAAACATAGCAGAAAACTGAATCAAAAGGAATCTGCACATTTCACCAGTTCACAAATTTATTTTTTGCACGATACAACAGTCCAGCGCATATTTAACTACTTCTACACAGAACATTTGAGTTTTTCCAAATGGTTTCGATATATTTTGCGCCTTGCTCTTGTAAAGTGTGATTTTGCCAGATGTGCCGTCTACAAACTTTTAATACCACCTTTATCGAATGAACTTACAAGTCTAGGGCATTATTATGTGTGACCCTGGAGCACAAAAGCAGTCTTAAGTCGCTGGGGTATGTTTGCAGCAATAGCCAAAAATACATTGTATGGATCAAAATGATCGATTTTTCTTTTATGCCAAAAATCATTAGGATTATAAGTAAAGCTCATGTTCCATGAAGATATTTTGTAAATTTCCCACCATAAATATATCAAAACTTAATTTTTGATTAGTAATATGCATTGCTAAGAACTTCATTTGGACAACTTTAAAGGTGATTTTCTCAATATTTTGATTTTGTTGCACCCTCAGATTCCAGATTTTCAAATAGTTGCATCTCAGCCAAATATTGTTCTATCCTAACAAAGCTTATTTATTCAGCTTTCAGCTGATGTATAAATCTCAATTTCGAAAAAATTTACCCTTATGACTGGTTTTGTGCTCCAGGGCCACAAATAAACTGAAGAAATTTCTATGACTTTTCCATAACCTTTTCAAGAACTTATTAATTTCCATGACTAGATCTTCAGCCTGGAAAATCACACCGTTTAAAGGTCCAGGTTTTTCAGGACTGTGGGAACCCCGACCCGATCCAGATCACCTACCAGTCACAGATCTTCTTCACTTTCTGACCGATCTGATCTCCCCAGAACGAGATTAAAAACACAGTCCATTGCACCTCCTCCCCCTGAGAAGAAAAAACGACCAAAATCTCTCAGCAGCTTTCAAAAAATCTGTATATGTTCCTACAATCTAATAAAACACTAAAATCTTGTATATGCAACCCAACTTAACATGTAATCATCATTTGGTTATACAAGAGCTTAATAATATTTCTTAATGATTTAGGCCTCACAGAATCAGGATGTTCAAGTTTTTCTTCCATCTCATGAAAGTCCACAATGATGTAACCACGACAAGCACGCCACAGCAGCCTCTCGAAGGCGGGCACTTTCCAGGGATGAACCACGCCGGCCACAAAGCTCAGCCTGACGTCCTGACGGTTCTCCGCCTGAGCCACCGGCTCGAACGACACCAGCGGGGCCTATGACGCACAAACACGTGCACACATGAACCAGACTGACTGACGCTTAAGTGGATCTACTGTGACAGTAAAGTGCAGTTCCTACCTGTGAGGCCGTGAGTGAATGAGTCTGCTTTAAAACCCCTCTGTACTGACACAGCTGAGTATACTGAGACCGCAGACTGTCTCTGTTCCTGGACACCTGCACAAACTGACAGCATTAGAAACTATTTCTGCAATACTTATTTGATAAACAATACTACTATGATGCATTAACAGGGAAATAATGACAGTGGAGAATGTGACTAGACATTTGTAGCGTCTCGACCAATCTGACACACTAATTTTTATTTGATTTAACAAATCAAATATTCATTAGATTAACAAACAATCACGTCCCCTCACTCAATAAATTGGATGCCAGGATTTCTGCTGAACACCATCCCCCCTTTGGTCACCATGATATCATGATATCACTGGTTTGATGACCTCCCCAGGAATGTGAGTAGGATAACCCTCTCTTTGTCCCCATAGGAGAGGCAGAGCAGAAATGGACTTTTCTACTAATTAATTCATAGGAAAACCTTTCTTTGATTGAATACACATATCCTTCTGGTCATTGTGTATACCATTACTGTCTTGTATATTGTCTGTTGTAATGTATGCTGTTTTATGCATGTTATGATAGACCACTAGTTAATGTAACCTCACCTATACATTTTTGGGTCTCTATGAATTATCTGCCGGGATGATTAATGTGAGGCCATATTACAGCTGAACCTAATATGCAAAATATTGATGTACTAAGAATCTTTACAAATTTGTGCCCAACACGAAGACGAAACCATGGCAGTACGTTAGGCGATGAAAACCATGCTTACGAGACACGAGTCATATGACACAACTCCCCAGTTTTCCAACCTCCGTTGGGATTTCAGCCTTCCCATCATTGGACAAAGCCCATTTGTGGAGAAGGCGCTGGCTAATAAGCTGAATCTCTGCAGACGGCTTTAAAGGCAACACTTCCATGTGACCCGTCCAGTAGGGCTGGTCATCAGAGAATCGGATGCTAAGATGAAGATGTGAGGGGGAAACGCTTCAGGATACCAAAGCAGTTGTGCCAGGCCTTTCTTCGGCCTAGACCTTTCCATTCATCAAGATCCTCTGACTAAAAATGGTTCTTTCTCATCAACAACTTCCGCAAGCTTTGGGCCTGGAGAGGGCATCAGGGACATCTCTTTCAGACATACGAGACCGCAAAGTATCAAACTTATCTTAAATTGATGCAGTAGTTCAGTTACACCTTACAAGTGTGTTTGAACTAAGATCGAGTATCCCTAAAGGTGTAGAGTCGTAGTGAATATGCAAATTGGTTCATAAATTCATTCTTATGTCTCTATGTCTGTAGTGAAGTTAAACTTTAACCTGTTCCTATACCAATGTAATGTGTATGTGAGACCAGCTTATGTGTTATTGTAGGAAGTTAGACCAGTTATGAGGTTTATGTGTGTGTTAGACTAGTTTATGTGTTTATGTAGTTTATAAAACCTTACTTGTATCACACTTGCCGTGTTCATTGTTTGCTCATAACCGGAGACACTAATCATGCAGATTTACGCTACAAGCTTTGTAGAATTGCACAGTAAGAAAGTTATTTCCCTTAACCAGGAAATTAACGTCTTAGAATTGACAAGACAGTTGACCCTGAGAGGTCAGCTAAATATATACAGCGGATCTAAAATATTCATAATAAATTATAACTAGTTATGATTAATTAATTCCTAGGGTCCCATGAGATGATATCGTTACACATTGTGTTACAAGGAAAGCATGGAAAGACAATTTTTACAGAGTTAAAGGGATATTAACCCAAATGTGTTAATGGAGCACAAAAGCAGTCTTAAGGCGCTGGGGTATATTTGTAGCAATAGCCAAAATACATTGTATGGGTCAAAATGATCGATTTTCTTTTATGCCAAAAATCAAGGAGTTTCTGTTTTTTTTCCATCAAACAAAACTGAAGACATTTGAAGAAGTTGATAATCAGCTCTTTTGTGATTTGATTGCATTCCAGTGTCCATATTTGTAGTCGCTTTGGATAAAAGCGTGGCTAAATGAATAAAGTCATAAAGTAAAAACTGTTTGGTCACCCATATATTCAAAATGTCGTCTGTGTGCAGCAGAAGAATGAACGACACTTCATACAGGTTATGGAACAAACACAAACTGGTTACAGGAGTTTCATTTGTGAGTTTGTGAACTATTGTTCTTTATAGAACGCGAATAGGGTCAGTTTTGAATTGTTCATGATCGCTGTGTTACAACCACAAACAGACATACAACACGTTCGAAGTGGGGGAGGAAACAAAGTTACAAACCGCCACGGAGCTCCGGGGGCCAAGCACGCTACCTCCTCCTCAATGGTGAGGAGGTCTCTGGGCTGAGGGGCCGGAGGGGTCGGGATGGGGGGCTGCAGTGTCTGAGAGAGACTGCGAACGATCTCCTGTTCCAAAAGCACTGGAACCAAGAAAGGGCTGTTAGTAAAAAACCTTACGAAGTAACGGCACTTGGAATAGTAAAAGGTGAGCTGATGGAAAAACAAGTTTATCACTTTATACGAATGTAGACATGTAAAACGTCGCAGCTCACATAATTATAAGGGTGCTTCTCTTTTCTCTACGGGAATTGTGGAAGACATTACGTCATTGGTGATTTCGCAATCACAACCAGTTTATTGAAACAAACTGTCCAAAAGAACCAGTTTGCGGAAAATAATCAGATTTCCCCGCTGCCTGAGGCTCTGGATTACAGTTAATAATGTAAATAATGTTCAGCTTTTTGCATAGACCAATTGTTTCGCTTCATATGACCTCAGTATATCGTCTGGAGGAGCTATCAGGAGGGTATTAACTTTGTGTTCCTACATGAATGGCCTGAGGGTTAGTAAATTAAGAGCAAATTTTCATTTTTGAGTCAGTGAATTATGTCTATATAAGATATCTTATTCTCATACGCACAGGATGCCATATATATTGATCACAAAACAGTAAAAAAACCGTTAATATTGTAGATATTATAATGTAAAATAAGTGTTTGTATAAGTATAATTTTTTTTTTTTTGTTGACATGGTCCCGCGCAACTCTTGCATGGAGGAAGGCTTTTTCGACATGATAGTGATCAAACTATGCCATTAAAGCGATAAATTACAGCCCTATATTAATAAATTCAATAATATATATATCTACACCATACACACATACACACTACACCATACATACTACTACACAGTAACAATACACACACAACACACATACATACTAACAGGATATAGCATACTATACAATACAGACAATCATACAGGAACATACATACATACATAATACAGTCCAACTACATACATACATACATCATACATACATACATACAGACATAATAACATACCTCATTGTACAGTACATAACATACATAACATACCTCCTACATACACAGTACACTCCAAAGTTTGGGATTCAAGCAAGCCTTGCAAGGTTTTTTAAAGAAGTTCTCTTCTGTCATCGGCAGATGTCTGCCATGACTTCCGTGAGACCGGCGTTCTACTCACGGCAAAACGCTAGCCATCTGGTTAAAACCGCACCAACCTGAAGTTATGAATTGGATCAAAAAAATAAATCGCAGAAAATTCAAAAAAAGTATATTCTCCTGGCAGGGCAAGAATGTAGTGTATTACAATATAAAACTAATGGTTCTATTTTTCAATAATCCTTGTTAAAATACCACAAGTTATATATCTAGTGACAGCACAGCTGAATTGTCAATCATCACTTTTTCTCCTCGGTATGATTAATGACGGATAGAAGATCAATGCATCCGTGCAATATGAGCTTCATGAGAGTATGAATACAATGATATAACATATGCCTCTATTTATTATATATTATCAATGTTTCTCTGGCAACATGTTGTCGCTGCCAAATATTTTCCCTGTGGAACTTACAAAACCTGCACCTGATAATTTTCGGATTTCTTTGAGGAAAAAAACTTAAAGAGAACAGCATAATGAAAAATATAATTCTTTCTAACATATAGTAAATCCTTTGCGATCACCTTTTAATTTTAACCATCCTTGCTGAATAAAAGTTTTTTATTCTTTCAAAAAAAGAAAAGAATAAAAATGTAAGACCCCCAAACTTTTGAACTGTAGTGTAATATATATATATATTTTTTAAATGTCCCAGCACTAATCTTGACATGGGAATGTTTTTTCTCCAAATCTATCACTATTGCTATTATTTACTTATTAACTTATTTGCATTTACATTAATCAGCAATAAATTACTGCATTACCTACTGACACACATTTTAGAAAAGAAACAGCCACAAACTACACAGACATTTGGCTATTGTTTAACATTTGTTTTTACAGATGCATGGACTAAATGACATCTGCTGACAACAAACTGCTCCAAAGCAGGAAGCGTTTACATTTAGATGAATGTTTTCCAGACAAGCGCTGTTCTCTTGGAAAACGTGCACTGATGACTGCACAATAGCACCAGGAATGTGTGAGAATGAATGAAACCGGGTCATGCTAACTGCAGCAGATATGAACAGTAGAGCCCGACCGATATATATTGTGTAGCCGATATTATCGGCCGATACGAGTCTGTCGCCGATATATCGGTATCGGCTAATATGCCGCTGATAAGAATTTATTTTTACAGAACATATAACGCAGATAAAATGCTTGAAATTATGTAATTACTTAGTTTGTCCAGCAGAGCGTGCTCCATTGTTTGCTACTGGCGACCTGGATGAAACGCTTTAAAGCTCAAGTCTATGGAAAACCATTGAAACTTTGAACGGCCATATCTCTGTAAAGGCGTGGCGAATCCACACCATAATTCGGGGGATGCCTTCAGCTCAAGGAACCCTCTCGAACGCGAATCGAGTGTATGTCTAGAGGCCCTCTTTTCGAATGAGACCACTCCCAAGTCGATAGCCCTTGGGGTTCAGGAGTTTACGGGTGGTTAAATTCACGGAACGACGCCCCGGTGGGGCTACCAAACGCGTGGGAAGTTTGGGGCCATTCGGAGGGTCGCCGCAAGGATGAAGGGGTAGATCCCCCGAATTGGCGAGGAGATCACCGGATGCGTTCGCAAACGATAGTGACACTGCAAAACTTTCCCTTCAGTAAGGAGGTCTCTTGTTCAGGCAGCAGTATTCAAGCGTTGTCTTATTCGACTGTAAGTGCCCTGCAAAGTGGACAACACAGGATTTTCCTCCATGATTCCAGTTCGAAGGGAGTGTATATGTTTCATTCAAATGGCATTAAAGTGTGCGAGACGTGAATGTAATTGTATTTATTATAGGTATATTATGTCACACTTCTCTAGTAAGTTTCGTCTGTGTGAAGACAGTAGCGCAAATTCGTGAATGAATGTTCCAAAGTGAAATAAACTTCAACGGAATAAAGTTGAATGGAATTGAATTGAATTTGAATAACCTTCAACTTTACTGTTCAGTGCACTGATGTCAGACTCATTTTGAAAAGTTTATTGTTAAATGCCCTGCCTCCATCCTTACATATCTGTAACGGTTCGGTCATATAAGGGTTGATAACACATTGAGGTGAGCATGCGAAAAATGTGTTTATTGTAATAAAATCTGTTAGTATATAATGTATTGTATATATATAGTACAGTCAATGTTGGACACATGGAATGGGGAAAGATGTCCAAACTTTGACTGGTACTGTACATATAATATAAACAAGAATATCGGTTCAACGATATATCGATATCGACCTTTTTTAACCCTAATATCGGTGTCCCAAAAAAAACCCCATACTGTCGGGCTAAATGAACAGAAAAGAAGGAGCGCAGGATCATGAGGATTGAGGAGTGACAGCCTCACAAAGGTTTTCTCCAGATCCCACATCTCCTCACTTCGTCACAAAACGTCCTCTGGAAACGCATGTTAACATCTGGATTCAGCTGGATGAAGATGCAGACAAGACGTCATTATCCTCTTTGTGAGAACGCCACTGTAAGGCAAAAGGCACGTTAAAAACATGTCAACGCAGCACAGGGTTCCTAAGAAAACAATCAAGAGAGCAGAGAATTCTCTCCAGTCTACTGAACTCAGCGATTCCAGCTCTCCCAGTAATGGACACAGTTGTGGCCGAATCCGACTGGGGAAGAGCGGTACCAGACAGAACTCTTCATGCGGGAAACAGGAGCCCATGACCTGAAAACAACAACAGATCACACAATCAAAACCGCCATTAATGGCTTCTTCTGGAAACACTAGAGATGAGCTTGTCGGTGACCAACTATGGCACTTCCTCTGTCTGCTTGGGAGTCCAGTAAGCGTAGAGGAGAATGAGTAGTGTGTTCCTCTTTTGAGGGACTTGTGACATGCTCATGAAATCATACAGTAAAGCAGAAATGACGTGTCAAAATCACGGAGAAAATTTTCTTTTTGTCAACTTCATAGAGTTACATGAGCAATGTCAAACTACATCAATGTTTTACAATCGATTCTGAATTTATTAATATATTCAGTATATATTTTAACCATAAAACTGTTATGTATAATTATATGTATAGACATATGATTGATCCTATAAATTCATATATATATAATATTATATATAAATTCAATAGATATAGATCTATATATATATATATTATATATATATGCTATATATATATATAATATATAATATATATAATAGTATATTATATTATAGACAAACACGTTACAAAAGATGAGGCAATAAGGATTGTAAAACGATTTGACTATTACAAACCAACAAACAAATTGTTTATTAAATTACATGCTTTTGAAATTTGTTAATTTAGTTGATTTCTCTAATGCACACACAGATAATGTATAAAGTATATAATAATATACTTCCAAATTGTATCCAGAGGTTGTTCGCAATAAGAGAAAGACAGTACAAACTAAGAGGAATATATAGCCCATGTTTAAAATTTTTTTTAAATAAGGGCAAGAACTACTGGTAATATAAAAAAAATAGATGTATATCTTTCAAAGGGGTAAACCTATGGAATAATTGTGATAAGGAATTAAAATTATGTAACTCACTTTGTACATTTAAGAAAATGTTTAAAAACTAGGTGATAAATAATTATATAACTCAATATGAATAATTTGTGTTTGTAATACTTAAACTATTGTAATAATATGTGAAATGTGTACTTTTGTAATCATGCATGTTTGTGGAAACGTCTTTTTGTTTCTCTTGTATTATCACATTTTCATTGAATTCACTGAATTCAAAAATTCAGTGAAAAAGTGACCTAAATCATTTTTTTGTTGAATTGAAATGGAATTGTATGGAGTTATGCTGAGCTCCTTTCAACTGAGAGACTACATGGAATATGTGACCTTATAATAATTTAATCCATGATGATGTCGCAGAAAAATTATTTAATCCATGATGATGTCGCAGAAAAATTATTTAATCCATGATGATGTCGCAGAAACATTGAAGTGAACTTAAAAAGGCTAAAAGGTTATTGTGAAAAAAAACTTGAAAGAAAAGGTGACCTGTTACAGTATGTGAAATATACACCATTCCTTATACATTCATGGACAATATCTTCCATCTATAACTGATGTTGACTGGAAAAAGGTGGTATTTGTGATTTCTACATTTGGGCCACACTTACTAACGCACTGTGCATATGATCAGTAGACCACGTGATCTCACTTTGATCACATGCATCCTCACAGGTTTTGACAGCTAATCACTAGCACTAACAGAAGGACACATGAGATCTAAAACAGCTCAACATCTCTGGACACTGAACCGACAGCAGCCAATCGAGCCTGAGCAAACCAAGCCCATGCTAATCGAAGGAATGAATGCTGAAACACAGGGAAACACAAATCTGGGCCACAGTTCCTCGTTCTACAGGAATCCCGCTGCATTACAGGACAAACTGTTTTAATGAGGAAACTTGTTACAATTCCTCCGTCTATATATATCATTTTATCGGATATACTTTTGGCTGTTTGTTCATTTGAATAATGCATGACACAAAAGTTTCATTTTGGTTTCCCTGACACTATAAAACATCACGAACAGCAGTTGGGTATCGATTAAGTGTGATTTGAGGATGTTCAGATGCTGAAAGAGTCGAGACTGGCGGGGTAACGTTACAGAATACGCATCAAACAGTGTCACCAGCAGTGCACACATCAGCGGTGATCTGCAAACTTACCGGATGATACGACACCGACAGCGACGAAGATCGAGCTCAGCCTCTGGACGTGAGTGTGTTCTAACGCAGCGCGCGGCGTGTCTTCTTGAAAGAATAAAGTTCTAACAGCTGCACTGAGAACCACGAGCTTCCTGTTTCTTCACACAGTCACGTGACTGCAGCTCATCACGTGACTTCAGGGCCCCAGCTGTCTGTTCGTGTCACGTGACTTCAGGGCCCCAGCTGTCTGTTCGTGTCACGTGACTTCAGGGCCCCAGCTGTCTGTTCGTGTCACGTGACTTCAGGGCCCCAGCCGTCTGTTCGTGTCACGTGACTTCAGGGCCCCAGCCGTCTGTTCGTGTCACGTGACTTCAGGGCCCCAGCCGTCTGTTCGTGTCACGTGACTGTCTGTTCGTGTCACGTGACTTCAGGGCCCCAGCTGTCTGTTCGTGTCACGTGACTTCAGGGCCCCAGTAATACTGATTTATGCGGGTTTCATTCATACTTTGTATAATCGTTTACATCGTGTCTTATTTGAATGTAAGAAATTCTGTGTGATTTGCGAAATGAACTAAGAAAGTTGCTTTTGCTCTGAGGGGCGCTGGGCCCTGTTTGTTTTGTTGAATCTTTTAAATCGAATCATTTCAGAGCTGTGTTTTTTAGACTCTGCGTAACTGCTTACTCAGTCACCACACACGACTCAGATATATCTGACCTAGCGATGATATACATGCACTGCCAAGATTTGTTATGTTTTTGAAAGAAGTCTCTTCTGCTCAGCAAGCCTGCATTTATTTGATCCAAAATACAGCAAAAGCAGTAATACTGTGAAATATTTTTACTATTTAGAATAACTGCTTTCTATTTGAATATATGTTCAAATGTAATTTATTCCTGTGATCTACTCCAGTAGCTTCAGGAAACTGATTCAGAAAATCATTCTAATATGCTGATTTGCTGCTCAAGAAACATTTCTGATTATTATTATCAATATTTAAAGGGGTTGAGGTACATTGTTTCAGGATTCTGTTGCTGAATCGAAAGATCCAAAGATCAGCGATTTAGTGAGCTAAAAAGATTTTGTAAACATTATCACACTACTGACCATCAAAAGTTGGAGTCAGTAGAATGTTTTGGGGGGGGGGGGGGGGGTATAGAATTATACTTTTATTTGGCATGTAAAAGGATGCTTTAAATTGATCAAAAGCAGTGACGATAAAGACATTTATAATGTAACAAAAAAATTTCTATGTCAGACATAAATGCTGGATTCTGACTTCTATCAAAAGAATCCGGAAAAAAATGCTATACTGCGCTGTTTTCACAGCCTAAGTAATAATAATAAAATGATTTTCGAGCAGCAACATCAGATGGATTTCGTGGAGGATAAATGTTGACTGCAGTAATGATGCTAAAAAATACAGCTTGTGAAATCACAGGAATATAAATGACATTGTTCAAAATATATTTCAAATGAAAGCAGTTATTCTAATAGTTAAAATATTCACAGTAATTACTGATTTCGCTGTATTTGGGAAAAATGAAATGAAGGTTTGGTGAGCAGAACGGGAATTCTTAAAAAAAAAAACATTAGAAATATTACGGTCAGAAACTTTTGACTGTTAGGTAATATAACAGTAAGTGCAGAATTCTACATAAACTACTTGTAAGGTGCTCTCAAGGAATATCAGCAATAAATTAACTACTGTCTGTATCTACCAAGCAAGAAAACATTACGTGCGTGTTGAAAGATTCCTTTGGCTTTTATTTGTGTTTGTGTAGATAAAAATATAATATATATTTATGTGTGAATTCTATTATATATATATTATCTATAATTTGATTTATCAACAAAGAACAAAAAGGGACATAAAAGGCTATAATATACTCCGAAAATAGCACATCATTGTTCATCTACGATCACTAACTAGCCCCGACTAACATGAAGCATTACTCAAGCTGGGAGCCACCTGAAGTGTTCCAAGAGAATGTAGAACAACAATTCAACAGGAAGTTGCAATGTTAGCTGGGACAAAGCTTTAAAGTGCTCTCACTTCCCTTTCTAGAGCTCGTTCCGTGGGTATAACTGTAAACATGTCCGAGCCACTGACTCACAGCAGACTTGATCCACTGGAGTAAAACACAGCTTCTTAAGATAAGCTTAATAGTTTTAGGTTAGATAAATATTAATACATCTCCTTCTGAGATATTAAATAAAAAACAAATCCAGCACCATTTTTATCATTGAAAATCTTTAAGTTCTGTTACGTAAGGTTTCCCCAAGAGACTCGGATGCATGTGACCACACCACTCCCTCCAACTCAAAGCCATGCCAAGTTTAGATGGCCCAGGTGGCATACGAGCAGCGTTGATGTGGCATTTAGATGTCTTTACAGTTTAGTGTTGCTCAGAGGGGGCATAAATGCATTTACACAAATACAAAAAAAAATTTGACGGATCTATTTTTAAGAGTTTACAGGGTTAAATCACAGTACAGCGGATCAAACACGCATACGAGTACGTACAGTCAGTTAAGGTTAAAGGACTCATTGTCCAGAAACGCGATCAATAGGTGAAAACCATACACCAAGCAGTGACTAATGCAGAGCAAATATGAACACATGCATTGCCATCCTCTCCCATTTTCCTTGCGTTACATTAGAAATTCAGTAGAGGGAGACATTAACTTCACTGTTACTCAAACCTGAGGCCTGGCAGGAAAGATGATACAGGGGAGGCCAGGTAGTACACTTTAGTGGGTTCATTTAAAAAAAAAACAAAAAAAAAAACCTAGCACCATCTTTACAGACCTGGGGGGACCCTCAGGGCAAGTTTTAAAACGTAGTTTCAGGTATTCAGACAAATTAAAACTCATTCATAAACTTTTTATTGTCCAGTGTTTGAAAACATTAACAGAACCAAGTGAGACAAATCAAACATTGTACCATTTCAGAAATCTCCTTCATTCATCGTCTTCGTATAGCAGCCTCATGCTCAAATAATGCTAGAGCAAGATTTCCAATCTTGACCCTGGAGGACCACTTTCCTGCTGTTCAGCGCCAGCACGCCTGAAAGACGAGTGATGCAGAACACCTGGCTTCAGGCATGTTTATCTGCGGCTAGAGCTAAACTGCTGAAGGTGGCACTGCAGAAGCAGGAACAGACACCTCCTAAACAGTGCATTCAGATCCTCTTCATTCTTCACATTTTGTTGCAGCCTTATGCTAAAATAACTGATATTTTCATGTCAATCTACATGCCATTCCCATGACGACAAAGCAGCAATCGGACATCAACTTATACATTTTAGGAAAGTGGCTCTACAGGAACACAACCCTGTTCTAGGAATTTCCACTAAAGGAAGTGGGCTGTTTATAATTGTAGATTTTATATATTTGTAACAACGTACAATACATTTTTAAAAATGTAAACTGTTAACAGTGAGCACCCATCACTTTTCACATTAAAAAAAGGGCAGGAACAGAAAACTTGATTTCTGAAGATCTTCACACATCTTTCCTACAACAACAGAAAGAGGTGTCAAACAAATGACGTTCAACAGTAAATTGTAGTGTAAATGAAGTAAATAAAAGTGTAGCAGGCTTCTTTGTCAGATTTTTGCAGACAGTCTCAACAAAAATCAGTGCCAACCCTGCATTTGCTGTTCCAAGATTAACAGACATCACAGAGAAACGCTTCTGCTATGATGGTATCAACTTGGATCACGACACTGAAGTTATGATTAAAGCTTACCCACAATAGGATGATCTCGATGGACCTTTCAAAATTTCTCCTCATTTACCTCATCCTGTAAAGTCAGAAAAAAACACGAATTTAACAATCAGGTCACAAGTAAAGTGACCAATACCAACCAACATGAAATAGCAGTAACAACCCATTTTACTTGTTTAATGTGACATTAACAAAAAAAAAAAAAACACTGCATGTTGACTGGGACAATAAACGGCTCATAAAATGGATGAATTTTTAAATGACAGGTTGAACTTAGTGACGTCAGGAAAAAAAGCATGTTTAAGAAAAATTAAGTGCAACTTTTTAGAGATCACATGCACTGCAAGACATTATTTGGGGGGGGGGGGCTATTCTTACCTTTCAGCAAAACTGGCCATTGGGATCAAGGCATTTTGGGGTCTTGTGTGACCTGCAACAACAATCCTAGTAAGAAACTGGAGCCTGCAGCTACAAGAAACATTTGACTTGAGTGTTCGCCCCCAGACTAGGCCTGCCTCACTGTGTGAGCACAGACCACTCTCAGAGGACACGGCTGGACCCGTGCTGCACAGCAGGAGTCACCACACACGCCAGCACCTCCCTCTTCCAGCAGAGTAACACTAGCTCAGGCACGGGCTGGCCTGCACAGCTGACTACCGCTGGGTGACCGAGACCGAGAGAAAGCGCATACTTACAGCGGAGCTGTAGCAGCTGGAGTAGATGCAGAACACATTCAGCCTCCTGAAACAAGACACCAGCGCATTTAAACACTGCTACAGCGCCAGCAGCGCCGTCTGTATAACGACACGTTACATACGGGCACTCCGACTACAAATATCAACAACAAACCCATTCCTGACATGGACCACGGGATTAGTGACTTGTCCGTTTTAAAGTGGTTTTATTTCTGCAGCAACAACACCCAACATGCCAAGCAAACAGCCGCGTGCCAAAACCCACGAGCTAGCATCAAACATGTCGAAGCAGACGTCTTCCGATGGATTTGGACCAGGTTGAAACACTTATTCTACAAACTGTACGCAACAACTTGATATTTTAGCTAAACTTACCCTCTTGTGACCGCCTGACTTTCTCAGTTTTGTACGCGCTAGCGCACTTCCACCGCAACATCGCAAAAATGAGAGAGCGCGCACACTAGCGCGCCAGCATTTATAGCGCTGCCGCAAACCAGCGAAGAAGAGAGAGCGTGACGTCACACGTGACGTCTGATTCGCGAATGAATCACTCGTATGAACTGAATCTTTTACATCCAGCAACTCCAAAGCCTCATTGTGTCATTTGTACGATATTTTCCTGATTTTGCAACCTGCATTTGTACTCTCAATTGTATGTACCCCTGGCATTTATGGTGTATGTTCTTAGCAATGCAATAAAAAAAAAATTTAATAATAAAAATAAATTAAAAAAAGAACTGAATCTTTTCGATGACTCGTTCGAATCAATTCGCAAATGCGTTTGTTGCTCTCTCCGCTCATCCCTTGATCTAAGTTGGTTCGCATTCTCAACCTGCCTAAAAAAAGCTATAGAATAAGAAGAAGAACGTCTCTAAATTACAGGCTAGACCATCTGTTTTCCTGTCTGCATTACAGTATTTGATTCGCCGCCTAATGTCAATGTTGGGATAAACGGCCGCCTGCAGCTGCTGATCTACGATCAGTTTCCGTAATCAAACGTTTAATTATAATAAAATGTCAAAATCTGACTCTAGATCAGAGACTGTGGACAACTGTATGGAAAAATCTGCTTTGCTCATTTCCATGAATTTGCTTCCAGACAGTTATTAGATGGCCAAAACCTGTATAATATATTTAAACGTTACTGCCATGCCGTACTGACGTTATAGTTGAAATGATACCGCTTAATGTAATGTGAATAGATCATGCATTAAAGGGGTCATATGCTGCGATTTCAAGTTTTCCTTTCTCTTTGGAGTGTTCCAAGCTCTTGGTGCATAAAGAAGATCTGTAAAGTTGCAAAGACTAAAGTCTCAAATCCAAAGAGATATTCTTTATAAAAGTTAAGAGTCAGCCACGCCTACCTAAAACGCCTCGTTCTAACACGCCTCCACATGTCTACGTCACTATGTGGGAAGATTTGCATAACGCCGCCCAAATGTTCACACAAAGAAAGAAGGCGTAACTTTTATTCTCGCTGTAGTATTGTTGTTGCCGCCTCCATGTCGTGAAGACGCTGTGTATGGCGTTATTTTAATGACAAATGTCCAGAGCGCATTATTGTAGCGCGAAAGCACATTAATATATTGCGCGAGCGCGAATCTCTCCGCTCGCTCGCGGATTTCCTTTGCTCTGCACAAAACCGGACGCTCAGATACACGCTGCTCTCGCCCAGAGAGAGTGCGCGTGCTTAAAACGTGTCTCTCCTCTCACTCAAACTGTGTCCTGTGCACTCTCAAATCTCTCAGTGCTCATGCACTATAGATGATATTAATTCTTTTCGCACCTGAATCTTAAATCTTATGATTTAAGACATAACTATTTAGATATGGGTCAGATGCACTATTCCCTAAACCGATACTTATGATTTGGAGACCAAATATAACACTATAATGAGTTTTTCATATTTGTCATAACATTACTACATCATATTCTATGGGTTTAATGCATTTGCAGACAATGTTTTTACATGTAAATGTCATATAACTGTATATTCACTGTTTGAGAGTGCCATTGAATGTGTAGCTATTAAGTGGATTTTCATGAAAAAAAAATTCAGAACTGAAAACAAACACTGGATAAAATAAAAAAAACTCCCAATAAATGTCCAAACAGCGATGCTATTAGAGCATTTATTGTATTATATCTTGCATCATTTACATCTATTTTTGCATTTGATGTTGATTTGAGGAGTTGTTACCTATTATTGCCATCATACCAACTGAGAATTTATTGCAATTATTTTAAATTCAGTTGAGGTATCTGACATATTATGACATAACATTGATATTTTATATGAAGTCTTTAGAGCCATAGGCTATAACATGTTGTTTTTAGATAAATTGCTCAGCTGGACAGAGGTTATTTATATGTACAAATCATCCAAGCACCCAATTCCTAGCCATTTCTAATATATGCCACATTTCATTAAGATTGCTAAATATGATTAAACAGGAAATAAATTAAAGATCCAGCTTTGATTGTCAAAAGAAATCCAGATTCAGTTCCCTCTCAGCCAATTAGATTTCATGTAGTATTTTCATCGGTCAGTTGTGGAGGTCTGATTGGTTTAAGCTTTTATATAACACCTTTTAAAACAGTGTATACAAAGTAGCCTACTTTACAAAGAGATGCATATGTGCATTTGCAGAAAAGATCCAAATACAAACATAAAAGAGATATAGTAAAACATAGTAGCTACAATAACAAGTTTATGTTAAAACAAAAATACAACAATAAAAAATCAAGGAAAGGCCCTGCACAAATCTGTTTTGAGACTACATTTTAAAAGTGCATAATGATAACCTTTGACAACGTTTAATTCAGGTGCGAAAATAATTAATATCTATAGTGCATGAGCACAGAGAGATTTGAGGGTGCACAGGACAGTTTGAGTGAGAGGAGAGACACGTTTTAAGCTCTTCAGGTTTTGTGCAGAGCAAAGGAAATCCGCGAGTGAGCGGAGAGATTCGTGCTGGCGCAATATATTAATGTGCTTTCGTGCTACAATGATGCACTCTCGACATTTGTCATTAAAATAACGCCATACTGTGTGCTTCGTTGTGAAAGCGAAACTACTTTGTTTGGCCTTCCAAAAGCGGATATGCTTCGTCATGCCTGGAGCTGATCTGTGCTGGTCGCTGAGGACATACATCAACTTTGCGCTGTGGATCACCAGATCGGCTTTCACCGTGGATGAAGCGGAAGTCCAGCGCGGGGTCATCACATTTCATTACACCAAATAATGTTCTTTTTAGCAACATCATATGACCCCTTTAAAATTCCTCAGAGAGGAGCACAAACCTAGTAAATGATTCAGTCGACTAAACCGTCCTTTGACTATTATTCTGAGACATGTTTTCCACTTTCAGCTTCTGTAATTTAGCATCACCTCAAATTAGATTTTAATGGAATTATCAAGTTTTTATTATATATTTTTTTTACTCTTTAAAAAAGGAAACATATACATATGGTTCCATGTGATGTCAACACTATAAGATGAGCAATGGACAAAAAAATGTCCGGATTGCTTTTGATAATCTAGGACAGGCACTTGAAATTGGGACACTGATTTATTGAAGCCTGTATCACCAAAGTTTTTGCAATGAATGAATGACAGAGAGGACAAAAGGGAGAAATGCAGAGAGAGGAGAATGTGTGTGTGTGTGTAAAAATGTCTTCTTGGCAGTTCAATTTAATAGTCAAGAAAGAGATGAATGAAAAGACTAAATGAATGAATAGGGAGAAAAAAGTATGTAATGTAAAGTAGTATGTAGGCCTATACTATACAAAGTATACTCTAAAAAAGGCTGGGTTGTTTCAACCCAATGTTGGGTCAAATATGGACTAAACCAACCATTGAGTTAAAAGCTAATAAAAAATGTAACCAAATTTAACAAACAGTTGGGGTAGTCCATAGGACAACATTGGGTTGAAACAACCCAGCATTTTTTAGAGCAAGTTAAGTAACAAAATAATACCTAAATGACCTATTATTAAAATCTACAGTATACAACACAGTACAGTCGGTGCAATACTGTATCCCACAATGCAGTGCACATAACTTAACCTTCCATATTCCAGAAAACCATGCAGGTTGTCACAGTAATGTGACTGCTATCAGTCACCATGAAATTACATTTTACTTTTTTGTGTCACACACACGGAGCAAAAAAATATTTGTGATGACATGACTGAATACTTAATTGTTTGCATAATGCAAGTACATCTTATATATCATTAATAAATTGTATTTGAATTCAGAGACGTCTAACGCCTCTAACAGGCCTATTATGTTTCGACTTTTCCAGCAGTTTCATTGGATTTCCCACAGAAAAAAATATGTCATTGACAGAGATTGATTAAACCAGCAATGCACATGTGTGCACACAGATACACAGACAGACAGCAGTGGTTTATTGCTTTTCCCAAGAGTTCTGGCGTCATTATGTCCTATAAAAGGATCGTTCCCACTGAGACCCCAAGTCTAGCATCTTTTCCTTTCCCGTCTCCCACTGTTCAGCTGGGGATTCTTGACCATGCCTGAAGCATCACCATGGCAACAGTTACAAGTTGGGAGTGACTGTGTCAAGAGAAGGGGATGAGAGTCCAGGGGCCTTGGAGTGTAACCGAGGGCCACAAAACAATGAGCTGTTAATGAGGACTGGAAAATAGGAAGTTTCAGGACTTTCTGGTTCATTTGCCAACCCTTATCATTTTGGCATAAGTCATTGATAGAGTGAGAACAATAAAGGCTATCCAAAAGAACCTACACTGTAGCTCCCCTATTACCACCACCATTAAACTTCACAAAATTTGCATTTTATATGTCCTTTCATCCCAATTGCATTCTCCTGCTATATATGATCATGTTTAGTAGCTTAAAGGTGCTCAAAATAATCTTCTCGACCTGAGTTCATTTTACAACTGAAGAAATTAATGATGCTTTAGACAAGTCTGTTTAAAATGTTCACTCACATAAGATGGAGCCTTTAGTCAAATCCATGGTTTAGCTGTTTGTTGTACTTAAGAGATGTGTTCATAACCTAAGGTTGAAAATCTGTCCAGACGAAGGCATCCTTGTAAATCGAATGGAACACATACTGTATATTACATTGGTGTTTTTACCCTCTGTAGGTTAGGTTAAGTTAGGTTACTTTATTTATACCTGCACGTAAATTTGTTTTGCAGTAAAATGACAGGTAACTTCCATCCTTGACACACAATTTCAAAACACATTCAGAAACATAATATAAACACAACAAAATCACAAAAACAACATGTATGTTACCTGTGATGGCAGCATTTTTCAGGTTTTGGACACAGACAAGGGTGCCCTATGCCCTGTGATGATGGACAAGACCACAGGAACCAGATGAGTCCTCTGCACAATCTGACTTTGCTGCAGACTGGAATTAAACTGCTGGTTTCGTCTGGCCAGAGGAAAACTGGCCCCCCAACTGAGCCTGGTTCCTCCAAAGGTTTTTTCTCCATTCTGTCACCGATGGAGTTTTGTTTCCTTGCCGCTGTCGCCTCTGGCTTGCTTAGTTAGGGACACTTAATTCCCAGCGATATCATTGACTTGATTGCACAGATACTATTTAAACTGAACTGAGCTGGATGATGACATCATTGAATTCAATGATGAACTGCCTTTAACTGAAAATTGAGTGTTTACTATTGTCACTTTGCATTATTGACAATACTTTCCTAATTAATACTGTTCAGTTGCTTTGACACAATCTGTATCGTTAAAAGCACTATATAAATAAAGGTGCGGAATTGATGTAGCTGCCATTTTGGAGATCACATGAGATCATATCATTGGACAATTTCAATCACTGAATAAATTAATAATGGGTGACAAACTTGTCAATAGGGTATTTCTGCAATAGTACTGATAATGAACAATGTTCAGCAAAAATGCTTCATTCATAATCACAGGCTTTTTGGGGGTAACACCGAGAGTTACGTACTCAGATTACTTTTTCAAGTAACTAGTAAAGTATGCGCTACTTAATAACAGAAAAAAATCTGAGTGTACTTTTTTAAATAAGTAAACAATATTTGTGGTCATATTATGGGACCTGACAAGCTCTGCTGTCACCACGTTGAGTGAAATTGGGACTTAAATGCAGATAGTGTTGTGGAACATGTGTTTTCTGTAACCTAGACTAATGGAACATGCATATACTCATCTTCACTCGCACAGAAACAGATTCATATCCTCAGAAGAATAAAAAACTGGAAATTCAAACTCATAATATGACGCAACTGCCAAAATTAAATATGCTTAAATACAAAGTCCTTTAATCCATTTATTAACAGTACTTTGTGCTGGACCTTGATGATCTAATTCAACCATATAATGAGCAAAAATGATGTAGGGTAAACAACTTTGTTCGCATTCTTTTTTTTGTAAAGGCTGAAGAGTGTTGAACTTTCTTCTATTGTATCCTATTCTTCATGCAAACCCAGAATGGCAGCAAGCTGAACGAGTTGTTTGAGCTGCACCTTACAGATATTACATTACATTTCTTTCAGCCTGAGGCTCATTCATTTAATTTGGTACGAAAGGGCTTTTAAGTGATGTGTAGCCAAGTATGGTGTCCATACTCGGAAGTTGTGCTCTGCATTTAACCCATCCAAGTGCACACACACATACAGCAGTGGTGGGAACAGAACACACACAGCAGTGAACACACACCTGGAGCAGAGGGCAGCCATGTGCTGTGGCGCCCGGGAAGCAGTTGGGGGTTCGGTGCCTTGCTCAAGGGTCTCACCTCAGTCGTGGTATTGAAGGTGGAAGAGAGCACTGGTCATTCAAAAAAAATAACTTTCTTAAAAAAAAAAAAAACAAGCAGTCTCAGCCCAGATTTAAAAAGGAATGCAAAAGACAAGTAATGCATTACTTTCCATAAAAAGTAACTAACGTAATTAGTTACTTTTTTTAGGGCGTAACGCAATATTGTAACGCATTACTTTTAAAGGTAACTTTCCCCAACACTGATCACAGGTGTCTGTATGAAGTCTGAGACTTCGTGCACCTTGAAAGTCAATAGGCATTTACGGTCCATTTTACTTTGGAAAAAGGATTATTTGTGGAGAACCTCGTCCTTACTTAAGCAACAACTTTTGAAGAAGCTTTTTGACCGTGACTTGACTATTTTCAAATCTATCCTTATTTGTGATTATTGCTGTAACCTTTATTATATTATCCAGCATTAATTTAGTGTTAAATAACTGTTTGCAAGGCTAACGACAGTAGCCTAAAACGATTAATTACTACTAGGTGATGCATTTTAAAATGTCAGATAGAATATCTGAACACAGACTTGCAGAAAGAGTAAATTCATCATTTATTTCAAATTCTCATTATTTACAAATATGCATATTACAAATGGCAGCTGTCTTTGATTCTGTTAATTTAACATTTCATATAAACAAAACTAATGTACAGCATATTACCATAAATACAGTTTCTGCCAGCATTAAATCTCTCTTTCGTCTGTAAAGTGCATCAGAGTTGAAGGAACCCAACATGTACAAATGGACACACACCGCACACACAATTTACTTCAACACATTTGCTTTGGGATCTTGAATTATTACATACATGATTTTAAATGAAGTTCTGCATCATTATTTTGTACCGTAACTCAAGTAAACAGTCAATTTGACCTGAATCAAAGGGCAAGTTAAAATCAATAACCCACGTGACATGAGAGTTCAGTCACTTACTGTGGTCTGTTTGACTGTGGCAGCTCTGTTCATTTCGACGTCGCAAACAAAACACATATTGAAAGAAGTTTCTGGTAGGAATCCTTCCGATGTGCACCGTAACCTGCACGGAGCACTCGAGTGTTCTGAGGTAGAGCTAAAGACAGTGCTGGACGAGACTCTCCTGACAGTTTCCATCAAAGTCCTGAAATGGGAGGCCAAACTCGCAGTGACCTGAATCAGCGAAGAGCTCTGAAAGTAGCAGTCATTCGGCTCGGATCCATTACAGTGCCCTGCAGACTGTCAATTCTGGGCAGACCCAATGAATGGCTCCTTTATTTACTGGCATTCTGCAGGTTGAGTTGACCATTGACACAAAACCCTTGACATCCAGCAACTAAAGTCCTTCTCGTGTATTAAATTAGTTTACGACATGTTATAATAAACGCAGATAACATCATCAAGCCGCTACTCAGAGTACCAGATATTATCTCCACATGGGTTGGGCAGCCGGTTTGGGAATTTTAGGCCCTGGGATTCTGGTGCCTGGGGTCTTGTTTGTCTTGGCTTTGGCTGCACTTATGATGGCTGTTCGGATTGTCTTTGCAGTTGTAGCAGCGGTGGGAGAGTGTATGGTGTGGAGAGTCTGAAATTCAGAGTTGGGCGCAAGCCGTTTGGACACACGAAGTGGCGAGCCCCTTACAAACTGCTCGCCATGCTTGTCCTTATCCTGGTTCAACTTCTCAGTAGCATTACCTTTTTGTTTCCCCGTATCACATGGTGCGTTCAGCTTCTGGGGTGCACTACCGCTGTGCTTGAGTTCATTTTGAACGCCAGCGAAGCGCGTCGCTAGCGATGTGTGAATGGACTTGGGGTGTGTAGGGGAAGGACGCGACACCTGACTAGCTGACAAGCCGTCGGCAGGAGTTAGTTCTGCCTTTGTGCGCACTCTTGGGATCCCGCTGCTGTTGGAGGGCCCTCCTCGTTGTACCAGCAGTCTTTTGGTTGGTCCTCGAGTAGGTGTCTTTACCAGACGGGAATCATCCTTGGCATGCGGTGAGTTTGCACCATCTCGCTCCTCGGCTTCCCGCTCTTTCTTCCATTTGGAGCAGTGATTGGTGGTCGGCCGCGTCACGGTTGGAGAAAGGCTATCGTAGGAGCGTAGGGCCCTCACTAGGGTGTGGCACTCCAGCGTCTCGCCAATCCCTGGGTAAACGTGCTCTCTTTCTGGGCTACAGGATTCCTGGGATAGAGGAGGAGGAGAAGAAGATGCATTTGGCCACGTCTCTCCTAACAGACTAGTGGCTGTTTTGGCTTCTGTCTGTGGTGTTACTCCCTCTTTGCCATTTACACACTCTTTATTCTTAGCATCCGCCGAGGTATCGGTCTCTATCTGCGTCAGCCTTTCAGAGACGTCTTGAACCAGTTTCTCAACTTTCAAAACTTTGTCAGGGGATAGTCCTGTGAGCGGCAAGACATTCACTGCCCCCTGCTGATGTGACATGATACTTGTTTTTCCCAAAGCAACAAAAGCGTTATCGCTGGGGACTGTCCTTGTATTCAACCTAGAATGGCTTTTCACAGCGTTTGAGGAAGCCATTGCATCTCGCTGCAGGTCACACGCTGAATCTGTGTTTAAACGTAGAACTTGTTTGAACTTATTTATCCCTTGTTTAGTTGCCTCAGAGTCTGCATCACTCTTCTGTAGGGAATGCCTAAGCTCAGATTCTCTGCAGAGATTGAGAACATGACGGTCTCCACCCTCTGATTCGCAGTGCTGTTGGTTATTAGATTTCATATTTCTCTCGCCGGACCGGAGGAAGTACTGCGAGAGCCTGCGCAGGCTGCGGCGGCTCCCCGTGTAACTCAAGCTCCTCTGCAGCGCGTGCTCCAGCTCAGAAGACTCCCGCTCCGCTTCCAGTCCGGTGCACAGAGCCAGAGATCGACGCCTTTCCACATTCTCACGCTCACGTGCCAAACGCCGCTGCTCTTGTAATTCCCTCTCGGTGTTCTCCTGTTAGGAAACAAATATGAACAAATCATGAATATGTGATCTTCATTTCCATAAATCAGTTTAAACCAGCCATTTTAATGAACTGATTGACATATTTACGTCATCACTTAATGTTAATGGAAGCCACTGGACATTTTTCCATGTATTAAAAAAAAAATACATAGTGTATATTATACAAGTAAATATAGTGTATATTACCGCATACAGTTGGTGGATATGAACAAAAATGTCTACATTTTATTAAGTGCCTTTATTTTGCCCTTTAATCTTTATTTTTGCCTATTTACATGCTTTTTATTGCCATTGTCTGCAACTAGCTTTTTACTATATATGTGACCTTGGACCACGAAACCAGTCTTAAGTGTCAATTTTTCGAAATTGAGATTCATAAATCATCTGGAAGCTGAATAAATAAACTTTCCATTGATGTATGGTTTGTTAGGATAGGACAATATTTGGTCGAGATACAACAAAATCTGGAATCAGAGGGTGCAAAAAAATCTAAATACTGAGAAAATCATCTTTAAAGTTGTCCAAATGAAGTTCTCAGCAATGCATATTACTAATCAAAAATTAAGTTTTGATATATTTACGGTAGGAAATTTACAAAATATCTCAGGTTTTTTTTTTTTTTTTTTTTTATTTTTTTTTTTCGAACATCTTTACTTAACATCCTAATGATTTTTGGCATAAAAGAATACATGTATTTTGGGCTATTGCTAGAAATATACCCGCGCAACTTAAGACTGCTTTTGTGCTCCAGGGTCACATATTTTACTTTGTAAAAAAAAAAAAAAAACTACACATTCACAATGTTCAATTTAATGTTCAATGTTTGAATGACTGTTTGGTTGAAATGATTCAAAAGAAAAATCTTGCAATATGATTGGGATTCACATATCAAATAAAGTCGATGTTTTCCTGTTGTTTAGTAGAGAATTTATATTTTCAATAATATTACCAAGCAATTAAGCATCAGTTAAGTGGTTGCTATGAGTCACATTTACATGAAACATATTTTTGTAAGAACAGATTTTCAGATTAAGACTTTTGCAGCTCTAGAGACAGGCAAGTACTTTGGACATTTTAAACTATCTAATTGTTGTCATTTAAAGAGACATGATGCTGCTCACCAGCACGGCTCTTTGGAAGCGATGGCAGAAGCAATGGAAGATATAACAGGCCTCCTCCAGTTTAAAGGACTTGTCATCTTCACAGAAGAAATCCACAAGTGCCTTACTGGTCCTCTGTAAGCTTTCCAGCTCATCCCGAGCTTCCTGCAGCCTCACTCCCACAACCTGAATGAAGACATGATGAACTGAAAAGACACTTCAACATCTGTGAATGGGATCTTGACATTAATAGGAACGAACCTCTAGAAATGCTCTGGTCTGCTGCTCGATTTCAGCATCAGACTGAGCTCTGACTCGGAGTTCAGCGACTCTGCTTCGCAGTCGAGAAAGGTCCTCCACCACAGACTCTTCTGACAACCTGAGCAGAAGAAGAAAAACAACAAAACGACTTTTAGCGATTTAAGTTTTCTTTCTAACATTAACCACTGAGGAACATGATGTCCTAAGTGCAATGTTTGTGAAAATATTTTAAAAAAGAAGCAATTTCACAAAACCCATGAAAAAAATGAGAAGTTGAGAAGATGTCACAAAAATCAAAGCCTATTTTTAAATCATTATTTTCTAAATTTCTCCAGATTTTCTTCATTAATGTGAAATATTCTTTCGATTTTGGAATGAAATGTGACTTAGTCATGATCCACTGATATTCTACCGGATTGGGAGCTTGGGGAATTTTAACATGGTTTGTTTGCATCCTGACCTTGAAGCTGGACCGACGTGACTCAAGCGGCTGGGAAACATCAGCAAGTCTTTATCCTTCTTTACAGCCTCCTGTAAGTGAGAAAAAAAAAACTCATACAAAATTTTATTCAGTCCTACTGATTCCATTCTATCACAATAACCACAGCAGCTTTGTTTACGTTAATTTAATCTATTAAAGCGTGACTCGTTACACGTTTACCAGTGACACTTACCATGCCGACAAAATGGAGGAGGTTCATGCCTGGTTTGTTGGCTTTGGTGTCGGCCAATTTGAGTAAAGAGGAAATCCTGAATCCTGCAGCATTCCCAGCATAACCTCCCTGAGAGCACAAGAGACCTCAGACTGACTTCCTACCAGGAGATGCGTGTTGATGCATAAGCGTCAGATAAAACACTTACAGCGTTCATGTAGTTTCCCGCCTTGAGCACCAGTCGCAGGATGTAGTGCAGCTCCGGGCAGCTCAGCAGCTCTGCACAAACAACACATGAGCGTCAACCCCATCAATGAAACCTCCATCAGGATCCACTTACACAATCAAACACCAGAACAAAACTCCATGAAAGGCTGAGCACAAGATACTTTGTGGCTCGCCCCTAAACTTAATTTAGGAGGTGAGCTATAGCTTTCAGGTCCAAACAAATCTAGAGAGAGGAAGTTTTTACCTCGAGCAGCCTCCCGCAGACATCTGGCCGCCACACAGAGAGAGGTCACCGCAGGGTCAAACTCCTGCTGGAGGATCATGACGTCCAGACGCATGCGAAAGCTAGTGAGAAAGATGATGATGATGATGATGATGAGCGGACAGTGAAAGAAACTATGACGCGTTTATATTGGAGCATTTAGTCGTGAACTCTTACCTGGGTAACTCCACCAGAGAGAGAATGAAGAGATCCGGCTCTGCCAGTAAACTACGGTCACCGCTGAACTTTTTCAATCTGGCCTCCTGGACAAAAAGAAACACAAATACAAAGTAGATTCATATGTGATGATGAATACCGCACAGTGTATACTAGGGTTGCACAGTATACCGGTAATACAGTAGTATAGATACTAAAGGCAATGCCAGTATTAGATTCACTGGTTGTCAACTTTGGTTGCCTGATTGGAGTGGGATTTTGATGATATGGAGTGAATAAATCACACACCACTATTTGAGGTTCCAACAGGAACCAACTATTCATTTTTAATTTCATTAATACTGTAATTTGCTCATTTTCGTCCTGTAAGGTCTTCAAGATCCCATTAGTTTTAATTATATAAAGTTTGTACAAACACTCTCAATTACTGCACTTATTTCTCTTCTGAGCTCCGTCTGTTTCATGCATGTCTTTGAATTTAAAGGCTGCTCTATTGCAGTTAGCACAAACTATTTGTAAACCGGCGTACAAGAGTAATGCAAGTTATATGCTGTTAACATAAATAGAGGCATTTTCTTTACTGTAACTGAAAGATTGCTTCTGCCACAGCGCACATATTCAACTAATCGACATTTATCACCTGCCAGAGTGGCTGGTGCATCTCTGAGTATTTCTGTTTTCATTTATATATACACTCAGCAAAAAATGAAATGTCCCTTTTTTAGGATCCTGTATTTTAAAGATCCAAATAAACTTTACAGATGCACATGCACCTGTGGAACAGCTCGTAAGACAGGTGGCAAGCAATTAAGAGGACAGTAATATCTTAGGACCTTAAAGAGACCTTTCTATTGAAAAGCACCAGAGGAAAGATGCCCAAGGTCCAGGTGAACATGCCATAGTCCTGCTGCAGGAGGCATGAGGACTGAAGATGTGGCCAGAGCTATAAAATGGACATCACTTTGACATAGTCACGTCTGATGAATTGCTCTTAATTGTAATATAGAAACATAATTTTTCTGTGAAGCCGCTTTGCAACGATGTGTATCATGAAAAGTGCCATACAAATAAATGTGAAATGAAATTAAATCGAATAAACTGTAATGTACATAATGTAAGACGCACAAGAATACAAATAGGTCTGGGCAATAAAACGGTATTGATATTTATCGATGGTACACCTTCTTCGATAACGATATAAAAAATGTTCGATATAGCGCACAATATAGGCACGTGCTCTGAGTGACGCAGACCGCACACACAAACACGAACACATGCTGAAATGAGTGCTGTGCCTGCCTGTGATGAGGAGATTGTGAATAAAAAAATGAATATTAGTCGAATTTAAAATAAACATTTGCATTTGAATGTTAGGAGTGCATCAGGGAGCGTCATCAGTGGCGCACAAGATGATGTAAGTGACGTTGTTGCATTTGAATGTTTTGTTAGTCTAGCCCACGAGACGCGCCGCTGCTGCGTTATTCATTCAAAATATTAGAGAAATATAGAAGCTCAATGCGGAGAAGATCTTGATTAGGTTAAAACCGAAACCAAGCCATTCACACAGAGGCTAGCAGGCATTTTTAACACGGACATATGATTGCGCCACTCGGTTCCACAAAGGTTAAAATAGTTAAAATAGTAAGTTAAAATAGTTTAAACTCTTAAAAAACGCGTCGCGAATGTGTGGAGGTTTATTGCTTTTCACTGCGTCTCATGTTTTTAAAGGCAACCTGTATGATCGGCAATTCGGCTCTTTGGATTAAGCAATGCATAAATACATGATGCTGTTTTGTTCATAATTGTTTATGCAATTTACGAAATTATATTTGATTTATATGAGTTAATTTAGACGTAATGCACGTTTTTTATAGAGTTACTTCCTTGCGTTGACAATTTAAATGCACTGCATTATTTTGCTCATTGCGCCCTCCTGTGGCCTCGGGAGACAAGCCAAAAGTTTCCTTAAAACCTATTTAATCTGCATATAAAACATTAGAAATGAGATATGTTTAATTTTTATTGTGTGTTTGGCTGTTAAAACAAAAAATATTTGTTGTTTGTCTCAATAAATTGGGTAATTTAAAAATACAGTGGTTAAATTTAAACCTTTTTTTATTGCTCTTTGTTTTAAAAAAGGTTATAAAAAATGTCAATAATTATCGACACCGAATGATATGAAACACTATCGTCGATACATTTTTTAACTATATCGCCCAGCCCTAAATATAAATATCTTGATGGAGGAGTGGAATAACATCTCACAGCAAGAACGGTCAGATCTGGTGCAGTTCACGAGGATGAGATGCACTGTAGCACTGAAAGCAGCTGCTAAACATACAAAATACTCACTGCAACTTTTAATATTGGCCCCTCTTTGTTCAGGGACTCTTTCAGTTTGTCACATGCCTGTCAAACTTGTTCAGTTTGTCTCAGTGGTTTAAATTATGTTAAAACAAACATTTACACAAGATAAGAAATTCGCAGGAAATAAAAGTAGTTGAATTTGAGAGGACATTTCTTTTTTTGCCGAGTTTAAAGTAAATTTGGTTTAATTTGAATATGTACTGAATATCTGAATTGTGAATTAACACTATTGTGTGGTACCATGCAATTTTGTATAGTATCACTATATATATGTTTATGGTATCATGACAACCCAAAATGCACTTTTTCCTCCCAAAAGTAAGTGAAACAACATCCAGTTATAATTCTAGAAAAAAGTTTTAATCCAGTTTTGGTCAATTTTTTTTTTTACATTTCTCTAGACTTCCCTAGAGTGCACTGCATTGTGCGACACGTGATTCTATATGGTGTGCTGCACATTTTTCACCCAGCTCTTCTATATAATGGCAAGTACATACTGTACTCAGCAGTGCTGCAAGGGGATATAGCAGGCAATAAGGCCCTGATATACTCTCTGTGAAGTTCTTCATTCAGCGGTAAAAAGAAATTCGAAATAGCTGCATAATGGTATACTGTTAGCAAACAATCTGATACCATGCACGCAGCTGGAAGCACCATTTAGACGAGTGTAAAAGTGTGCTGCATACCATGCTCTCAATTACACAACATAAATGACAGTTTCTGATAATCAGAAACTGTAACAGGAGATCATGCAGAGTAAACAGAAGATTTCAAACAAGCAGCATCACGTCTAAATCCTTCTGATATGAACCAGACTGAAGCGTGAAAGGACAGACGTGTCTGTTTCTGTGAAGCATGGTGTCAGAGAGGATACAATACCTCTTCATTATCAGGCAGCAGCTTGCAGAGTTCTGCCAGTTTCTCGGCTCCGTAACGCTCTCCGACCCCTCGTCTCACATCCTCCACAATCTCCCTAGCAGCACTGAGGGAAGAGCAAACACTGAGAATTACATCACTTTCAAGCAGCAAAAAAGAAAAGAAAATTATTTCAACAAAACTACTTTGCCACTTTGATTTTGAAAAAGTGTTTTTAGTACTTTAATTTAAACTAAACTAAAATGAGAAATGCTGCTTTGGCAACTAGCGTAAATAAAATAAGCTTTTTTTTTTTTTTTTTTTATTGCAAGAAATAAAAATGTTTTATTGTTTTAGTTAACAATATAACACTGGTACACATGTATGCAATTACAATTGCGTTAAGTGTCCCTTCTGTTTTGGTGTCTATAGGCATATAGTGTGAAAATTAATAGTGCATACTATAGATGGACAGAGAAAGGTCAGAAAGTGATCTTAACACACTAACATTCATATTGTTTACATTTTGTGGTAATGCCTGTAAAATACCGTTTTTTTTACATTTCACCAGTGCAACATCTTGCCCCCAGACTTTCATTATAAATGAAAAACTTTTTTGTATCTGGACAGAGTTTTGAATCTGGTCCAGTTGATCATAGTTGCTAGTAAATACAGCTTCACTTGGTTCCTCAGGCCAGAGGAAATGAAACACACGCACACACAGGTTTGTATTTGTGAAAAGTGGGGATAGGCGTAGGCGTAATGGTTTTTATACTGTACAGACCGTATATTCTATTGCCCTACACCAACCCTACCCCTAAGCCTACCCCTCACAGGAAACTTTGTGCTATTTCAGATTTTAAATACACTCCATTCTGTGTGATTTATAAGCGTTTTGAAAAGTGGGGACATGGGGTAATGTCCTGAAAAGTCACCTTCTCCTTGTAATACCCATGTCATACCTTTGTCATTATACAAATGTATGTCCTCATTTGTCACAAAAACGCACACACACACACGGTTCTTTTGCTTGCATCAAAAGAAGCTTAACAAGACCACACTGGTTTATGTTTTTTTTTCTTTTTTATGACCTAATTGTTAATATCAGAGAATACTGAAGGCCCTTGCGGGTTCCTCATTGAGTGCAAAATGAAAAAAAAATGATAGGTACGTGGGTCTACAGCAACAAAGGCCTGCTATGGCCACGGCTGAGCAGAATTCATACTACTACACTTCAAAAGTGTGCGCTTACACACACAGGGAAGTGTGTTTGTCTGTAAAAGCACTTCTCCGTAATTCCTCCACATGTTCTGACAGATATTAGTCCCATGGAAGAGCTTTTCAAACTTAAATGGGCACTGCTGCACCCATATATTTACTCAGCAAGCAAGTGCGGACATGAAAAAACAACCCTTTTTCATAAAACAAAGACCAATGCATTGAAAGGGAAAAATAATGATTTATGGCTTATGATTTTCTTGTATGAGCTGCTTTCACTCTGTAACACTGGAATGGATCACATTTCACTGGAAACACCTGAATCGAAATTGACATTTAATCTTCATGCAAATTTTGGAAAGCCACTGCAGAGATCAGGTTCCATTTCTCATCATGGCTCATTTGGCCAAAAAGCAGGTGTGACCTCTGACCACGTTCACTGACCGTCAAACCCAGCTGTTCTGACAGGACAGCATCTTCTCAATACTTGTCACCTGCCCCCACGGCCCTTTTTCATTCACACATCCATCCTCCATCTGAGAGCAATCAACAGCTCAAAAATAAACACAGCCTGCAGCTACTGCCTGTTTAAAGTGTTAAGACGCTCCCTCTAGGACACCTTCACTTCCTGTTTGTAACAAATGGGACTACGTCACTGCCCCTATTTTTAAAACAGCCAATAAAGATGATGTCTATAGAGCAGGGTGGCCAATATAATGTGAGACCCTGGAGCACAAAAGCAGTCTTAAGTCGCTGGGGTACGTTTGTAGCAATAGCCAAAAAAAACACATAGTAAGGGTCAAAATTATCAATGTTTCTTAATGCCAAAAATCATTAGGATATTAAGAAAAGATCATGTTCCATGAAGACATTTTGTAAATTTCCTACCGTAAATATATTAAAACTTAATTGATTAGTGATATGCATTGCTAAAAACTTCATTTGGACAACTTTACAGATGATTTTCTCAGTATTTTTTTACACCCTCAGATTCCAGATATTCAAATAGTTGTATCTCGACCAAATATTGTCCTATCCTAACAAACCATACATCAATTGAAAGCTTATTTATTCGGCATTCAGGTGATGCATAAGTCTCAATTTCCAAAAATTGACCCTTATGACTGGTTTTGTGGTCAGAGTCACTAGAAGATTAATACACTTCCTCAATTTTTTTGGAGATAAATGTCCAAATATCGTCTTTCAATTGGCCTGGCTGATATATACTGTTCATAACTAGTTAAAATTAAACCAAAACTTACATTTTCAACTGCCGCAGAAATATCCCAACATTCATGCTGCGTTTTGAGTCAAGCAGCGTAACCTGCAAATACAATTTAACATTGTACATTGAACATAATCAGCACACAAACTCAGACAATTTTGCAAAAGAGACCTCGTAGTTTAAATGAAACGATAGAAGTTGTTTAAAAGTCTTCACTAACCATGCTGTAAATATCGAAAAAAAAAAAAAAATTGAGCATCTTTAAAGTTTTGCAAGCCAATCCATTGTTTCTGAACAATTTAACTGTATCAAAAAAAAAAAAAGAGCAATCACAATTACAGCAAATATTTTTTAATTGAACACATGCAGATGGCAGCCTTTAGCATTGCGTCTTGCCGTTTTTCAGCATCTTGAGCCATAAGCTTTGAAGTTAAAAGTTTAACTTTTATAAATCTCTAATCTATTCTATTCTAGTGCTCCATTCAGCTGCTTATGAACACAAAAATGTCCTGTGTCTGAAAGTTATCTGATGGTCATGACCTTAAAGCAACAACACAGGGCTTTCATAAGACCAACAAGTTCATGTTAAAAATATGTAGTTGTGTGCATCCTTAGCTCCATCCATGTGTTGGATCCATGATTTTTATAATGAAAAAGCGTGCTCTTACTTTGTCCACACTCGTCTCTTGTGGAGACCCGCACTGCCGTAAACTACGCCGGAAGCCGTTGACCCGGTCGGGCTTGTCAGCCTCTTTTTGCCCAAAGAGCTCATCCAGAGAGTTCAGGTCAATGGAAAGCTCGCAGTCCTCATCCAGAGAGCCGGTCCAAACGCTCTTACGGCCCTCCACACGCTCTTTGGGGATCCGCTCCCAGTTGAGGTTGCGAAGCCGGTGTTTGCGACCAGAGTCGGCTCGGGTCAGACCGCTGGCTGAGACAGGAGGAGGAGGAGGAGGAGGAGGAGGAATGGGGGATCGAGGGTGGTGCGCAGGGACGGTGGCCATAATTTCACATTACAGTTTTTTTGGGATCACAAAGTATGTTCCATGAAAATTCAAAGACTTTAGTTTTCAGACAAATGGTAACCACAGATGAAGAGTCCACACCTAGACACTGTCCCAGGTCGTCCTTACGGTTGTGATGCATAATCTGCAGCAGGCAACACTGGCGAGTATACTGAAACAACAACTTTTTACACGCAAACTTTCCTAACAGCAAAACAAATAATAGTGACCTGACCCAAAAGCAGGCCTTAAGTTCGCTGGGGGATATTGTAGCAATAGCCAAATACATTGTAGGTCAAAATTATTGATTTTTCTTTGATGCCAAAAATAATTAGGATATTAAGAAAAGATCATGTCCCATGAAGATATTTTGTAAATTCCTACTGTAAATATATCAATTTAATTTTTGTTTAGTAATATGCATTGCTATGAACTTCATTTGGACCACTTTAAAGATGATTTTCTCAATATTTAGATTTTTTTTTTGCACCCTCAGATTCCAGATTTTTTAATAGTTGTATCTCGGCCAAATATTAACAAACCATACATGAATGGAAAGCTTATTATCAGCTTTCAGATGATGTAACAAATCTCAATTTCGAAAAATTGACTCTTATACTGTTTTGTGGTCCATGGTCACATAGGAAGCCACAAATCTAGATATACTACCAAACTCATAAATAGCTTGTGACTAACTAATATTAGTTTGTGAACTACAAACAAATAGCTGTACTTTTATATATGATCATTCAAAGTTTGGGGTTGGTGAGATTTTTTAAATGTTTTTTGAAAGAAGTCTCTAATGCTCTACCAATGCTTGACTTTCTTTGAATAACACAAATATAATATTAATATAAAAATAGTAATATTGTAAACTATAGCTAACATTTAAAATAACTGTTTCTCTATTTAGATATATATAATAATATATATATATATATATATATAGAATTTTCTATAATATTTATATATACATATACAGTGGGTACGGAAGTATTCAGACCCCCTAAATATTTCACTCTTTGTTATATTGCAGCCATTTGCTAAATCATTTAAGTTATTTTTTTCCTCAATGTACACACAGCACCCCATATTGACAGACAAACACAGAATTGTTGACATTTTTGCAGATTTATTAAAAAAGAAAAACTGAAATTATCACATGGTCCTAAGTATTCAGACCCTTTGTTCAGTATTTAGTAGAAGCACCCTTTTTATCTAATACAGCCATGAGTCTTTTTTGGGAAAGATGCAACAAGTTTTTCACAAACTGGATTTGGGGATCCTCTGCCATTCCTTTTTGCAGATCCTCTCCAGTTCTGTCAGTTTGGATTGTAAACGTTGGTGGACAGCCATTTTTTTAGGTCTCTCCAGAGATGCTCAATGGGGTTTAAGTCAGGGCTCTGGCTGGGCCATTCACGAACAGTCACAGAGTTGTTGTGAAGCCACTTCTTTGTTATTTTAGCTGTGTGCTTAGTGTCATTGTTTTGTTGGAAGGTAAACCTTCGGCCCATTCTGAGGTCCTGAGCACTCTGGAGAATGTTTTCGTCCAGGATATCCCTGTGCTGGGCCGCATTCATCTTTCCCTCGATTGCAACCAGTCGTCCTGTCCCTGCAGCTGAAAAAAACCCCACAGCATAATGCTGCCACCACCATGCTTCACAGTTGGGACTGTATTAGACAGGTGATGAACAGTGCCTGGTTTTCTCCACACATACTTAGAATTAAGGCCAAAAAGTTCTCTCTTTTTCTCATCAGACCAGAGAATCTTATTTTCTCACCATCTTGGAGTCCTTCAGGTGTTTTTTAGCAAACTCCATGCGGCTTTCATGTGTCTTGCACTGTGAGAGGCTTCCGTCGGCCACTCTGCCATAAAGCCCCAACTGGTGGAGGGCTGCAGTGATGGTTTACTTTCTACAACTTTCTCCCATCTCCCGACTTCATCTCTGGAGCTCAGCCACAGTGATTTTTTTGGGTTCTTCTTTACCTCTCTCACAAAGGCTCTTTTTCCCTGATAGCTCAGTTTGGCTGGACGGCTAGCTCTAGGAAGGGTTCTGGTCGTCCCAAAACGTCTTCCATTTATGGATTATGGAGGCCACTGTGCTCTTAGGAAACCTCAAGTGGAGCAGAATTTTTTTTTGTAACCTTGGGCAGATCTGTGGCTTGCCACAATTGTGTCTCTGAGCTCTTCAGGAAGTTCCTTTTGACCTCATGATTCTCATTTGCTCTGACATGCACTGTGTGCTGTAAGGTCTTATATAGACAGGTGTGTGGCTTCCTAATCAAGTCCAATCAGTATAAACAAACACAGCTGGACTCAAATGAAGGATAGAACCATCTCAAGGATGATCAGAATAAATGGACAGCCACCAAAACAACCTGAGTTAAATATATGAGTGTCACAGCTAAGGTTCTGAATACTTAGGACCATGTGATATTCGAGTTTTTCTTTTTTAATAAATCTGCAAAAATGTCCACAATTCTGTGTTTTTCTGTCAATATGGTTTGCTGTGTGTACATTAATGAGGAAAAATATTTAACTTAAATGATTTTAGCAAATAGGTGCAATATAACAAAGAGTGAAAAATTTAAGTGGTCTGAATACTTTCCGTACCACTGTATATATATAATATATATATTCAAATTTGTGTGTTTTTTTTTATTGCTGTGATGCTAAGCTGAATTTTCAGCATTATTACTCTAGTCTTCAGCGTCACATGATCCTTCAGAAATCATTCAGATTTGCAGATTTGGTTCTCAGCAAACATTTATCATCATCAACTGAACAAACGTGACAGTAAATGCATTCATAACGGTCATAAAAAATTTCCATTTTAAATAATTGCTGCTCTATTGAACTTTAGAGTCATCAACAAAACTTGAAAAAAAGTATCAGTTCCCACAAAATATTAAGCATAAAAAACTATTTTCCGCACTGATTGATTTCTCTCAAAACATAAAAAAAGATTGGTACTGCGTACATACATGACATACATTTTAACCTAAAATAACTACCCAGAAATCATCTTGGTTTAATGCAAAAAGTCACAAATCTAAAGCAAAACTTCCTGTTTAAAAACAAGAGCCAAGTTGATCACACCTCCAATAGCATGGCCAGATGGCATCATGCAGTTCATCCTCGCTTGTGTGCTTTAAACACACGAGCACCCGCCGCCGACAAACAATGAGGATTTGTACAGCGATTGGGCAACCCAAAGTGAGCCTACGGGGTCAGGCAGCTCTTGTCACCCAATTAACATGAGGGTATCTGTGATTAACATGTGCTTGTGCTGCTGCCAGTGAAGTGTTTAACCTGAGGTTACACTTTTTTTGGAATGGCCCAAGGTGTTGAGAAGTCCCAGCACGTGAGAGCGCTCAAGCCCTTCCTCCTCCTCTGAGAAACTCCTGCCACATGTCTACACGCCATATGTGATGTTCCTTCCTGCAGTCCAGTCAATTAATGCCAATGAGGCCACAGGACAATGACGGAAAAACACGGAAAAAGTGAAGCTGACACAGATTCAGGATTACTGGCAGAGCAAACAAGAGGTTGTGCTGCCAAAAACATGAGCACGCTGTAACTGGAATCCATGTGTACCTGCACTTCTAAATACTAGTCTGCACCATTTTCCAGTCATTCTTGAGACGTGGGACAAAACAGGTCCAGCAAGGGTAACTGCTATTAGCTTTAAAAAAAAAAAAAAGTTCAATGTTAAATGTCATGAGGGATTAATAATAGAACGCATTTAACACAATTATCACCTTCAATTGAATTTTCTCATTATTATACCAAATCGGTGTTTTTTTTCTGTGTCCTCTCACTACGTCTAAAACAGTGTCCACAGAGAAGGGTTCAATCATTAATATGCAGTAAAATGGATAAAAATGTTTTTTTTTTTTATTATGAAAAAGAGCTTGTTTTATCAAAGGCAACACTTAATAATATCTCCTATCAAAGCAAGGTTGTTTTTTAATGACATGCATGTTTAATAAGATTTAAATTTGCGTCCCCACTTTTTGTCAACACCTTTAGACATTCAATAAAATGTAATAAAATCATGGAATATCAGGGGCAGCTGTCACTCTAAAGGACCCCCTTGCCACAGTTCACCTCTGCAGAGTACAGCAGTGTCAGACAGGCTCTGCTAAGTTTTAGTTTTAGAATATTTTAAATCCTAATGTTAAAATTTCCTGTGTCACAGCCATGATATGCCAACACCATCTTCCAATTTCTGAGGAAAATATATGAAATATTTAGATAATTGTATTCTCCTGAAGCAGGTTCCAGCTTTTGGGTTGTTTTGACCCAGAGGTTGGGTTGTTTTGACTAGCGGTTGGGTTGTTTTGAACCAGCGTTTGGGTTGTTTTGAACCAGCGGTTGGGTTGTTTTGAACCCGCGGTTGGGTTGTTTTGACCCAGCGGTTGGGTTGTTTTGAACCAGCGGTTTTGACCCAGCTATTGGGTTGTTTTGACCCAGCGGTTGGGTTGTTTTGAACCAGCTGTTGGGTTGTTTTGATCCAGCTGTTGGGTTGTTTTGAACCAGCGGTTGGGTTTTTTGACCCAGCGGTTTGGTTGTTTTGAACCAGCGGTTGGGTTGTTTTGAACCAGCTTTTGGGTTGTTTTGACCCAGCGGTTGTGTTGTTTTGAACCAGCGGTTGTGTTGTTTTGAACCAGCGGTTGGGTTGTTTTGAACCAGCGGTTGGGTTGTTTTGACCCAGCGGTTGGGTTGTTTTGACCCAGCGGTTGGGTTGTTTTGAACCAGCGGTTGGGTTGTTTTGACCCAGCGGTTGGGTTGTTTTGACCCAGCGGTTGGGTTGTTTTGACCCAGCGGTTGGGTTGTTTTGACCCAGCGGTTGGGTTGTTTTGACCCAGCTGTTGGGTTGGTTTGACCCAGCGGTTGGGTTGTTTTTGACCCAGCGGTTGGGTTTGTTTGTCACCATACGGTTGGGTTGTTTTGACCCATCGGTTGGGTTTGGTTTTGTCCCAGCGGTTGGGTTGTTTTGACCCAGCGGTTGGGTTGTTTTGACCCAGCGGTTGGGTTGTTTTGACCCAGCTATTGGGTGTTTTGACCCAGCTATTGGGTGTTTAGAGTGCATGAGGTGCATTTTGGGGTGCTTTTAAACAGTATTAAAGGAGTTCACATGTATGCATATTTTAAAAAACTTTTCCAGTAGGGGATGATGAGGTAGTCAGCAAATGTTTACTAAAGCACTTTAACAAGCTAACTTATCGGTCACCTTAAAAAGCCCCATTAGTGGCCCATATATATCGGTCTCTCTCTAACTTTCTAATGTGAGCGAAACCGAAATAGAATGGAACCGAGCAATGGAGTGGAACTTAACCTGACATGCAGTAAAAAAAGTGGCTAGAGACACTAGAAACGCGAAGGCGCACCGGACTGCAGAATGTAGAATTTGCTCCTTTTTAATTCTTTTCAGTGCCACCTGAGCGCGCTCTATCAACCTCTGTTTCTCAAAAAAACAACACATGATAAAAACGGCAAGCAAAAATCATGCCTCACATTTCTACACAGGCAATTTAGTTCAATATACACTTTTAATATTCGCTTTTTGAGAAACTTTATGAAAGTCTTGGAAAGTTACAGTCGTCCTTGTAATATTTCCTTATTAAACCCTGTTATTTTGAAACATCGTAGAAATAAACAACTCCAGTAGAAATGAGTAGAACTGAAACACTTGTTTCCCAAACATGGGAAGAATGTGCAGTTAGTGTCGACCTGCCTTAAATTAAATAGCTGTGCAAATTAAAATGGCAAAGACACGATGGGAAATACTGTTCTATAATGCCAGTAAAAATGTAAACCCCATAAACTCAATTCAAAAAGCTCAGTTTGGTGGAGTGCGGTGCAGCGGAACGAGAGAAGCACAAATAAAACAGTACTTACGTTTCACTTCGTGTCATTACGCATGTGATCCAATTTAGAACAAAATAAAAACGCTATAAAGGAATCCCCCGTCCACTGTGAGAGATTCTCACGCGTGTCTATGAGCATAAAACACCGGCCAACACTCGCTGAACGCCGGAGCGTCCCGTTAACACACTCAGTCTACTGAAGCGAAACTCCCAAACTTTCGGTGCGCTTTCTAAGCACACGCACGCGGGACTTTACCAATCCTACTACGGGAACGTCTTATCTCATGAATATTAATTACGTAACGTGCCACTCGCCTAACTGATCTAACACTTTTTTTTTAATGATCCTTTTTTACAGTCTATGATCTAGCAGAAAGTGCACACTGGTAAGTAGTGGATAGTCCTACTAAATCGTAAAAAATACATTATTACAAAGATTTTTCTTTAAATGATGTTACTAAACGGTCTAGAAAATTAATTCAGCAGCCTCAACGTGACCTAATTCATATTCATACGCCAGGCCTTCTCCTTAGTAGGATTCTTATTTCACTACCAAAAAATTAATTATAATCTTTAAATTATGTTGTAAGAATTAAAATATTTAGTGTATACATATTCACACACATTTGATAGATACATGTACACAAGGTATTGGTGTTCCCTTGTATTTGCCTAGACATAGTAACAAATTAGACATAATCATAGGACTAATCTTCCTATTAGCAATAAATGTTATCTGCATATTTTTGAATAAGCAGTGAACAGAACAGGAGTCCTGAGTGTGCAGCATGAAGCGAGAGAAACAGAATTTAGTGTAACAGCACTGATCTCAGTTCAGCTTCATCCTTTGTTAAAAATACCATCATCCATCCAAGACACAAAAGGCAAAAGTGATTGAGGATCAGCTCTCATACACTGAGAACATTCATATGGGCAGCCTCTGATCTTCTTGTCAGTTCCATTATCAAGGTAAGGCCAGTCGCTGCAAACTTCCTGAGCGCTGGAGAAGGCTTTGATCAGTGCTAGTGATGAGAACCCAAGATGAAGTGAGCCGAGAACTGGTCATGGGAAACAGCACAGTGAGCTTTGGAGCTTTGGCCAGCACCAGGAAGGAAAAAACAGAATCCCCAAAATCAGGAGAAACATGGAAATGAGAGGATATCAGGTGACAGAGCGAGTGTTGAGTCCCGTCACCTCTACATCTGCAGCTTTCTCCCAGATGAACTCATGCTAAGAGGCACAACTCATCAGAACAGGCATTTGTGAGGTTACGCCCCTGTATCCCTCAGCACTGCCGTGCCAGAATAGTATCTTTTGATCAATTTAATTGATCCTTGCTGAATAAAATATGAATTTGCTTAATGTATTTCTATATGAAATATTAAAGTGCCTCACACAAACTCTTTAATAAACGTATAAATGTAAAGATTCCTCAAGATTTCATTTGGTGACATGCAGTGCTGCCACATGACCGTTAGTAGTCTCCTGCACACCTTCTGAATTACAAAGTGACTAAAGGAACACTTGATAGTCTTGTTAACTTCATGGAACGGACACAAACCACAAGATCGCCAGTCTGCATGCCATTTTGGTGGACTGATAAAACCCTGGTGCACCTTGACTTCTGGAAACTGCATAGACGCCATCCAATCAGATTGGACCCTTTGCATTTTTGCATGCAGTACACTCTTAAAAATAAAGGTGCTTCAAAAGGTTCTTCAAGCGATGCCATAGAAGAACCATTTTTGGTTCCAGAAAGAACCATTCAGTCAAAGGTTCTTTAAAGAACCATTTCTTTCTTACGCCACAAAGAACCTTTTGTGAAACCGAAAGGTTCTTCAGATGTTAAAGGTTCTTTATGGAACCATTTAGATCAAAAGGTTCTTCTATGGCATCGTGAATCACCTTTATTTTTAAGAGTGCGCACTATGCAGCAGGCGCTGTGTGAACGGTCCATGGGCGTGCTGTCTGAGACTCTAACTGTACAAACCAGTCCTCTGTGTCATTACTTGAAAAGAATCCTGTTTCATTTTGTCCCTCTTTGCCAAATGGCCCAACAACAAAACAAAGCTACATGAAATGCTAACTGCATGGCAAGATCTATAAAAAGTTTATAATAAGAGTCAATGTTGTACAATAAGTGATACAGCATTGATTATTTTTGAAAGCTGTTGGGAATATGTGTGTTTTCCTGTAAGTGTTTGAAGACTGGTGAAATGGGCCAGTTGTATGCTTAGACACACCTGCATTTGATCACAGACAGAGGCTCTTGGACTTTTAATGGAAGCCAGGTGGCCCTATAGGAAGCCAGAGGCAGCATTCATGCAAAAACGAGACAAAGAACCAGCGAACATGGGCTCACAATTAAACAGGTGATATGCACTGAGCTGGAGGAACATTATTCAAGAAAAAATAGTCAAACGTAAAGACAAACTGACAAGTTAGAGCCCAGACCATCTTAAAACTGAGGATCTAAATATAAGCAGTGCATTAGGAGTTAGTCTCGCAAGTTCATTTATCGTCTTTTTTATCTTTGAATAAGCTGTTCTTGGCCTGAGGCCTGGGAACTGGAAGCTGATAAAGAGAGAGTTCCTATCCTCCTCTCCATTGGAAGGGCATTGTATCCCACATTTCCCACATAAAAAAGTGAATCGTCAGAACCATTGTGAGATCCTGACCAATATATTGCCAGACAAGTATGTTCTTGTTTCTCTCAGATAGAAAATCTAAAAATATGATGATTGCAGGCCAGCTGAAACAAAGGCACATTAATTTTGCAGGCGGCAATATTTTTTGTTTTCACGCAGTTTGGGTGTGATGCAACAACTCAGAATATGCTGCAGTGAATTGATCTGCATGGTGTAATTATTCGTGTGCAGACACACGTTATTTGTGCTTGCACATCTGGTGAAATAACACTATTCCAACTTCACATGGGATTTCCTTAAATGTGATGAAAGGGATGTACACGCACCTATTAAATTCTTCTTGTTCCCAGCGCAGTTATGTTTTCAGAACACACCCATGCACTCTCAATTTAATTTCACCTTTATCTAAGCACATAAAAATATGAACAAACAGATTTATAGATAGTACAGACTCTGTATTCTGATGGGGAGATATAGGAGGAAAAATTATATTTTAATGTTTTTGTGTTTGCTCGCAAAACTTTTGTGATGAAAATAATGTGAGGTAAAAACTATATTTCAGTGCTTTTTGAGCGAAAGCAAAATTTCTTGGAGAATTTAAAAGTTTTACCAGAGAGCGCAAAGTTTCTTGTGGATCCCAATAGTTTTGTGAGAGAAAACAATGTTTTGCAAGAGAACGCAAATGTTTTGCGAGAGAAAACAATATTTCTCAGCAGAGTGCAACAGATTTGCGAGAGAATGCATGCTTTTGAAGTTTTGAGAGCAAATGCAAAAGCATTGACTTACAGTTTTTCCTTATATCTCATATTTTATTCCATCACCATGTCCCTTTAGGACAGTGATGGGCAAACTTGGCCCCTCCAGGCCCTTTCCTGCAGAGATTTGATCCAACCCTGATATGACTCACCACCCTGTAGCTTTCTAGTAGTCTTGAAGATAGTGATTAGCTGGTTCAGGTGTGTTTGATTATGGTTGGAGCTAAACTCTGAAGGAAAGTGGCCTGGAAGGGCCAAGTTTGCCCACCCCTGCTTCCGTGGCTCCGTAGACTCCGTAGACTTCCATGTATAGACAAATAAAAACCCCACTGATACATTTCTCAAACATCTTCTTTTGTGTTCTGCAGAAGAACGGAAGTCTAACAGATTTAAAATGGCAAGAGGGCGAGTAAATTATGACAGAATTTTCATTTTTGGATGAACTGTTCCTTTAATAAATGTAAATATGGGTGGTCAGTCACCAGGGCCTCTATCAATGTAAGTTTATGGAAATGGTTGTTTTTCATCATCTACTAGGGAAGAATCACAAATGCAAAACCATTAGGGCCGAAAAGTTTAGCTGTGGACCGCTGTGCAAACTCAAGGGTCTCTGATAAGCACAGGAGCTTCACTCATAGAGCAGAGTGGTGCCTGACTCTCACCTGTTTTTGACAGAAAGTTTGAAGAATGCTCCTTGTGTGGTAACAGTGATCACACAGTTAATATTCAAAGACCAGTACCTCGTAAAGAAGTCTTTTAAAGTCTGTGACAAAGCGTGGCTGGCACACAAAGGGACATGACATAATAGGCGATGTATAGGGCAGAGACAGGAGAGGACCGTGGAGGGGTGATCATCTATAGACTGTCATTTGCATAGACATTATCCTTCAGACTCTCAACTCAATCAAAAACACTCACTGAACAGAGCAATGTGAACCAGTGATCCTGTTTTCCTCACGAGATTGTGCATATTTGGTCATTTCACCGATTTTATGTCATTTTTTAGTTATTATTGTTACATTTTTTTAATTCTTTATTTTTATATATTAGTTTTATTTTCGATAAATTTATAATTATTTTTTTACAGTATATTCACGTCTTCAGTTATTCATTACCTAGGTAAAATGTGCATATTTTTAATATTTATTTAGTTTGATGTTAGTTCATTTTTATTTTTTTATTTATTTAAAGGTATTATTCACTCTCAGTTATCTCATTACCTTGGTTAGGCCAATTGTATTATTTTAATGTTTGATTTTGTGTGCTATTAGTTTATTTTCAAATGAATTTATTTTCCATTTTTTCGTAATGTAATTATTTATTTTATTCACTCACTCAGTTATCTCATCATCTCATGGTCATACACTGTAAAAAAAATTCCGTAAAATTTACGGTAAAAAAATGGCAGCTGTGGTTGCCAGGACTTTTACCGGTTAACGATACGTTAGCACGTTTTAGATTTTGACCTTAAATTTACCGTTAAATGCGTAATTTCATTAACTGTGATATAATGTTACTATACCAACCATTGTAAGTACTTGACTTGTTTTGGTACTATTGTAATACACTGATAACCACCAAATGCAGGTGGTGATGAGAAAGTCACGTGATGAACCAAAGCCCATCACAAGCATCTTTTAAATAATAACATATATAGAAGGTGCACAATGTCACTCACACAAACACTAAACACCATCATGGTAACAACACGTGATACTGAAATAATGCAATAAACATTAATTTAACAACATTAGGTGTAACACACAACCCTAATATACAAAACCGATAAGAAAAAACTAAGAAGAAACAGTTATTTCAACAAAAAAAACATCAAATTTGAAATGTAACGCAGGGAATTCTGGGAATGTCAATTTACGGTTATTCACTGTAAATTATACAGTCTTTTTCACTTCCAAAAATGGTACACTACCGTAAAATTAATGTCCAATACAGTTTTTCACGTTGGGCTGATTATAATTCTTTTCAGTCCTCTAGGAGCATGAATCGGTGTGTTCTGTGCCATTCTGCCGCGTACGATCGGACAATCAACATGACAAACAGAAGAAAGAAAACAAGCTCCTAATTTTAGAGGTGGGAAACGAGTGTACGTGATTTGTGCCGTGTAAACCTTTATTACTCTCGCTGACACACTCTGTCTATTCAGGCAACACACATTCATTTGTGCACCCTCGGTCGTGTCCATATCAACCTCATTACACCCCTTTCCCAGTTCTGCTATGCCAGCCGATGATGTCATCCTCAGGGAGCCGTTGGCCAGATGCCTCGTATGGCTCGGCCCCTGGAGCTGAGGGCCCGGAAGATTAACGCTCCCATCAGAAAGCGCATCCCTCCCAGCTCTACAAAACTGGAAGGCCCTTTTTACCCCCTCTCAACTCTGGAAGGTCCTCAGTGTTTAAAACTGAATGGGAGACATGCTGGGGCTCGGAGGCGGGCATGGGAGGGACTGCTTTCGGGATTAACCCTCCATTATTTCCACCCCTTCCCCTGCCTCTAGGGTCTGCGGTTCGAGTCTTTCCCGAGGGCTTCTATTCATCTGTCGTATAACAATGCAGCCTACCATCTGCATGGACTGCTAAGATGTTGGTTAAACACGACGCTGTTGCACCTTTGACGGACTGGTATCCGCTTTCCACTTGATCCTGAATTTCCAGAAACATCACCTTGGTGGATATCAGATGACACTGATACAATAAAGTGAGTCGCTGTTCACCTGCATTCACTCTATGAAGGAATAGTTCACCCAAAAACGACAATTGCGTCATCGTTTCTTTCAACCTTTTTTCTTCTGCCAAACACAAAAGCAAAAGTAAATAATGAAAGCATACAGTGACCAGGGGCTGTTGAGTTCAAAACATCATAAGTAACGGCATAATAACTTCTGCACAATATTCCAAGTCTTCTGAAGCCGTAAGAAAGCAAACCTTGAAGGGTTAGCTCACCCAAAAAAATAAAAGTCTGTCATCATTTACTCATGCCCCCATATCATTCCAAACCCTTTCTCATCACTTCCATGTCTAACATATCTGATGTATGCCCATTGGTCAGTGTTTATATATGAATAAAAGCCTAAACTGTAATTCGCTGCTCATTGAAGTGCTCAGATGCAGTACACACTTCCACATATTCAAACTTGGCCCATTATGTTTGGTTTTAAACGAATGCCATTTTGGTACCATTTACATCAAATCTGCTACAAAGTGTCTCATCACATCAAGCTTGAGACTGTGCATATGCAAATGAGATTTGAGAACATCAGTGACAAAAGTTAATGGTGATAGAAAGAAGCGATCGATACTTAGCTGGGAAGAGTTGTGCCATTTTGCATGTGATATTTCAAAAACCTGTGTCTAATGCACAAAATAAATAATGAATGAATAAATAAATGAAGTCATTGTCATTCTATTCACTGCAAACATGCCTTTTTAATGTACATTAGGATTATTATAGATTACACTTAATTCACCAGAATTTTTTTAAATATATATATATATAGCGGTATTTATATCTAGGTTTGAAATTATGTTTCAGCAAATGTTGATTAGTAAATGAATGAATGAATGAATGCTATGTTGTACAAGCATGTAGAATTATCTCACCAACAGAAAAAAAGAGCTGCAGTGCATTTGGCCAGAGAAAATGTAAAAAGCACAAAGGGAGCCGTGGCCAGTGAAGGGTGGCCTGCACAGAGATGAGGGGAAACTCAATTTATCATTGCCAAGTTGTTTTGTCAGGCTAAGCACACAGAAAAGACTAAGCTCTAGCTCGAGCCCTGTAGACAGTAAAAGACAGCAATCAATGCTAATTAGCATTATTAGCAACAATATCCAGCCTCCTGCCTGCCTCTCAGTTTGGACTCTGTTTGGCCTCTCATGGTGGAAAATGTGCTAAAATAAGGAGACCTTGACCAAACCCCTGCAGGACGGAGCCAATGAAAACAGTTCAACACTTCCTCTGTCCACCATCCCTGTTTTTTTGCCCAATCCACTTGACCCTTCAGTGCACTTCTTTATTGTAGGGGCATGTTGTTTACCCAGAGGAACATTTTATTGCTAACAGGTTGCAGAGGTTGACTCATTAACTTTGCCTCAGACGTTTTCCTAAAATCCTTCAGCCACAATAAAACAGAAGGATCATTCTTCAATTGAAGTGGCAATCGACATTTATTGCTATGTATTAAAATTGGTTTAATATGCTATATTCAGTCAAATGAAAGCTTAGGTATATTTGTATTTGTATTTATTTATTGAATCTTAGTCAAATACTAGTACTTCTGCTAATAAGCACTGGTGCTAACTATTTACAGTGTGTCTGTGGTAGCGAGGCAGTAACACAACAGACAAATGAGCACAAATCCAGACTTTTCTAAAATAGGGGCTGCCTGCTATCATGATAGTTTCAAGATCAAATTTAGATAAAAATATGTAAAATCTGTAAATTATCAGCATTACACCACAGAGTCTAATAAAGCATGACGCATGAAATTGTTGGATATTTAGCAGAACTTATGAAAATTAATAAGAAAGAATGAATTCACCATGCACCCCTTAGATCAACCATCACCTACAATAACCTTTACACACAAAATTCCCTCTTTTCTTAAACGGCGACATCCATTGTGGTCCCAGCACAAACATAAACCTGGGGGACATAACTTTTCAATAATATATATAAAAAATATGCATTTTATAATATGTATTTTAATATAATTCAATTGTAGAGGTAGAATTACATCAATATTCACAAAATAAACACATTATTTGTGTTTTTAAATTGTTATATTGTTGCAATTGCATTTCAGGATACATCTCTGATGCATAGTATAGGGACATGCAGGTTTTGTTACACAAAAAATCTCACACTAAACCTTTGAACAGTGTACAAATTGTGCATGCTTCAAATGTAGAATGACCCAGAAACGAACAATACAAACCAGTCAATATTTAAATTCAGAGTTTGTCAAAGTTATAAAATAAATGCGCATAGCAGTTCACATCATTTGGACATTTTGAACATGTTTGAGCTCATAGTAAAATCTCATAGTTTTGGAATCTTGAATCTAATGAGATTACCTGTGGTTCAAAGTGTGAAAACTGCCTTAAACAAAAGCCTCCATCCAGTTTCTGTATTTTTTTTCTTTTGGTGTTAACACTGATCTGGTTAAAAAAAAGAAAAAGCAAATGGATAGATTTAGGTGAACAGATTTAGCTGAAATCAGTCATGTGTTTTTGTTTACATCACTCTCTCTCACACACACACACACACACACACACACACACACACACACACTCACACCATCCTCCCTGGGCTATCTGATGTGAAAATTCAGGGCTGGTCCAAAACTCAAATACAGTCAGATTAAATGACCAGCTTTCAGCAACTCTTAACCCCCTCAGGCAGGAAGAAAAATAAATAAATAAATCAAAATGCTTTTGGAAAGCCTCTTCTCTGGCCTCACATTCTCACGTGAAGGTTAATCCGGCAGGCTTTAGGTTATCATGGGTAACTTTAGATCATTCATTGGCTGCATGGTTAGCACTGGGTTCTGTGGGTGCAGCTATGTAAACATTAGCCCTGGTGTGTTTGAAACAGAAACAGACGTGGTTGGGTCTGTCCCTCTCCCTCTCCTTCATCTGTGGATGGGTTGGGTGTTTAGGAAACCAGCAGGGAGCATGGAGGTGTTGAGGTCTGTCATCCTGTTGTTGATGGTCCACACCTGTCTGTTGTTTTTGAGTCATCTAAGAGAGTTGGTGGTGGAGACTGTTTGGGACATTGGTAAGGTTGATGTTTCATTGGATGTTTACACTAGACTTAAAGGGTTAGTTCGCCCACAAATGAAAATGAGTCCATAAATTACTCACCCTCAAGCCATCCTAGGTGTATATGACTTTCTTCTTTCAGAAGAATCCAGTCGGAGTTATATTAAAAATTGTCTTTGATCTTTCAAGCTGTTTAATGCCACTCAGCGGGGGTTGCATGCATCAGTCCAAAAGAAGTTAAATAAAAAAGCGCCCATCCAAAAAAAAAAAAAGTGTCACACGGCTCCGGGGGGTGAACAAATGCCTTCTGTAGCGAATCGATGCGTTTTTGTAAGAAAAATATCCAAATATTCAAAGTGTAATAATCACTTTAATGTAGCTTGCGCCAACAGTCCTACACGGAAGCAGCTCCGGGCAGATTACGTATGGAGGTCGGCTTTGTGCATGCGCCGCTCAGAAGTGACGCACGCGGAAAACGAGGGGAGAGATAAAAAAAAAACAACGGTCACTTATTAGAAGTAAAAAAACAAGAATTTGTAAAGAAGAATGTCAGAGAATAAGCCAAGAGGAGACTGGTTTTCCTTTGCTAAAGTAAGGAAACTTTGCTTCCTTTTGCTCCTAACGCTGAAACCATACGTCATCCGCCCGGAGCTGCTTTCGTGTACTGTTGCCCAACCTACATTAAAAGTGATTATTACGTTTTGAATATGGATTTTTTTCTTACAAAAACGCACGATGCGTACCGAGGCCTTTGGTCACCCCCCAGAGCCGTGTGAAACATTTTTTTATGGCTGGGCGATGTTTATTTAACTTCTTTTGGACTGAAGCAATGCAACACCCGCTGAGTGCATTGAAACAGCTTGAAAGATCAAAGACAATTTTTAATATAACTCCAACTGGATTTGTCTGAAAGAAGAAAGTCAAATACACCTAGGATGACTTGAGGGTGAGTAATTTATGGGCTCATTTTCATTTTTTGGTGAACTAACCCTTTAATGAACGATTCACTGTGTAAGGAAGCGATGAGTGTGTCCACGGCAGTGATGGATGATGGTGAGCCCTTTCAGTTGACCTTAATTACACTGGCTTGACAAAAAACAACATAATGCTTTTGTAACAACTTTTTTTTTAAATCCTCTAAGCTGAGACCTGCGTTTCTCACCTTAACTCAAATTTCAAGCTTCATTCATCAAACTTGACAAAGAACTTCAGCCTTCTCTTGCTCGGCCTGGTATATCTTTTCTAACTGGAATTTCCCATAACAGACCATCAAAAATCTGAAAGACTTCCACTGAAAAATTCTGATTGTAATTCTACTCTAATTGAGTTTTCAAGCTACATTTCAGACCTTCAGCCTGTTCTGACTTCACATGCTCTATTTTTCCCCCCAAAGAATCAGACTTAAGGATTTACTAGTATATGAATGAATGAATGAATGAATGAAGCATTTATATAGCGCTTTATTGTGTATTGCTGTCCACCCAAAGCACTTTACAATCATAAGGGGGTCTCTCCTCAACCACCATATATTTTAGTAGGCCTATATTTCGACACAGTCCTCCAGACTCTTCAAAAAAAGCCCCAGTATTTGCCTAGAAATGTTCTAGCAAACATCTAACTGTTCATACGTGTATTTAAAGCCCATATCATTTGCTGAGATGACCAGAAACCAGTAACACCTGATTCCTGATTCCTTTTGTTGCACATGCACTACCATTCAAATGTTTGTGGTCAGTAAGATTTTTAAATGTTTGTCAAAGATGTCTATATGCTTTTCAAGGCTGCATTTATTTAATACATTTTGAAAATGTAATTTCCTCCTGTGATGTCAAAGCTGAATTTTCAACATCATTACTTCAGTTTTCAGTGTCACATGATCCTGCAGAAATAATTACATTATGCTGATCTGATGCCTCCAAGAAATATTTTTTTTCTCATTATTATTATTATTATTTTTTTATGAACAGAAAGTTTCAAGAACAGCATTTATTTGAAAAATCTTTTGTAACATTACAAATGTATTTACTGTTATTTCTGATTAATTTAATGCTTCCTTGATTAATTAAAGAATCAATTTCTTACAAAATAAATAAATACATTTCCCCATAACTACCTGAGCCCAAACTTCTGAATGATAGTCTATAAGTGTATATATATCTAACTATCTATATATCTAAGTATTTAACTGTTGGTTTGTCAGACCTTCAAAATTCAGCCTACTGTACAATCCAACAAACAATATGAGAAACTTTAATTTTCTAGTTTAATATTTCTGTTAGTAATCTTGTGCCTATAGTATATTGGTTACATTTTGAATACAAAACATTTGCGTTCTCTTTATATTGCTTTAATAAAGTTAAACTATAGATGACAAACTATTAGTTTCGCTTGATCAGACTGTGAGGTCAAATCATTTTGACTGGGACAATGAGAGCAGCAGCACTCGGCCCGTGTGAAGCGAGCGCTCTTTGTGTGGTTAGCTGGGGTCATCTACAGTCAGCTCCACTGAACCACAAACAGACACACTTATAGGACACTGAGGTCATGCTTGAGGCGTTCGTATAAACAGGCTATGCTTGATTAGCCCATATATCTCAGTTCTAATGAGTTCATTCACATGGAGCACAGATTGAGTACAAGATCTATGAGCTCAATATCTGCATTGGCCCTTTTATCTTTTGACACCTCACTGTCATATGTGAACGGTCAGAGCAACAAATGACAATGATAAACTAATACACACTGTTCAGAGGTTTGGGGCTAGATTTTTTAAATGTGTATGAAATGTCTCTTATGCTCACCAAGGCTGCATTTACTTGATCAAAAACACAGTTAAAAACATTGCAAAATATTACAATTTAAAACAACTGATCTATTTTACTACATTTTAAGTGAAAAATGTATTCCTGTGATGCATCATTACTCCAGTCTTCAGTGTATGAAAATCATTCTAATATGCTGATTTGCTGCTCAAGAAAAATTTCTTATCATTATCATCAATGCTGAAAACTGTTTTTGCTGCTTAATATTTTTGTGGAGACAGTAATACTTTTTTTTTCAGGATTCTTGGATAGAAAGTTCAAAAGAACATAATTTATTTGAAATAGATTTTTTCTAACATAAATTTTTGATCAATTTAATGCATCCTTGCTGAATAACAGTGCTAAATTCTTAAATAATTATTGTGTGTGTGTGTATGTGTAAAATAAAGACTATACTATAAATGTTAAACTAAAACTATAAATGATATGGCATTTACAAAAATACAATTAAGAATAGAAAGTTAACGATTCACCCTTGAGAACTTCTTGACATATCAGGAAACCCTTCTTTTTCAAATCTAATTACCTTAAACCGTTATTATGCTATGGCATTACTATGACTGTGTTAAGTATTAGACTGTAGCCACCCAGATTGGTGATATAAAATGAAAAGGAAAGTAATTTTAGAGGCAAAGCAAATTATTATAATGATTCCGGACACAATGCATTGTACACAAAAGACCAAGCACTAAGAAGGTAAACTGGGTCAGTTTTGATGCTGTCTTTAAATACACCCATTAAAATGATTTCCCTGATTCCTGAGTATTACATTTCTAAGTGCTCTGGTGTGCATGTAAAACTAACATTAACTGTAGGTGATGTCAGAAGTGAGATTCACAACAGGAAGAAGCCCTTGGGCTGTAGAGGTGAGCTCCCACTGTAAGAGTAATCACAGAATTTAGGTATGACTTTTATTATTTTAACCTTTGACACCAGCTGAAAAACTGGCAGCAAAATCCCCTGGTTCTTTAATAAAGTACACAAAATAGACACAGCGCTTTAAATGGAGCGTGTTTAATATGCACTGACTGGACTGAAAACATTTAAAGTGGTAACTGAGAGCTTTAAAAAATTCAGAGCTGGCACTGTACATGGTCACATGTCGTTGCCATGCTGAAGGAAACCCATTCGCATCCCTTTATGCCTTTATGGATGAGAAGCACGTGGTGTTGGGGAGAATCATTGGGCTGTCAGCTCTATGCAGCACATCTGCCACCAAACAGAGCCCCATAATGAGAGCGTATCCTCAACACAGCAAAATCACTTACAACTGTTGTTTGACGGCGGGCCGAATCAACCAGTAGGCAGGCATTATGCAAATGTCTGAAAACATGCTAAAGTAATTAAGTCACAGAAATGATGGCAGGACTACAAACGAAAAGTTTAAGGTACATGTTTTCTGTTGGAGAGCTGAACTCTCTTTGGTGTGGACTTTGTATTTTGTAACTTTGCAGATCGTTTACATGCACAAACACTTTACAAAGATAAAATTAAATTAAATTAAAACACATAATAGGTGCCCTTTGTTAACGCCGTGTTGTTAACAAGAACATGTAAGAACTTGGACCTCTTTATTTGTATTCATTGAGTGCACATCAAAGACCCTCTCTACAGCCCCTATAGAATGAGATCGCAGACAATGGGACAGGTTCATTTAAGAAGCCCAGCACATGCAATTAAACCAAAGCAAATGAGGAGGGTCCGCTTTAGGAAGGTGGTCTTGGTCTCCCTCTGTTTTGGGGAAAGTCCTTTGTGGTGTTATACTTTAAAAACGAACTCTAAAAATTATTCTATTTATTTAAAACACTCTGATCAGCAAATCAGCAAATTAAAAGGATTTCTGGAGTATCATGTGACACTGAAGACTGGAGACATGATGCTGAAAATTCAGCTTTGATCACAGGAATACATTTCATTTTAAAATATATTAAAATATTGCTAGACGCATATGGGAACACAGTACAATCACGCCGTGCTAATGTAGTGGAACGACTAAAAGTATCAAACTTCCATAAGCAACCAATGCCCATAGAGAAGTTAACAACAACCCAAGGCTAAGACGGGCTGAGCTTCCTGAGGTCACACCCGGCCTGGTTAATCGTTCCAGAGTACTCTTGTAACTTCGACACCCAGGGGTCGAGAGCTAACAGGTGAACTAATGACAGAGAGCTTGAGTGTGATACGGCCAAGGGCTCTCTGCCAGATCTGTTTACGCAGCGCCTGTCTCTTCAAGCGGAAGGGATCCGGTTATAAAAACCTGCGATGTGGACGTTGAGGCAGCTGGCCACTCTACAAATATCTGCAATGGACACACCACTGGACCATGCCCAAGACGAGGCGATGCCTCTAGTCGAGTGGGCCCGTACTCCAATGGGGCATTGAAGGCCCAAGGAAGAGTACGCTAGCGAGATGGAGTCTACTATCCATCTAGAGAGTCTTTGCTTCGTAACCGGAAGCCCTTTGGTGCGGTTACCGAAGCTGACAAAGAGTTGTTCCGACCGCCTATAGGGGCGGAATGCTCAATATAGATTCTCAGAGCTCTGACGGGGCAGAGCAGAGATAGCTCCCTGTTCTGTTCAGAGTGAGGAAGCGCGGAGAGCGTAATAACCTGTGCTCTGAACGGAGTGGAGAGCACTTAGGTACGTAACCGTGCCTTGGTTTCAGGATGACTTTAGAGTCATTAGGCCCGAATTCCAGGCAGGCAGGGCTAATAGAGAGCGCCTGCAGGTCCCCTATTCGCTTTACTGATGCCAGTGCTAGAAGCAAAGCAGTCTTCAGCGATAGTGACCGAATGTTGGCAGACTGTAGCGGCTCGAAAGCGGGGCCCTTCAGGGCCCTCAGCACAGTGGGCAGATCCCATGAAGGGACGGTTGGGGGACGAGGCGGATTCAGCCTCCTGGCACCCCTCAGGAAGCAGATGACCGCGTGTTTCTGCCTACCGATTGGCCCTCAATAGGGGCATGAGAGGCCGCTATAGCCGCCACATAGACTTTGAGTGTGGATGGGGAACGACCCTTATCCAGCAGTTCTTGTAGAAAAGACAGCACCTCTGCTAATTCGGAAATGAGAGGGTCTTTGCCTCGGTTTAAACACCAGGCGGAGAAAAAAGACCACTTTAAGGCATAGAGGCATCTCGTAGACGGGGCTCTAGCCTCCAAAATTGTGTTTAAGACTCGCTCTGGGAGGCTCGAAGGCTCCCGTCGAGCGGCCAGAGGTGCAGGACCCATAGGTCGGGCCGAGGATGCCATAATGCCCCGTTCGCTTGAGAGAGGAGAGGAGATAGTTCGCGAGGAACAGGCCAAGGGGCCGCTATCAATAGCTGAGTTAGTTCTGATAGCCACAGCTGGTTCATCCACAGGGGGGCTACCAGGAGAACCTTGTGTTTTTGTTCCTTTACTCGCCTGATTACCTGTGGGATCATAAAAGAACATAAAGGAGGAGGTTGGGCAAATCGTGGGCCAACGCGTCCCTGGTCTTTGAGAAATAAATTGGGCAGTGAAAGTTGTATTCTGAGGCGAAGAGGTCCACTTCGGCCTCGCCGAAGATCTCCCAGATCCTCTGAACTGTCTGCGAATGGAGCGTCCACTCCCCCGAGGGGACATTGCTCCTTGATAGCATATCCACTCTTTGGTTCAATTTGCCCGGTATATGCGCTTCTACGTAGACGGGCTCTAGCCTCCAAAATTGGGGTTAAGACTCGCTCTGGGAGGCTCGAAGGCTCCCGTCGATCGTTGTCAGAGTGCGGGCCATAGGTCGGGCTGAGGATGCCATATTGTCCCGTTCGCTTGAGATAGGAGATCCTGTCTCAGCGGAACAGGCCAAGGTGCCGCTATCAACATGAGTTAGCTCTGATAGCCACAGTGGTTCATCCAAAGGGGGGCCACAGGAGAACCGTGTTTTTGTCTTACTGCCGATTACCGTGGGATCAAAAAGAAACATAAGAAGGAGGTTGGGCAAATCGTGGGCCAACGCGTCCCTGGTCTTTGAGAAATAAATTGGTGTTTCATGATTAACAGCAGGAGGATTTCATGTTTTGTCTACTGGTAAACACTCTGTGATGTTGCAATCATAAAAGAGCAGTGAGAGTAGCCATGAGATGACAGAAAAGTGCAAAATGTTGCCAGTTTCCTGCAGCCTAAAAAGCTCACACCTGACCAAACAATTACATAATTGCTTTTGATCCAGTTTCAAGAAACGTTCAAAACACTTTCAAATTATGCAGTATTTACTTTATACAGTCATGCACAAATACTTTGAATTTTGCTCAAGTTTTACAGTTACGTAATAACACATGTACTACCCAAAATGTCTTACATTTTCTTGTACCTTAAAGTCTAAATCAAGTTATTTATTCTCCCTGGAGTATAAATGCATTTGTAGACAGGATTAAAATCAGTATAACCCCCATAAATCACAGTATATACATAAAATATCTTGTCATACTTGTCATACTTGTCTAAATGATCACATAGTCAAGATTTTGTGTGATGGGATTTTAAAACTCTTTAACCCAGCATGTGCTGTTGGAATTCAAACATGCATAAAAATAGCAGGAGCAAACTTTGGTATATAGTTTTAAGTAGAGCTGACCCTGATGGTACCCTCCCAAACAATCACCTGTCTTAAGAGAACCCCACTTATAGTAGGACCAACTCTCACTCTTTCTTAAATATTTTAATCTAATTGATTACATGATGTGGCGATTAATTAATCGAAAATTAATCGCACATCAAATTTAATTTCCCAAAAGATCATTTAAAGCCATTATTGTGTTAAATGAGAAAAGTATCAAACAGACAAATTACCGAATTAAAGCTAATTACAAAAAGTATCTTAAGAAAGACGTTTTTCTTTTTTTCTTTTCTTTTTTGGTGAACTATCCCTTTAATTAGTTTTTTATTAATATAATTTTTTTTTAGATTTTTTTTATTAACATGAAAATATGAAATAATTTTTTTGTGAAATGATACTCTAAATAAGAAACTAAAACGGCCCGTTTTAGCTGATTCATTTCCCATGGGGCAGTTACGTTAAAAATAGTAATGCATTTTTTTCCATAACTAATTAATTAGATTAATGCAGTAAATTGATATACATATATATATGTTCTAAAGTTTGGGATCAGTAAGCTTTTTAATGTTTTTAAAGAAGTTTCTAATGCTCATCAAGGCTTCTTTCAATTTGATCAAAAATACAGAAAAAAACAGAAATCATTTAAAATAATGGTTTTCTATTTTAATATACTTTCAAATATAATTTATTTCCGTGATGCAAAGTTTAATTTTCAGCATCATTTTAATGATATCTCAGACACAGATGCTTTTAAAATCTTACTGATCTCAAAAATTTGAACAGCAGCGTATATATAAAAAGACATTTGACGGCATTGTATAATAGATGTTATACACAACCAACTACATTTTATTTTATACACAGTCTAAGGCATATTTCTGTACAAAGTCATGTACAAGTGATGACTAAAGATAAGTGTTTGGCAGATTTATGAACCTGCCTAGGGTTTAATTGTACTCTGTGATGGAGCTGTTGCCAGAAGGGCTGTTATAACGCCCTTTCCTCTGGCTTCCTTTCTAGACACTTCCACAGTTGCTTTCAGCCAACCCGGTTTCCTCTCTCTTCTTTTCTCACAGGCACAAGAAACCAGGCCACAGTTGTGCTGTGAATGTACAGTAGGCAACACACACAGAACATCAGTCGGATACCACAGAGACTCAAGGACAATCCTCTGAAGGAACTGATACTGGTCACACTATTGTGTTGATAAACTCTGCTTTTAGTTTCTAGACCTGTAATTAAAATGGACTTGGTCCATCAATGTTTCATATGCTGACAATAGATTACTCCCTCTATTGGCTTTTATAAATCTGACCCTATTTCCTGATATTTATACAGCATTGAGGAACATAAACAGGATAACCTAAGGAGGAAAAGGGCTGGACCACATTTATATCATCCATGACAGTGAATGGACACAGTATTGCATGTTAAAATTTCAGATGGACTGAACTACATGTTTACATTGATACAGGTGAATGGAGCTTGCATGTGCAAAACGTGATGTTTGGTTGTTGTGGGCATTATGTTGTTACCAACATGTTTCCTCAAAACTACAGTTCCAACAAATATTTGCAAACAGTGCCGCAAACTTTTGTGGCTGGAACTACATCTACAGTGGTTACAAGCATACAGCTTCTTATTAGTTGATATCTCGACATAAATAGATGGAGTAAAATCTACATCTTTCATTTCAATCTGTATAAATTTCATTCTATGTCACTTAAAGAGGTCATACTGTAGGATGCCCATTTTCCACAAGTTGATATGACTCTTTAGGGTCTTAATGAAAAGTCTGTAACATAGTTTGGTTAAAATTTCTCAATGGTAGTGTAAAAAAAAACTTTTTACCCTGTCAAAAACAGCTCTTTTCAGATCAAGCCGTTTTTGTAGCATTTCCCTTTAAATGTTAATGAGCTCTGCTGAACCTGCCCCTCTCTTCCGAGCTGCTCTCAGAGAGACTGTTTACTTAGCCGCATTCACCCCACCCCACCCTTTTTTTTTTTTTTCCCCCCCCTCTTTTTTTTTTTCCCCCTTGTGAAACTGCTAATTAGTGCATTATAGGAAGGCGATTTTGCATAAGATTCATTACAAACATTATACTCACTTCTTCTGTAGATGAGGCTGGATCATGAATGATTCGCGCAAACATAGACACATTTATGTAGATCGGGGGCGCATTCTCTTCAGAAACAATGTAATCCACTGCGAGTTCAGCGGCTCAGATGTCGTGAGTAAATGACGACTGCTGTGTTCATTATTACATCCAACAACAGAACACCTCAATCGCTTAGGAGTCATTCTTTTCTACATCTGCTCCGGCGGTGAAACATTGAAGCACTGATGACAGCTCACTCAGGGCGGAGCTAAGATAAGACACCAGTCCAGTCTGTGCTGAAACGCTACTGTCAATCAAACTATCGTGGGAGGGGCCTGTCTGTGTGACATCACACACACAGGCATCTGAGATCGGCACGATTTGAGAAAGGGGAAAACATTTAACCAGATTTTTACAAAAAAACACTGGGTGGATTTTTATCATCATAGGGTGGTTGTGTACACACACTGCCAACACACATTTCAGTTCAAACAACTTGTAAAAGTGCATGTAGCATCCTATGACCCCTTTAAGGGGAAACTCCTGTTTACTCTGATACTGAAGCCTGATTCAGTTCCTTTATCTCAGGCAACCGAGTTTATGTTAGTAACCGGAGCGTTTTTGAATATGTGCAAATGTGCTCTATAGCAGTGTTTCTCAACTGGTGGGTCGTGACCCAAAAGGTCACCTGTCAGATGCTTGAAAAAAACGCACTGTCCAGATTCAGTATCTGCGGTCAGATGAGATGTTGTCAGGCTTAATGTCAGTGCCATTATTCTATCGTTATTTTTGTAACTTGTTACGAAATAAAAAAAGTCTCTCACCTCAGAGAAACAAACTATCCTGTCCTCTCAGAAGTTATACTGTGCTCGTAGCGTGCACTCTTCAATTGTACAATAGATTTCGGGAAACAGTCACAAACAGCTAGTTTATTTGTACAGTGATGCATTATACTAGTTAAGCCATTTGCTTAGCTAAGTGAGTTACATCGTTGAATCCAATCTGATTGCAGATTTGGAAAGTACTGTTTATACTCTAAACTTTGCAATCCAATTCAAGTAAATGTTTACGTGCATTACATCTACAAACATTTTTTAATGTCAGTTGCTGAGAGAGAAACCCACTGTGAGCATGTCAGTCAGAACAGAGAAGGTGTTTTTCAAGGTCTCATGAAGGGAGCTGGTGAATACAATATTTGTAACACTCCAAAACTGCTACCAAACAACATGATAAGAGAAGATAATTAGCGCCTGAACCGATTAAACAGGACAGTATTGTCCTTGGGCAAATGAACAGGGTGATTTCTGCGCTCAGGCAGTACTGGGATGAGCCACTGACTGAACACATTGTTCCCTTGGTGCTCTTGCCTTGCAAGGTGGGCCGGTTATGTAACTGCACTGAAGAGGGGGGTCAAGGGTAAGGGTACTGTTCATTTGTCTAGAAGAGAAGCAAAGTGAATGACTTTCTGATGGGAATGAGACGCAATGTTGGCTTGTTTTGCCAGGAGTGACATGGATCAAATATACCATATGACTCCTGCTGGTGGAGGAAACAAAATACAGTGGTGCTTATATCAGCTAACACGACCCACGTTACGAAATCATTGTCAAATCATTTTTGAAGACACGTATGGCTTTAATAAGTGGATAATTGGAGGAGGTGGAGAACATCAGTTAGCCAAGCACGTCAGCATTGATGCCTTTGACATTAAAGAGGTTACATGTGGAGTCTTGGCACTGCAGGTATACCATTATTTGCCTTCTTTTAAAGGGGTCATAGGATGCTACATGCACTTTTACAAGTTGTTTGAACTGAAATGTGTGTTGGCAGTGTGTGTACACAACCACCCTAAAATGATAAAAATCCACCCAGTGTTTTTTTTTTTTATCTGGTTAATTGTTTTCCCCTTTCTCAAATCGAGCCGATCTCAGATGCCTGTGTGTGTGATGTCACACAGACAGGCCCCTCCCACGATAGTTTGATTGACAGAGGCGTTTCAGCACAGACTGGACTGGTGTCTTACCTTAGCTCCGCCCTGAGTGAGCTGTCATCAGTCCGTCATTGTTTCACCGCCGGAGCAGATGTAGACAAGAATGACTCCTAAGCGATTGAGGTCTTCTGTTGTTGGATGTAATAATGAACATAGCAGTCGTCATTTACTCCCGACATCTGAAGACGCAGTGGATTACGTTTGTTTTTGAAGAGAATGTGCCCCCAATTTACATAAATGCATCTATGTTCGCTCGCGCGATCCAGCTTCACCTACAGAAGAAGTGAGTGTAAGGTTTTTTTTAATGAATCTTTGCAAATCGCCTTTCCTAATAATGCGCTAATTAGCAAGTTTCACGATTAATGCGGCTAAAGTAAACAGTCTCCGAGAGCAGCTCGGAAGAAAGGGGCGGGGCCAGCAGAGCTCATTAACATTTAAAGGAAAATGCTACAAAACGGCATGCTCTGAAAAGAGCTGTTTTTGACAGGGTAAAAAAGGTGTTTTTTACACTACCATTGAGAAATTTTAACCAAACTATGTTACAGACTTTTCATTAAGACCCTAAAGAATCATATCAACTTGTGGAAAATGGACATCCCCATTTAAAGGAGCGGAAAAAAACCTGCACAGAAAAAACTGGTAATTTTTCTTTCGAAAGAAACCTTTTACCCACTCTCGTCTTAAAACTTCCCTGAAATGATTTAAGAACATAATGAAACGGCACTGATCATTCTGGAAGTTTCTACGGTGGTGTCAGCAGACACGCTGAAAGCTCTAGTCAGCACTTGTAATCCTGTCTGAACAGACTACACATCTCTCTGGGCTTTCACTGCAGTTCACCCGTCACACTGCTTCAAATGATACGTGGCAAAGCCAGGATCAGTGGAGTTTTTCATTTGAAAGCATGTCAAGTGAAACAGACAGTATTTCCTGCCCTCACAGAAAGACAAATCTGTTACCAAAAGAGCGTCTCATAAAAACAACAAAGAGGCAGACAAAAAGAATAGGGGAAAAAACCTTGCAGTGCAGTTTGCAGTTTTTCTCTGACTGCAATTAAGTAGAAAGATCAGTGTTTAACGTGTGGTTAAGCAACTCTGCAATTGTAAAGATCTCAATAAAACATTCTGATGTAAACATTACTGTATGTTCTAATGTAAACCTTACCAATTCAATGCCCTTCCCTGAGGTAGAGGAGTGGCAAGGCAAGTACGTCTGTGGTTGTAATGAAGCCATTATGATTGGGTGAAGACAAGTTATGCAACTCAGAGGGTAAACACCCACAATTACATCTCTAACACCTTGATAAATGTTGTCCAGGGGTGGAAGGTGTAGTAAAGGAGGAGAAGACAATCAATTAGGAATCTGTTAGGAGATTACTGAGAATATTTAACTCCTGACACTCATTGAAGAAGTGTTTTCAGCTGGACTAAATATCTATAGTTCTCCATTTCGTCATTGGACCATACATAAGTTGCATCCCAAATGACATACTATACTATGCACTTATACTTTATGTACTTCTGCACTATGTACTCAACCGTGTGGTGTATGAATTTTATAAGGTTATTTTGTCATTCACAATCGGGGTCTGATAGCCCCCTCCAGCTCTGCTATGTACATAAAACTGCAACATAGTTGAGTGCATGAAGTGTCCATTTTTTTTCAGTTAATTAAGTGCATCATCTGGGTATTTAAAGTGCACTTCTTCATTTTGGAATTTTCAGTGTGAGTGCACTACTCACACTATTTATACCACAAAATGTTATTGAAAAGTGCATAAGTACGCAAATTGGGACGCACCTAGTTTTCATGTACAGTATATGCATATTTTTTTGGATGAGTTTGAAAATGTTCAACCCTGTTACACAGCCCTTGTGTGGTTGAAATACAGTACAAAGCCCTGATTTCATTATGTTCTTCCACTGAACAACACTGCAATAAACAAAACAAATGAAAAGAATCTAATTAAAAATAATAGAAGAATAGGTTTGACAGTTTGGGGACAAATGTTGTTTTGTACTTATATTTCCATAAAAAAGTTGATTATTTTAACTCATTTTGTTAACAGAATGGTTGAGCTTTCTGAATGCAACACTACAAGTTGAGTGAAAATAAAGAAAATTAATAGAGATTATCATCTCCCTGCGATGCTGTAGGGTCCAAATAATGTTGGGTGAAAGACATTTGATCGGTCTTATTCAGAGAAACTTGAGACTTGTGCCTCAATTACTTTAAAAGTAATGGGATGTCTATTTGTACCCCAAGTGCGGAGAATGCCATATGTTCTACAGTATATATTGTGAATCATGAGAAAGCACATGCTTTACAGGCATCAATCAAAGATGTTCAGATTAAGACGTCTGGAGTCCACACACAGTTAGCTGCTTGAAAAACTGCTTGAGGCAAATGTACATTACAACCTGTGAATCTAAAAAAAAAAAAATAAATCACACAAGCAATAATATGTATATGGGCTTCAGAAAAGCGTGAATTTAGAAGGCTGCCTTTTTCCACATACCTGTGTTGTTCAGGTAAACAAAATCTGACCGCAAAGTATGAGGCTATAAAATGAGTAGACCGCCTGACATGTACATTAACTAGAGGTTACAGGCATGAATCAAACACAGAGCACCTGATATTTAAAAACTTGCAGCTGGCAGCTGCTGTGGTTTTGCTTACTTTTTCTTCCACTGTTTGGCACAATGAGCGCTCATATAATGTGATTTGTCAAGTCAAAGCATGACAGCTGAATTAGAGCTATTACCTTTAGCTGACTGTGAGTCACGCTAATGAACAAGTTCAAGTTATCTGTGGTGTAAACAATACAATAATGAGAAGAGAACAGGCCACTGTGCTTTGCAAATGATGTTGAAGCTGAGATTTGTACCCAACAATGAAATGCTTGTAATGAGGGGCGAAAATGGTTTTACAGTGTCAAATATAATCCCTCCATCTATATTTGAGGGTTATCCATTATAAGGACAGTATGAAGGCTGGTAAAACAAAAATTGGGAGGAGGGCACATTCCCAAGTCCCTGAGAGTAACATCAGTTCAGCATGAAGTCATTAGGAAAGACCCCAAAAAGCCCAAGTATTAAACTCTGTACCACTTGTTCCCACGGTAGAATTCTTGTGGTACAGTCTATTTCTAGATTTTATTGATGCTGTCGATTCGGTTTGGGAACAAGGGATTATTATGGGCATGCTCAGTAGTCCAGTTGCTGCCAAAACCAAAAATGCATGGAAGGAACTGAGTGCTCTTTAATAACAGGTCTCGTGCAGGAGACACCATTGCAAACAGCTGAATCAGAGAATCTACAGAATAACCCCTGCAGGAAAAAACAGCAGAGAACATTAGATTACAGAGAACACCTAACCACATGGGTAATACTACATTTTTACAAATTTCTCTAACCCTTAGCAATGTCTGTGAGATTTTTTATGAGACCCTTTTTATTGCATGGCTGGTGAAAATCATCCAGTCACTTAAAAATAACACCCCTCAACTAAACAAACCATATGATTTGAAGTATCATTCAGGTCTGTAGCACAAACAGTGTGAGAAGTTACATGACAAATTTTAATTGTTAGGCTGAAATCATGATAAACCTCAAGTAGCGAAACACTTCTTCCGTACTGTGATGTACATCTGAATGTAATAGATTATTGAAAAAGAAAGAAATTTAGGGTCGGACTTGATTCTGTGCATCGATTGTTGATTGGATGTTGAGATGTGGGGGTTGCACTCAAAAGTGGAGGCAAATGAATGTGAGCCTACAGGGCTGGGGACTAAATGATTGGACAAGAACGGCATACGTCACCAGAGAGAAGTCTGTTGTTTTTACCAAATGATCCAGTTATGACATTTAGGTTAAACATTATAAGTTAAAAAAAAAATGAAGCATACACATTATTCACAATGAGGTCTACAATATGCATTTAGAAAACTGATTGGGTGAATTTTGATTTCATGCCCCAATATTTTAAAAGCCCCAATATACTCTTGGTACAGTCAATCTTTATTCTTCACAAGTTTGAAATGGCTGAGCAACAGTATACTGTTTGTGAACATTACGACACTGCCTTAGATGAATATGCAAATAAATGCTGCACACTTACCTCTCAATAACACAACCAACACAACAAAAATGAGAGCAATGAGAACAGAGCAGTTAAGAAAGTATGAGATTATAGGGATGTGGGATTGTTTTTACCAGCTCTGCTATTTGGCTGCACTGTATTCACGTTTTCACCTGTGTTTGATTTTGACGGACTTACTAACGTAATGATCCTGACTAAATTTCTGCCATGACGTTTTCTGGAAGCTTTTTCGAACCAGCAAAACAAACCCCAAACAAACTTTGTTTTGGCCATATTTTGTGACACACGTTAGGTCTCAGATTTCACTAAAAGTATATTGTGGCCTTCTTTGTTCCAATCACTATCCCTTAGTATGAGCAATAGTAATAGTCATGCTTGCAAACATCAGCTATTACAACAACAAAACTGGATTGTGTCCTTTATAACCTGTACAACAGTATAAATTACAGCCTTCAGGTCTCATTCTGAGAGACCACACGTAGGCAACTCAAACATGTACAGCAGTGAGAATATGCTGAAGTAGAGCTAAAGCACACAGTAGTTTAAGCAGAGGTCTGGTGCATAGCAATGGTGAGAAACGGTCTGTTTTGGTAGCACACATTTGCTCTGCTCACACAGTAGTAACCATGACAATGCAAATATCAAACTCTAAACCAACAGTTTACCTCACCAAGCTAGCACAATAAAAAGTGTGGGCTGGTTAAAAACTCCAGAATTAAAATAAACACGGTCATTGTATAATGGGGACATTGAGCTGATACAACCTGAAATATGTGGGTCGTCAGATTTGAGATCAGACAAAGCAAAACAAATGCTGTGACGTGGCTTCACACTTTGCTGGATTAAATAATGCTTTCCCAAAACATCACTTTTAGGGTGTTTGTTCGATAGACTGCTTCCCAGTGACCTTCTTTCCATTCACATGTTGCCTAAAATAGCAAGAGGCTGTGTGAAAGCCTGTGGACAAATGACATCGGACCCTTTAACAGGAGCTCTAACCTGGCTCGACCAGAGCTGGGCATGCACAAAGATAAAAGATGTCAGATACAATCGCCGAAAACATGGCCATGACATCATTTGTGCACAACAACTTTTCCCAAGGCAACAGCCAAGCGCTATGGCAAAGTGGGGCAAACTTGCACACTGAATCAACACACTCCAAGCAGCCTTTCTAGCAATGATGTCAACCCTTTCCCATACAGATCGGCCCAGACCCTTAAGAAAAAAAAGTTAATGAGCCTCACATCACAGGCTCAGCCCTTTAGACATGTCAATCAGTCAGAGAGGCTGGGGCAGGATGTAAAGCTGAATAAATTTGGCTATGTTTACTTCCCTTGCTTTTGGAAAGCATGAAGCCTTGTGAACGGCAAAAGAGGACTTGAGCACCAGGTCATCTTAAGCCATTTACCCATACAAACCCACCAAAGATCTATGGGGCAAAGCAACATGGCAGATTGACTGAAAAGCACTAGAAATAAGCACAAACACTAGCTTTGATCAAATTCACACTGTCTGCACAAAGCTTTCTCAGGAGTACATTGCCCTCTACTGACTGTTGGCAGTATTACTGGGCCTCACATTTTACTTTTGAGACATGGCAGTCAAGATTCAAACACGTTTGGATTGGTTTTCTCATGCCTTTTCCTTTGTTGTGTCACTTATGTAAGGGAGCCAGTGTTGTTAATCACACTATGGGGAAACAGCTGTTTACTGAAGCCTGATTTGATCACGTTCGTGTAGCTGCAGAAACCAATAGCGCTTCAACCCGCCAAGAGGCGTGGAGCCGACTGCTATATAAGTCGGCTCTGAGTGTCATTTTGTCAGAATCTTTCGGCTGAAGTGACAGTCGTCGACTCATCTACAGCCTTATAGCATGGCAGCCTATGCAACACTCGTTCCCTTATCTCAGGGAACCGAGGTTACGTAAGTAACCATTGCGTAAATCATGCAACGCATCCAATCACACATCCAATAATGCTTTAAGCAAGTGCAGAACGAAGCTGCTCTGCGAGCCCAGCCCTGGAGTGTGGCTATAGTATGGTCAGTGCCAAATGGTCCTGTCTTTGAAAGTAAACCAAGAGGATTATTTTCCCGCAGCGCTTCCCTTACCACAGTTAAAACAGTGCTGTCTGTGTTGCAATTATGTTCCCTTAGCGCCTTCTCAATTGACCTACTAGTAAACTCTCCTGCTAAGACACCAATCTCATACAGTTCGTTAACTATTTCCTGTGTTGCTGAGTTGGACACATGCAAAATTGTTTGCATACGTAGCAATAACGATCCAAGTCTGTGACTAATCAATGCTCCATAATCTTCACTGAAATCATCATCATTTGGAGAGTCATCATATTCTACTGAAACCACATCTCCTATTTGTTCCTCACTGGTTTCTGCTGGACTGTGATTACAAATTAGTTCAGGTCTTAAATTGTTAATCCCAGAATTACAGTGATATCTACATTTGTGCCCAGTAAAGGTGGAATACACATTAGACTTAAACTGACACTGCTCAAAAGTACAGATAACAGTGTCTTTACTCTACAAATGAGTTCCCAAATGAGCAAAGTACTGCTTGATAGTACATGTCTCAGAAAACACACACAATTCACACGTAACCGATGAGTTACCACACTGGACTGAGATTCATGGGTAACAGTTGCCTGAGACTGATAAACTACTGATGTTTTATGCTTCAACAAATAGTTTTTAAGAGCAACCTGTGTCTTAAAACAGAGTTTCTGCAGACATTAATAAGTTAAATTTAAGACTTTAAGACCTTTTTAATACCACCTTATATGAAACTTAAGACCTAAACCTGTAATGGAAATACACATTATATTACATACGTATATATATAATATTTAACGCGTTTAAATGTAAAAAGAAAACAAAATATAATTGCTGTAATAAATGGTATTTATAACTACGATATACAGCAAACTTTTAATGTCAGCAGACAATATTCCATACAAAATATCCCTGCAAAATAACTGCATCACTGAGATTTTTGGTGGAGTAAACAATTTATTCTGAAGCAATATTTTCATCAGTGCTTTATCAGCTTTCACATACTTAAATCTGCATATTTACGTTTACAAAGGCCTATTTTTAACCTTTTTAGATGTATGCATCATCTTACATGTCAAATTATTACAATTTATCAATAAATTCAATAAACACTATAGGGCTGCTACCAGTCAGATTAAATAATTTACACTGCAAATAACAATAATTACAACTGCAATAAATAATGTTATGAGATTAATGTTTTAAATGCATTTATGAGTATACAAATAAGAAATGTTGAGGGGGAAAATGCATACTTTTCAACAAACTTCTCAACTGAATTACCAGGAAAGGGAGGAATCTCTCTACAGCCGAAGTCACTTAATGAGTGAGTATTGAGTCATTCATTCAACTGATTGAGTGTTTTATCATGCTGGTATCTTAATTCGTGGACAGCTGACTCCTAAAGTTGTTGATATTCTTCATATTCTATGTGGTGGTCAGATAGAAATTAACTTTTCCAATAAGTTTAAATAGATTTGACATTTTATGGGCATTTTACCTTTATAAAGCTATTTTTTCTGTAAGTGTGCATTATCTTTTGAGTCAAATTCTTACATTTAATCAGTGAATAAGAATAAGACATTTGGGCTGTTACCAAGCAAATTAAAACAGTATCAACAAAATTCATCTTTGCAAATGCAGAGGAAACAGACGCTTCAACTGAAGTGGCATTTAGAAGTGTTTACACACAGTTTAATGCAGGACATGAATGCATTTAACCTGCAGTTACAAATGCATGATTGTTTTGATATATTAAAACATAAAAAACATTGAATACTGATATTTTGAAATGATTTAAAAATGAAAACATACTTAAATGTGAAATTAAAACGCCAGTAGGTGGCAGTAAGTCACTGTTAAGTGAGTCATTGCGATTGAAGCGAATCATTTAAACGGTTGATTCATTCAGAAACAAAAAACGTCATGTTGCTCAGAGAGCAAAACAGCGCTGTGGCTGTGTTTGAAATTATTTTTGTTGGCAAAATAAAGCAAAAAATAGGCAATATGGTGTCTAAAACGTAAGACTCTTAATAAAACTTCTAGTTTATTGAACTGTTGTAAAAAAAATCAATATCACATTTGTATATGGTAATTTTTGGAGAAAAAAAGGCACCCTTCCCTGTGAACTTGAGTATAAATATAGACATTTTCTGCCCCCATGTCTTGAATTTGTGATCATTCTGAATATATTTTAATAGACTGAATCATGCAGTGAAAGAGTGCACTAGACTTCACGTAATGTGTGCACTCTGTAGGTGTTTTGAATGTTTTTTTGAGTCGTGAGAATATTGAGTAAAATAGCTCACTTGTCATGGTGTTATTTAACTGTATCATGTTATGAATAAACTAAACATTGTGAATTTTTACCTCAGTGTGTTTCTTCTGAGTTTATGTGTGCTGTCACGCTCATTTGTTCTGAAGTCTCAGAGACAAACAGTGAGCCTCAGCGCGAGCTTGTATTCTGTATTCTGCTAACTTACTGCAGTTCTCTCTGATGACGCAGTAACTTACCTGTCCAATGATTGTGAAGTCATTAGCTCCGTCAGACTGAAGATATTTTAGCGGTAATGAGACCAAAAATAATTAAGACCCATCCGAATTTAAGAAATTTTAAGACTTTTTAAGGATCTGCGGACACCCTGTAAAAGAAGACAAACAGTCACTATAGATGCAAGGCAAGGGGCAAGATCTACTATAGTGCCTGTGTTTTATCTTATAATGCCTTATTATGCTGCGTTGATTAGCAGAAGAAAATGAGCAGAACTTGCAAGTCCAGTTCATATGACTCACAGGATAGGATGCTCTGTAGTACTCCGTTCAGCCACCAACTCTGAAGAAAAAGAAAGTCAAATTAGACTAACATCTTTTAAGTTTGTGCATATAGAGTGAGTGACGTGACATGTGGCCAAGTTTTTGGTGACCCATACTCGGAATTAGTGCTCTGCATTTTAACCCATCCAAAGTGCACACACACAGCAGTGAACACCCACACACAGTGAACACACACCCGGAGCAGTGGGCAGCCATTTTTTGCTGTGGCGGCCAGGGAGCAGTTGGGGGTTCGGTGCCTTGCTCAAGGGCACCTCAGTCATGGTATTGAAGGTGGAAGAGAGCACTGTACATTCACTCCCCCCACCTACAATCCCTGCCCGGTACAAGACTCGAACCCACAACTTTTGGGTTACGAGTCCGACTCTCTAACCATTAGGCCACGACTTCCCCAAAGCAGATTATATTACTGTAATATTGTAGTAATTTGCAATACTTTCTTGATGTTGCAATGTGTTTGACTGACACTTTTGAATGACACTATGAATATACTAAAGGTGATCAAATTGAGTGCCTTGTTGCTCGAATTTAGTGTTTTGTTTTTTTGTGATTGACTTTGTGCCTTCAAATAAAAAAAATTCTCAGTTATTCTTTAAAAAGGTTGCTTAAAATAAACAAGAATTTTTAATAAAACATGATGCGAGCTTATTGGGAAAAGTGGTGTGCTTAAAGGGTACAAAAATTCACAGCCAGACTTTTTACATTTAATGATGTACATCTAAATTGAAATGATGTTGGTATTTAAAATAAAATTACATATTATTGTGTGGGAGATTAATATTAACATAACTTCTTGTACTGAAACCACTAAAAATGTGCACAAGGCAGATTTTGGTGACCTTAATTGGTACTTCTACTAATTTAACAAACATTTTCATCAATACAAGCTGGACATAAGTTTGCTCTTACCTCAATTAAGAAGTCTTAATTCAAAATGGAGGCTTCGTCAGCCCTGACGCAGTGGGGTTTCCTTGCAGTGGTTTCTTTCAACTAAGAAATCTTTGTTGCGTGAACTACTCTGATTAAACGGATTAGTTGGGCACTGGTAAACTTAATATCTTAAGTGTACCCAACATTTTAGTTGAACTGACTTAGGAAAATGAGTTGGGGAAGCTAAAGTCTCAAATCCTTTTTTACAGTGTATCTATTCATTTTTAAAATCATTTTAAATATCAGTATTCAATGTTTTATGTTTAAAATAACAAAATATTATTTATGCATTTGTAACTGCAGGTTAAATGCATTCATGTCCCTCTGTGTGGGAAATTCATTTGTGTTTCCTCTGCATTGCAAAGATGAATTTTGATACTGATATCATTCGTTTGGTAACAGCCCAAATGTCTTTCATTCTAATTGACTGATTAAATGTAAGAATTTGACTCAAAAGATAATGGACACTTTAAAAAAAAAAATGGCTTTATAAAAGGTAAAAACGCCCATAAAATGCAAAAATCAGTTTAAAACTTATTGGAAAAGATTAATTTTTATCACTGCTGTGAACTGACCACACAGAATATGAAGGATATCAAAAAAAACAAAGTTTACACACACCCAGTACGTAAGGGACATTTAAATGGATAGTTCACCCAAAAATGGAAATTTTATGTTTATCGGCTTACCCCCAGGGCATCCAAGATGTAGGTGACTTTGTTTCTTCAGCAGAACACAGATTATGATTTTTAACTTTAACCGTTGCAGTCTATCAGTCGTATAATGCATGGCAATAGAAACAATCTATGAGTGTAAAAAAACCTGCACAGACAAATCCAAATTAAACCCTGCGGCTCGTGGCAACACATTGATGTCCTAAGACACGAAAAGATCGGTTTGTGCCAGAACTGTTTCAACGTCTCTAGGGCACGCGCACGGCTCGTGCGTGAGGTGTGTACGCGCTCTGGCGTAGTTTACGCAAGCGCCGGAAGTGATCTCTCGCGAGTATAGTTCACTCATTGTTTACACAGTGCACAAAAATTGTAGGTACGATGGCTAATCAAAATGGTACTTACTTGCGCTTATCCGGATTGCTCAAACCGACTTAAAACTAAAAGATTAAATTTTCTCGCGCGAACTCATTCGGGAGTGGAGACTTTCCACGTATTCCCAACTTCTGAACCTGCACGCCTGAAGTTATGGTTGATTGCTCTTCAGCTGGATATCAACACACCCATTAACATAAACTACGCCAGAGCGCGTACACACCACACGCACAGGATGCCTGCGCGCGCCCAAAGACAGTTAGACATAGTGGTGTATTAGAGGTAAAAAATTATATAAATACTGTTTGGTTTCTGGCACAAACCGATCGTTTCATGTCTTGGGACATCAATGTGTCGTCACGAGCCGCAGGGTTTAATTTGGATTGGTCGGTGCATGTTTTTTTTACTATCATAGATTTACCATTGCCATGCATTATACGACTAATAGACTACAACGGTTAAAGTTAAAAATCATCAAATGTGTTCTACTGAAGAATCAAAGTCACCTACATCTTGAATGCCCTGGGGGTAAGCAGACAACATCACATTTCATTTCGTGGGTGAAACTATACCTTTTGAGAGGGTTTATTCTCCAAATAACTCTAATTTCATGTTGAAGAAAAATGTGTTTAAAAATTGTGTGTGGACCTTCCTATCCACTGATGTTTGGCTCTCACAAAAGCCACAAAGCCTTCCAAGAAGACAGTAAAGGCTTATGTCATGCTTGAGCTTTAGCTAGGCGGAAACTTGAAAGTTAAGTTGCACTACATAAATGCAATGTTTAGGTATTATTAATATTTTTATTACTATTATTTTGATTTATACCTTAGTTTTAGTTTGTACGGTTTACCTTTTTTAAAAGTAATGATGAAATTGATTTTTGGATTTTTATTTATTTATTGATTATTTGTAGTTGCATTTTGAATGTAATTTGGCATTAAATGGGTTTAGTTTTCACGGTTATTAATGTAAGCAATTTCAGCAATAAAAATTTAAAATTTTCTAAAAACAAAAAAAAATTAGAGATCTATCTTATTATCTCTTGCATATTTAGTATTGCTCTTTAATAAAGAAAAAGTACTTATCCGATTAATCGATGGAATAATCGGTAGAATACTTGATTACTAAAATAATCGATAGCTACAGCCCTAAAGTACTGTCACAATTATTATTATTTTAATTACTCTCGTCTATTTGCATACACAGCACTGACATAGACCAAACTTTCTAGTTGTATTTCTATATTCTGAAGGTTTTAACAGAGTGGTTTGTTCATATCATTCAACTGATTTATATAACATGTTATTCCTAAAAATATTTTTTATGATTTTAGAATTGTATTATTATTTTCTGGCTGTTGACAGTATTTTCTGATTCATGGAGTAATTAAACAGAACATTTCATAAAACTTGTAATACCAAACAATTGTCTTCATGTACTGTGATGAATCAGCTGTTTAAAGTATGTTGTGTTTAGTTCCCGCCTAAACCGCGTGCTGTACGCTCCCACACCCCATCCGAGCTCTATATATCCTTCCGATCGCTGCCATTTAAATCCATCGCTATTTGAGCTCTGTAGTGGCGCTCGCGTAATGATACAGCACATAGAGCCAAAGACTTCTCAGAGTACACAAAACCGGATAAAGACTATTAAACCTTTCGTGTATTTGTCTGATATATACACTAACGCACAATTGTCCAAATTAGCTTTCACAATAATTATTTAAGAATCGTACGCATTTTTTTTCTATGGATCTACTTCTGCCCCTCCTCTTCTAAAAAAAGAAGTTCCGGTCACATCCGCCATTTCGGTGGAGATTGGAAAGCTATTGTTAGCTAAAAATACTGCAGTGGTCGAAGTATCGAATGTAAATTCGCTTATTTTACCACCCATCTCGATTTAAGGTTAAATACTTTAAGGTATATATTCTCTGAGCAAGTAACGCCGAGGAAAAACGTAATTCAAGGCGTTTTCTCTGCTCGTCAGGTTTCGTGAATTTGTCCTGTAGCGTGTTAGCCTAGCAGCAGGTAACGTTAGACCGCAGACTGTTATATCGGATCCTAGTTTTAAAGTTTGTTAAGTAAGTCTGGGACCTGTATATTGTACATCTTCTCTTAAATCGCCACACTGTCAGTGAAGAGTGGAGGAGAGATGGCGAGCTCGGTGGGGAACGTGGCTGACAGCACAGGTAACGTTAAACCGTTGGGCTCCACATAAACAAGCTTGCGACGATGGTCTCCCTCTGTTATGGATTTAATGTTTAGTTTCTTTGTGACCGGTTTAATAGTTTTGTAATGCTGACCTCTTTGCATGCGTGTCGTGAGTAAACTTTCATGTATTTCTAGACATGTTTATTAACATGTACGTTAGCTAATAAACTATTTCAGCTACACTAGTGAAATTAAAGTAGTATTTTCTTCCCTCATTTTAACAAGACTAGGTGGGTATAGCAGCCACCTGACGTTATTAGGATGGTGAGTGGGGAGTCTGTGTGAAAGGCGCAGAGAATGTCCTGCCTCGTCGGTCTCGTGCGGCCTTTCTGTAGTTTAGAGTGGAGCTGATATGTCTGATCGCTTGATAAATGTGCACATATTGTTTTGTAGCTTAGACTGATGAAATGACTCATTTTGAGACAGTGTTGAATTTATTTTAATTTCAAACCAATTCTTCTTACGGTTTCCTAATTTAAATTCATTTTTGTGAATTGAAAGGGAGCCAGTTCTTAAATTCTGAGTTTTGGCTTAAAGGGGTCATATGATGCGATTTCAAGTTTTCCTTTCTCTTTGGAGTGTTACAAGCTGATTGTGCATAGATAAGATCCCTGAAGTTGCAAAGACTAAAGTCTCAAAACCAAAGAGATATTCTTTATCAAAGTTAAGACTCTGCTACGCCCTCCTAAAACGGCTCGTTCTAACACGCCCCCACATGTCTACGTCAAAATGTGGTAAGATTTGCATAACACCGCCCAAATGTATACGCAGAAAGAAGGCGTGGTTTCAGTAACCGCAGTTAGTGTTGAAGCAGCCGTGTCAGGGAGACGCTGTGTGTTTCTGGCGAAAGCAAAAGCACTTTATTTGGAAAGTAGATGGATTTAGGAATCTTTAAGATCACTTACAAAAGAACAGCAATGCATTTTATGTTTCACCGTTTCGTGAACCTAGGAGAGGAGGGCATTCTGACTTTGCTATGACAATCTGGCACTTCGAATCAGCTGACTGTTTTTATTAGTTTAAGATTGAGATTGACGTCAAGATGCGGAGTGTTTGCGCAGCCGTGTGTGTGTGTGGTGGAGGAGAGAGAGAGAGAGGGTCACATCGCAGTGGAGTCAGCTGTCTTAACCGTGGGTTGTGTACTGCACACATTCCAGCTTCATAACTGTGTTTTCACGAGATCTGTTCCCCTTCGGGTCGAAATGATGATAAAATTAATGACATATGTACTGTCTTTATATTTATTTTGAAAGATGATGCTCGTGATTATGGTAAGGGGCGTTATTTCCGACGAGTGCTTGCGGTGATCGTCCAATCACAATGCATTGGGTCAGCTGGCCAATAAGAGCAGACTGAGCTTGTCGGAAGGAGGGACTTTGTAGAAAACGAAGTGTATGAGAGAGGCGGGGCATAGAGTACCTACAACAATGTACAGTATTTGAAAAATAATAATAATAATTTAAAGCATGTCAACATATTCTGTTACACCAAATAAACAAAATAATGATCTTTAAAAAAGCATAATATAAACCCTGAATCCATATTATGTTAATCTGCCTTAGCACCTTCATATCACATTATACTCGATATATCAAACCTATGTTTTTCATTTTCATCCCGATTCATTCCTTTACATCTGAATTTAATCTCAATTATTGTCAATTCATTAATGATTTTAAAACCTAAAATTTATTAATTTCAGTCATTTTATATAATTAGATGCAGAGTTTCTTTTTTGTTAATATTTTTGATGGCAGTACATCACAAGTGCTGTCATCATTACATGAACCATCTGTGCTAGTTTTAGAAAATCTGCAGGTTTTTTTGCAGTAACAATTGTTATATTTGAAAAAAATATATATATTTTTTTGTATTTGTATTTTTTTTTTAACTTTTGTTTTTGGCCCCATTTTCATGAGCTGAACTCAAAGAATTAAGACTTTTTCTATGTACACAAAATGTCTATTTCTCTCAAATATTGTTCACAATCGGTCTAAATCTGTGTTAGTCAGCACTTCTCCTTTGCCGAGATAATCCATCCACCTCACAGGTGTGGCATATCAAGATGTGGATTAGACAGCATGGTTATTGCACAGGTGTGCCTTAGACTGGCCACAATAAAAGTCAAGTAAATGAACTGCAGTCAGGTTGAGACCCCGATAAGGACAACGAGCATGCAGATGAGCTTCACTGAGAAGGTTTCTGACAGTTTGTGCAGAAATTATTAGGTTATGCAAACCGATTGTTGCACCAGCTGTCCAGGTGGCTGGTCTCAGAAGATCTTGGAGGTGAAGATGCTGGATGTGGAGGTCCGGGGCTGGTGTGGTTACACATGGTCTGCAGTTGTAAGGCCGGTTGGATGTACTGCCAAATTATCTGAAAAGCCTTTGGAGACGGCTTATGGTAGAAAAATTAACATTCAATTCACAGGCAACATCTCTGGTGAACATTCCTGCAGTCAGCATACCAATTGCACGCTCCCTCAAAACCTGCGACATCTGTGGCATTGTGCTGTGTGATAAAACTGCATATTTTAGAGTGGCCTTTTATTGTGGCCAGCCTAAGGCACACCTGTACAATAATCATGCTGTCTAATCAGAATCTTGATATTCCACACCTGTTAGGTGGATGGATTATATCTGCAAAGGAGAAGTGCTCACTAACAAATTTAGACAGATTTGTGAACAATATTAGAGAGAAATAGGCCTTTTGTGTACATAGAAAAGTCTTAGATCTTTGAGTTCAGCTCATGAAAAAATGGGGGCAAAAACAAAAATGTTGAGTTAATAATTTTGTTCAGTGTACTTTCGAGGTCCATCAATTCCACAAAAGAGTCACAATCTAGACTCTCCAAAAAGTCATAGAACACTTTCCAGATGGATCAAAATACATGAAGTTTGGTTTTCAAAAAATAGGTAACGTTATAGTTTTAAAATTTTTCTAAAACAGCACCACTGTTCTTGTCTTTTTTATTTTATTTTAATTTGACCTCATTTCCATTTCTTCTAACATGTTGTTTTCCCCCCTCCTTTGGGTTGCGTTGGTGCTTCAGAACCAACCAAACGTATGCTTTCCTTCCAAGGGTTGGCAGAGCTGGCGCACCGTGAATATCAGTCAGGAGATTTTGAGGCGGCTGAACGCCACTGTATGCAGCTATGGAGGCAGGAGCCGGATAATACTGGCGTACTGCTGCTGCTCTCCTCGATCCACTTCCAGTGCCGCAGGCTTGACAGGTGAGATGGACACCTTTGCTCTGTCTTCATGGAGCTCGGTCTGTGGGACTGCTTCTCTTTGGGAAGAAGGAGTGGTGTTAAAGGTCTATTAGTTGGGGTTTTTGTGTTAAGAGGCAGTAATTATTCTTTTTTGTTGATAATGAAGGTGGTGACCTTTTGATGATCCATGTTCTTGGGGTTACTGTGCACATCAGTGTTAATTTTTAAAAAAAAATTTTTTTGTTGTTTTTTTTGACAGCAAATTTTGATTTAGTTTTTAGTCATAGTCTTTTGACTAAAATGCAATTTAGTTTGTCATATTTTAGTCATTGAATTGTTTAGTTTTAGTCGACTACATATCATAAAAGTTTAGTCTGCTAAATCGACAGTAAATTTAATTCTGCTAAAATCTAATGGGTTTAGTTAGTGCATTTATTAAGCATTTCTCTAAAATTTCCAAAGTCATTATATAGGTTTGATATTAAGGTTTTATCATGATAGACACCGATTTAACTGCGGTGACACAACATGCCTTTGTTAAAATTAAATAAAACCACTTCTCATAAAGAACAAGAACATGGTCTTCTTTTTAATGAAATACCAAAGGTTATATAGACTAATTATGCATTCTTTATAGCAACTTGTTTACCATTCTTTCAAGCAGACATTTTTATTTCTATAAATAAATTTAGATGAATCTTTAGGGCTACTAAAGTGATTCAGGCAAGAGCAGTGCATGATTTTCTGTCTTTCTGTTTTTGCTTGATTAACATCAATGACCCGAACAATAAACTAAATTAGGCTGCTGTCCCTTTAAAACCGAATGCACAGCTGCAATGGATGCAATGTACTGATACACGTTCTCCCTACTGTTTACGTTCACTTAAGAAGTAATCAATTGTGTTTTACGTGAATACTCATCAAAATGGACAATTCAACATAATTTTGTGTGTAATTCTCCGTTCATGCGACGCAAAAGAGTACTCGTGCGCTGTGAGAGGTGCTTTCTGTGTGTATGCTTCAGTGTCTGCGCTTTGAAAACCGGACCGAATTGAGTTATCTCTTGCATTGTCAGATTTATCCATATGGCTGCTCTTCTCTTACTCCCCCATATTTACATTTTTGAACGTTTTATGTGACGTGCAGCTAGGGATGCAACGATTATAGTTTTTTTTGGTACGATTATTGTCTGGGGAATAATCACGGTTTTACGATTATGACGATTATGCATTTATTCATTTCCCAACATTACTAATGTATAAAATCACATGAACACTTTTTAGATATTAAAGTGTTATTTATTGCTGGCTTTTGAAACAGAAATAACACAGTAACCAAGAATACAGCACAACATAATAATAAAACAAAGACAAACAGAAGTCCATCTCTCCATTGATATAAATAAAGGTTGACCTCTGCTCTGTAACCATCCCCCCCCCCCCATGACAAGTTCCTTTGAAAATAACAGATGGAAATAGATCACAAAAGTATTTAATGTTTTCTGTTTGTACCTTAATTCTTTACATTTCTTTTGGACCTGGGGTAGAGAATTTTGAAACATGGTGAAAAAAAAAATCTTGTTGTTTTTTTCTTATGAATAATACTACAACACGGATAGTAAATAACAAAGTTAATGAAGTAGCCTATTATTAATATCCGACTAGTATTAACTTTATTTGTCCCACAGGGGAAACTGTTACTAATGATGGAAATAAACTGAAATATTGTAATCAACTGTCATCCATACGTATTCATTTTAATAATCTTTATAATAATTCATATAATTTTACATGTGGCCTGAGAAAATCAATCTATATTTGGTTTGTGAGATCAGAGATCGCGCTGCACACACATACAAACATCCAGGAGGACACAAACTTCTTGAGAATGCTGCCCCGTGACTTTTATTAATAAAATAGATTAAATAGCCTACTGGAGAGACGCACAGATGCAGGTAGGCTAATTCACACAGGCAACTGTCACCTCTCTCTCTCTCTCTCTCTCATAATTCATTCAAGTAGCTAAATGTGGTTACACTTTACTTGAAGGGGTGTGCATAAGACTGACATGACACCTTCATAATCATGACATGACACATGTCATGCATATGAAGGTTTTTTATGCATGTTTATGACAACTGTCAATAAGTGTCATTCACTCAGTTATGTAATTTTAATGCAAAGATGACATTGTTTGAGATGTCTTTGTTATGGTCTATGGTTAGGGGTAGGGTTAGGTTAGGGTTAGGTCAAATAATGTCATATTTGCATTAAAAATTACATAACTGAGCGAATGACACTTAATGACAGTTGTCATAAACATGCATGCAACCTCCTTCATATTCATGACATGTGTCATGTCATGATTATGAAGGTGTCATGTCAGTCTTATGCACACCCCTTCAAGTAAAGGGTTACCAAATTTTATAATTAATTCAAAGAAATGTGATATACCGCACTTTCATCTTTTTCTGATCTGAAGCGGGTAGAATGCGGAGCTAACGAGCTGTAGCTTTGCGTCAGGTGGTTCTTGCCTTCACGTCGTGCATTAAAATTGTTCAATGTACAGCAAGCCGTGCCTTATGTATTCGCTCTTTAGCAGCAGTTTTTTACAGCAATATTTAATTGACACCCTGGTCATTCTTGGTGTAGCCAAAATGGTCCCACACTATCGACAAGCATTTCTCTGGTGGAAATAAAGCTTCGCTGTTTGGTTCTAATCTAATGCATGTAGTAGCCTCCGTGCCTCTGATAAGCACGTCATTTTAAGCTGGTGCACCGCTAGTGTAACTTTTTTCGTTTCGCGCAAGCTGCAACAGTTCCATTCCGTGTAACAGAAACACTCGATTTAGCGGAACCTTTACGATTAACCGTGACGTTTTAAAGCGCGGTTAATTGCGAAACCGGTTAATCGCTGGATCCCTACATGCAGCAAGTGTATGTTAGCTTATGTCCCGCTAACATATACACTTGTTTTTATGTCTTGTTTTTATTTGTTGACACAAATGTCAATAGATTTACGTCATAGTTTTTGTCATTCAAAAAGAGTTTGTTCGTTATCGTCTCGTTGTCTGTGAAAACATTTTTAACACTAAATTAACACGACAAAGAACCGTAATTTGGTGATCTTTGATGTTACAAATTAAAATCTTTAATTTAACAAATTTTATGAAAGCTGAAAATCTAGAAGTAAAATCTCATTATGAAAATTCAGAAACGGTGAGAACATGGCATTCTGTAAACATGACAAGAATAACTATTACACTAATAAACAATCATTTTAATTGACAGCTTGTCCATATCCACTATACAAACTTGAATTGCAAATAACCTGCAACAGTTCTTTAAGGGAACAGTATAGGGAGTGTGTTTGTTGCACATGGTGGGAATGTCACATGTCTCATTCTATTAATTTTCATTCTCTTAATTCTGCAGGTCTGCCCACTTTAGCACTCTGGCCATCAAGCAGAACCCCATGCTGGCTGAGGCCTACTCAAACCTGGGCAACGTTTACAAGGAACGGGGTCAACTTCAGGAGGCCATCGAGCACTACCGCCACGCGCTCCGTCTCAAACCAGACTTCATCGATGGATACATCAACCTGGCAGCAGCGTTGGTGGCGGCAGGGGACATGGAGGGAGCAGTTCAAGCATATGTGTCCGCCCTCCAGTACAATCCTGTGAGTTCAGCCTCAAAACGTTTCAGAGAATCACAGTGGTTTCATGCTGTGTCATATAGCTAGAAATTATCTCTATTTTCAGCCTTTTGACAATATGCAATCGTGTTGTCAAAAGTATCGGTGTCGGCACTGAAATTTAAAAAATGTGACGATACCAGCATTTCCTGCTAGCGTTTTGAGTGCTGTTGTGTGGATTCTCAAACACCTCTGATTGGTCATTGTGTTCTCGTGATCAACAGATATGTCTGTGATTGGCTACAATGATCATCGCTGCAGTCTCTTCACAGAGCGCTTACACAGATACACACGGGAATGTTTGAAAGCAACGTCTTATCAGCGGATCCCTAATATATCTGCTCATAGATGGATCATTGTAGCCAATCACAGACATATCCGTTGAGCGCGTGGACACAATGGCCAATCAGAGCTGTAAGAATCCGCTCAACAGCGCTCTAAATGCTAGCGGGAAATGCTGGCATCATCACATTTTCAAAATTTCAGTACCGACATCGGTACTTTTGACAACACTACTATGCAATATCTCAGTATTTTATAGCATTCATCATTGTAGCCATAATTTTAAACATTATTTCAAATTCTTGGAAGAAGCCTAAACACTGACTTTGACCCCTAAAAATTAAAGTAATCTTGAATATATTAGATGATGGAAAAATGATATTGAATCATTTCAGTATCACTAATGTAGTATTGTAGTGTACTAATAAAACATCTTTTAACAATATAAATGACATTCAGGATCTTTGCAGATCTTTTATTTCAAATAGTTTGAACCTTAGTGGCTGGATAAAGGGAGCACTAAAATCATCACAGTCTTCACAACTTAAGTTTAGTATTTATAACAAAATATTAAATGTGTTGTAAATATTCTATATGTCAACCAGCCCTATTGTATTTTGTATGTACTAGTTGGTAATTGATAATTTTTTTCTGGATCTAATTACAGGATCTGTATTGTGTACGCAGTGACTTGGGTAACCTGCTTAAGGCGCTTGGGCGCCTTGAAGAGGCAAAGGTATGTTTAAACATGTCGGCCCTTGCACGTTTATGTAATGATTTTTGTTTTTAATTTAAAAATCATAGCTGTAGACCATAATCCCCCGTCAGACACCTAGCCATTCTTGTACTTTGGGAGTGAGTGTTAGACTTGTTTTTATTTAGTAAGTGCACTCAAGAGTGTGCTGCTCATTTTATTTCCCCACATGAGCACTCTTTACAGTCCTACGGGTCTAGCCTCAACTAGAGCAGAGTGTACCTAGAGCCACCAGGTCACCTGCATCCCACATACCTAGTCAAAAGCAAATTTTTTTTTTTTTTTTTTTATTAAAACAAGGTTAAGACCCCTTTACCCTCTCACTTGCTATTTTGTTAATTTGGATGACTAGGTTAGAGACACTCCCCTTCTGTCCACCTCTTCTGTTTTGCCCTCTCTCACTCCAATGCTTCTTTCAGTCTAAAACACTGCTTCATCCTGGCCCGGCCAGCCCCCGCTTGCCCCCATACAAAGGAAGAAAGGCTGGGCTCTTCTGTCTCTCACCAAATGGGGGTCCTAAAACACATGCTGCAGTTTGGCATGCTTTTCTTCCTTGTAGTCTCTTGGAGGGGTTTTGCTGGCTCGGTCTTGGAGAAATAAATGGACTGATGAAGATAGTGGTCTTTGCTATGCAAAAAATAAGATGGCTTCTAACCCTAACCATGCACTTCTGGTCATTTGCGTTATTCAAAGCAACTGATTCCCTTTAAAAGTTAAAAAGTCATGGCCCTTTGGCTGTGAGTTTGGATTTACTTTCCCAGCATTACAATGCCCAAATAAACACCGCCTTTGAGGCAATGTGGCTATTTGTGGTTTCGGTGGGTCTTTGGGAGTTTGTCTTGACGTTGTAGAGAGAGTTCTCTTCCTGTTGGTTAGAAGCCCTCTTATTTGGTGCCTCAGGGGGGCGGGGTGGGGAAGAGTACGAGGGGCCGGCGGCCCCCCACCAGCTCTGTCGCTCCTACCCCCCGCGCGCTTGCCCAGGCCCGTTGGATTGTCGCCGCGTCGAACTGTCTGGCTGACCCCTCAGTCGCAAGCCAACAGATGCTTTGTAAGGGCTCCATAGTGCATTTGAGTAGACCCTATATCATTTTGGCCTTCTCTCCCACCCCCCACCCCCCCCCCCACCCCCCCCCCCCCCCCCCCCCCCAGTTCAATTCACCATCCCCTATATTTACGACTTACAACACTGTGTCAGCCCTGGGCTGTGCCAAGCAGACAGATCGCTTTTTGCACTCCACTGCACGCGTCAGACACCATGATAGAGCGAGAGTATTAAACACGCGCGACACAAGCGATGACCTCTTTATTTCAGAGCTGTGGAGGCTTCTAGATGATTATGAAGTCCTTAAACCCCAGGCTTTTTTCCTTATCCATTGGCCAGGAGTGCAGGTGGCAGGACAGGATAAAGCAAACAAGGTATTAAACCATGTAAATGAAGACCAAAAGAATCATCGATTACATTTCTTCCCCCTTGTATGTTATGATCATTAATAATATTCCCAGAGCAAATGTGATCAGTTCATTTAGGTAAGATCAAGCCAGTTGGCCTCCCTCCTTTATCTATATTTGAAAATGTGACACGGTAATGAAAAGTTTGAACTTATGTGTTAATCTCATCTCAAAGCCTTTCTTCACTCTCAACCCCTCGCGAACATACTCCTGATTCTGAAAATGTACAGTCCTTTCATCGCATGGGTTTAAACTGATGTTAGGTCATTTTATATTTTCCCCTTTGGGTGGTTTGTTTTACTTGTTTGCCTTGTCAATACAAGTTTGATCTCCAGCTGAAATGTCTTGATTGCAAACTTTTACTAACGCTCTTGTTTTCTTATTTTGTCTCTTTTGGTTTTTCCACAAGTGATATTGTTATTTAGAAGGTTTCAGGTGGGTGACACTATTCCTGCGTAGGTGCGGTCCGGTGGACAGGAACACTAGGGCAGCATCAGTCCTCTCCTCTTCCAGCTGCGGCCGCTCCCCCAGACAAAGTCCAAAAATATGGTAACGGGTTTGTAACAAAACCGAAAGAAAAACACCTTACTCCAATGCCTGAGTTCTTCTGTCTTGTGGCTTCCTTTGAAGAACAAAAAAACTATAGTTAATGAAAGCAAAAGAAAAGTGTAGTGCCCAAGTATTTAAAAAGAGAAATGGATTGGATGTTGTAAGCAAACGAAAGCACAGTAAGAACCCTCTAACTCTCTGACTTGTTGATTGTTTTTTTTCCTGTTAATTTGGATTATGATTTATTTTTTTCTCCTTTATTTGGAGTTGCAGCGTTCTGCTGAGCAGATGATGCGCTGTGAGTCTGCAGCGGCGCAAGGGCTGCGCAGCGTCAAAACCGCGACCAAAAGACGCGCGCTTGAACGCACTCCCCCTCCCCTCGACCTCTGGCTGGCGGGTTGCAGACCTGCATGCCCTCCCTGCTAGCATGGCACCCAGTGGCTGTGCAGCCTTAAACATGACACCAATGGCAACGACCATTACGTAGTGCTAACTCTCCAACAATTAACCCCTTAAGATATTAATGGAATTGGCCGTGGGTACTCAGTCCATTTGAAGGCCCCTAAGGGAAGAGGGTTTCATAGTTTTTACATTTGCGTGGTGCCATGACGACATTGAGGGGAGTCCAATCGGGCCTTTTTTCCCCAGGTCTGCTGTATCTGCACCTCTGAGCTGGCGTGGGGAAGATTTTAAGCGAATATGGAGCGGGCTCGGAAAAAACGGGCTGCAAGGCTGATTGGCGCTGACAACAGGGGGTTGCCACTGCCGTATGTAGCTATTTTTGCACACGCGCTCGGTCATTACATGGATCCGCACCGCTATTGCACTGCCGCCTAGCATGTAATGGTTGATGAAAATTACTGGATTTAGTAGCACACGTGATGATTCTAGAAGCGTGACATTCTCATGCCTCACACATGTGTTTTGTTTTAGCTAAGTGAGATGTATTGTTTAGTTCATTTAGAAAGCGTTAATTTCGCGAACAACACTGAAGCGTGAAGAATGTAGAGTCGGCGTTCGTATTGGGGTTGGTTGGATTGCGCCACGCGTAGGAAACGTGGGTCAAGGCTTAGGCGAAGCAAGCAGAGATTATTTGCGCGAACGCGGAGACCATGGGCTGCAGGTTCTCACCCTTATGCATTTGTCGAGAAAAGATACTAACAGATTCGGTCTGTATATTTTGAGTATTTTATATCCTATGTTTAGCTTGGATGTTTTTCACACCTTTACTTTTACTGGACACACCACTGAGATGGACGTATGTATCTACTCTGCGATTCTATCTACAACCTCCTTCCTCACTGTTTTTTCACACCCTATCTTTTGTTTAGATGTATCCTGCGGTGACAGCCCTGCGTACCTATTGATTGCCAATTGCAATACCTCAATGTCCATATCACTTTGCTTGTGGCCCGGGCCGGGACCCGTAACCTGCGGATGCGTGTTCATATGTCGGGGGAGATGCTGGCCTGTGTCACCATTTACACTGTCTCGCTGAGAATGGTTTTGGTGGTCTGATTCCTAGGCAATCCCATTACTTGGACAGTTGTTATTGTATGATTTATGAAAATGTTGTTTCACATGGCTTTTTATTGTTCAATGGCGTCAGCCACATCGGACAAGTCTCTTTTCCTCCTTTCCCTTTCATGTGGACAGGACCCCCCAACACTTTTTGGCCCGTCCCACGCTTACATCAACTTGGGCAATGTTCTGAAAGAGGCTCGTATCTTTGACAGGTAAATGTTTGCATCCTCTGCCATTACGTTTTGCTTCGCAGCCTTTTTCAGCCAATCTGAGACATGTCGTTTTCCCCTTACAGAGCTGTTGCTGGTTATCTGCGTGCCCTCAGCCTGAGCCCTAACCATGCTGTTGTCCATGGAAACCTGGCATGCGTGTACTACGAGCAGGGTTTGATTGACCTGGCCGTTGACACCTACCGTCGTGCCATTGAGCTGCAGCCACACTTTCCTGATGCATACTGCAATCTCGCTAATGCTCTGAAGGAGAAGGGCAATGTAAGAACCTATGTTTATGTTCTTGAATTATGCCTCTGTCATGCATTCCTGCTGTCTACACTCATGTCTTCATCTTATTTAATTTTTAACCAGATTTCTTAGTTTCTCAGTGTCCCCACAGTCATTATACATTTTCCATAAATGAAATTTTGCAGACAAAAAATTTCCCAACTTGAAATCATTGGGAAGTCTTTCGCCCTTGCAAGAAATTCCCAACCTCATGAATTCCTATTAAAATGGCTGAATTTTGCCTGCTAAAAGTCACTGGACAACCTTTAGAATCAAGAGCTTTATTGGCTGCTAACTTTCATTTTTACTTTTAGGTTTCTGAAGCTGAGGAGTGTTACAACACTGCGCTGCGTCTGTGCCCGACTCACGCTGACTCCCTTAACAATCTGGCCAACATCAAGCGCGAGCAGGGCAACATTGAGGATGCTGTGCAGCTCTACAGAAAAGCACTGGAGGTGAGGGGACCAGTGACGTCCGCTGAAAATCCATATTCGTTATTATACATGCTTAAAAACATTTTCAAGTGAGAGATTTAGAACCATGTCTTAAGTTTTGGTTTTATTTGTTGGAAAGGTGTTCCCTGAATTTGCTGCTGCCCATTCAAACCTTGCCAGTGTCCTGCAACAGCAGGGGAAACTTCAGGAAGCTCTCATGCACTATAAGGAGGCAATCAGGTTTGTTCTTTTTTGTAGCTGCAGCCTGATGTAATTTTGTGTTGGTGTCTTTCAAAGTCTCACTGTCTGTTTGTTGTCAACCACTGAGCAGAATCAGCCCCACGTTTGCTGATGCTTACTCTAACATGGGCAACACTTTGAAAGAGATGCAGGATGTTCAGGGGGCGCTGCAGTGCTACACTCGAGCCATTCAGATCAACCCCGCTTTTGCAGATGCTCACAGTAACTTGGCTTCCATACACAAGGTATGAATCTAGAGACCTGGAGAATTCACTTCCTTTCAGTTGTTTTCAGTGTTACTTTGAATTCAAATTGCATCTCTCTCCTCTCGAAGGATTCTGGGAACATTCCTGAAGCAATTGCATCTTACCGCACTGCCCTGAAGCTCAAGCCTGAATTCCCTGATGCTTACTGTAACCTGGCTCACTGTCTGCAGGTACGTAAACATCTTGAATGTGTGTGTGTTTTCACTGTGCACTCTGGTGGGAATGTTTGTGTGACATCATATTGTGCTCTGGTCCTCAGATTGTATGTGACTGGACCGACTACGATGAGCGCATGAAGAAGCTGGTGAGCATTGTGGCTGATCAACTGGAGAAGAACCGCCTGCCATCTGTGCATCCCCATCACAGCATGCTGTACCCCCTCTCTCATGGTTTTCGCAAAGCAATTGCAGAGAGGCATGGCAACTTGTGTCTGGATAAGGTGTGTATATTACATTAAACATGTTTATACAAGCCCATTCTGCTACATTTTCTGATTTGTACCTTGGTTTTGGTGTAAAAGTAGCTCCTATACTTACTCAGTTCATAAGCATCAGCATAATACTTGTTCTGTAGATCAATGCTCTTCATAAACCTGCCTATGAGCGTCCAAAGGACTTGAAGGCCAGTGGAGGCCGTTTGCGTGTGGCTTACGTAAGCTCTGATTTTGGCAACCATCCCACTTCCCACCTGATGCAGTCCATCCCTGGCATGCACAACTCTGAGAAATTTGAGGTGATGAGACTGTAATGCACGCAGTAGTTATGTATAAATCTTTCTGTTGATCACATCGTGGTGAGCTGGTGATTTCATACGGTTATATTGTTTACAGGTGTTTTGCTATGCTCTCAGCCCCGATGACAGCACCAACTTCAGAGTTAAAGTCATGGCTGAGTCTCATCACTTCATCGACCTCTCACAGGTGAGTATACATGTACATATCACAAGCTTATTTTAGGTATATCATCTTCCTCCTCCATTTGGAGGTCTGTCTTGATTTCATCGTGTCCTGTGTTCATAGATCACCTGCAATGGAAAAGCAGCAGACAGGATCCAGCAAGATGGAGTCCACATCTTGGTCAACATGAATGGCTATACTAAAGGAGCACGCAATGAGCTGTTCGCCTTGCGCCCTGCACCCATTCAGGTTGAATTTGTTTATTTCATGTTATTTATTTGGGTGTGCAAATGTGTGGCTATTTTTATCCAGCGGTTGATAAAATAGGCGTAAACTTACGTTGAAGGAGAGACCTGGGTCATATTTAGGAACTTAAGTTCAGGAAACCCTTAATGATGATTCTCTTACAATTATTAATAAGGATTGTCTTGCACCTAGGCTTGGAATATTATAGAGGCAGAAACAGCTGGAACACTAGCATTGCATGTTATAATTACAATTTAAAATAGCTGTTTTCTATTTGAATGTTTTAAAATGTAATTCATTTCCTTGATGCAAAGCTGAATTTCCAGCAGCTTTATCATCACATGATCCTTAAAATCATTATAATTTCTGAATTGGTGTCAAGAAATATTTATTTTATTATATAAATATAATTGTACTGGGCCTGAACTTTTAAATGGTAGCATATACTTCAGATAATATATAAAGATCTAGTTTAATAATTAGTTACTTTTTCCAATCTACCCTAGGCCATGTGGCTTGGATACCCAGGGACCAGTGGAGGTCCATTCATGGACTACATTATCACTGATAAGGAGACGTCTCCTTTTGAGGTTGCAGAGCAGTACTCTGAGAAACTGGCCTACATGCCGAACACTTTCTTCATTGGAGATCATGCCAATATGTTCCCTCACCTCAAGGCTAGTTTGAGTCTCTAATCACATTTTTTTAAATCTATAACAGAGAATGAGGCTCATGGTTTTCTTTTTTTAACCAATAGAAAAAAGCGGTGATAGACTTCAAGTCAAATGGCCATATTTTCGACAATCGCATTGTACTGAATGGCATCGATCTGAAAGCCTTCCTGGAAAGCCTGCCAGATATCAAAGTTGTGAAGGTTAGTGAAGAAATCACTGCTTTAGTGCATTCCATTGCCCTGTTAAACAGAAATGCTAATGTTTCTTTCTTTTCCAGATGGAATGTGATGGTCAAGAGTCGGCTGACAGTAACGGTGCCCTGTCCATGCCCATCATCCCTATGAACACAGCGGCTGAGGCCATCATTAACATGATCAACCAGGGCCAGATCCAGGTCACCATCAACGGCTTTACCGTCAGCAACGGCCTGGCCACCACTCAGGTACGGCCCATTGCAGGCCCTCAGTGTTGATCTGGTTTCACTGCAATTTCACTAACTTCACTGCTTTGAAAGTTGGGTTCTCACTGGGATTTAGTCGTGCACATCATTCTTAGCATGACGGATTGGTGGGTAGTTGACCACATTTACATGCACATCGTTTTTCTGGTTAAGCCTTCATTCTGAAAAAAAAGAGTCTGTTTTGCATATCACACTTGTATATTCACAGTTACTCTTTTTTTCATTTTGTCATGTGGACAACAAAACACAAGTCCTGACACCAATGCCCAAGCTGCGTGTCTTAATTGTTCTCTGTAACTGGAAAGTATCTAGGCTTAAGTGTTCACGTGAACATGCTTCACAAATCATTTTCGATATCACTGATATAAACCTTCTCTCTAAATATTGTAGGGAGCACGACATGAAAATATCCTTGTCGAAGTGGGGAAAAAATACCCTGGTGCTGAGTACCGCCACAACACCTTTCTTGCATTTTTCCCCATGAGGCCTATTTTGCCTTTTTATTTTTTATTTATTTTTGTTATTTTTTCACCATTGCATATAAACTAGCCAAAAATGTCCTTTTTTTCACTCGTTTCCTGGGTCCTGCTTTTCAAATAAAAAATCAGTTACAAAACAACAATTTAAAAATATTTTCTTAACTGAACACTTTTTTTTTACATTCTAGCAGACATTATACCAAAAAGCACAATTTAGCTTAAAATTAATAAGTTGGTAAAATAAAAAAATGTTTTGGCAATTTTTGAGACCCCCTTTTTGAATCAGGCATGTATTGTTTTACTGTACAATTAAAAGCAGCCTAGCTGAGAAGAGACTTCTTTTAAAACATTAGAATATATTACAGACCCCAAACTTCGAACACTGTGAATGTTATAATAAATGTATTAATATAGCTGTTGTAATTATTATTGTTTTACTTTTTTATTTTAATTTACAGAACAACAGTAAAATTACAAAAATTACATTTATTAATGTTGATGGAGTTCTTTCTTTTTCTCAGCTTTTATTTTGGCAGAAACCCACAGAACAAATTCGCTGGTGCCTTCTTATTGTTGACAACAGCATGACAGATTTCATAAATGATTCTCATTACGACATTGGCAAGATGTTGTCGCACTATCACATTGTCACATTCTCTTTAAAAAAATTCACAAAATGTTAACTCGATCCAACTGACGTACACAGTTTCAGCGCGATCATTTCCTCACCTTTTGTCTTTGAACACACCGGACGCCGCGAGCTTCGATGCAGCGACTGTCATAATACATGGCAATCCGATGCGTGCATTAGAAAATATAACATTCTGCAGTTTATTTACTAATCGTTTGAGGCCGCGATTTCAATCATGTTACAGTAACCTGACCACCCGCCTCCAGGCCACCTCTTCTCAGCTGGAGACATTTTGAATTCTACAGCACGAAACGTCTCATCGCTGTCGTCGGTGCTTCGTGCTGTAAGTGATTTCTGTCCATCCTTTTCTTCATTCGATCTGTTTTTTACAAATAACTTTCACACTACGCCGAAATGTTACTGTTTCTAGTGCTTAGTGCGCGCTTCCGTCTAATTTACAGACTCCGCTTCAGTCATGTGTTGATAGTATTCGGCGGCGAACACAACGAAAGTCGGAGTTTTCATTTTTTCTATTTTCGGCCGAATAATTTCGGTTTGCCGAACATTCGGTGCATCCCTAAAATATTGTCTTCTGTTGTCAGTGACACCTCTGTCATGGCCAAATTGACAACATGTAATTATTTATGGAGATTTAGCTGTGTGAAGGTGTTTTTATCGGCACGTGGCTGTATTTGCTCTTGTGCAATTTGTATTTGCAGATGAGAGACTTAATTTTCGTCAGATTGGTGGTGTGAAATGATTCTAATGACCTCAGATCAGTTTCCTCCTTTGATCATCTCGAAGATCTGTCGAAAAGACAATTTCATAGTAGGCAGAGTCAGAATATTACCACATGTTGTTGTTTTTCAGATTTTTACAGTGGAGGAGGTTATAGTATCTGGGACTGTAGCCTTGCAGGTATGGCACACATAAACTGGCTGAGAACAGCACGCTTTGAGACAGGATGTGTAATAGCCATTTTTCCCTACACTTGGGCCTTCACACTGCTGTAGGTGGCACACATTTGGTGGCAGAGAAAGTTGAAAGGCTTCTAGGGATGGGCGACAGTTTTAAGGCACATGCATTTCAGTACCTAAACTATTAACTCATCTGCTCTTTATTGTTTCTGTTTAGATTAACAACAAGGCAGCAACAGGAGAAGAAGTTCCCAGAACAATCGTGGTGACCACCCGCTCGCAATATGGCCTCCCTGAAGACTCTATTGTCTATTGCAACTTCAACCAGCTCTATAAGATTGACCCTCCGACCCTTCAGATGTGGGCCAATGTAAGATTTAAAAGGAGAATTCATTCCTTCATTCACCAAGATGGGCTTTAAAAACAAAAAAACAACATATCTATGCAACAGAATTTTTTTTTAAAATCAGTGCCACATGCCTTTTGCAGACTTTGACACCCATAATACACTTTTGATTTTGATTTGATACAAAATGTAGAAGTTCGATCTGTAATTAACAAACCATGGATCTGTCAAAAGTGCGCCGGATGATGCAAAATGGCATCGACAGCCGAAGTAGACTTTGGCTGACAAACAAATGGTGATATTTTGGTCCAGGTAACACAGAGAAAGAGTTCACATAGAGAGTACACAGTTCGTTTACATAAACTACTGACATTATAACAGTACAAAGTAGGGTTGTGACGGTGCGGAAATTTTCCCACCGTTTAATCGACATGTGACAACACCAATAATACTGGTATCACCGCAGGGGCGTTCCCTCTTTTCCTCGCTTTAAATACCTCAATGCTGCTTGGCAACCTGCTGCAAATACAACTCAAACTCACGTTTCCACTATATATAGAAACATAGTGAACTTTTATTAACAAAACAATAAGAACGTGCTTGGGGGGGGGTGCCGCGTTGGCATACCCCTCTGATCGCAATTTAAAATAACTAAATTACACAAAGTTCTCAATAAAGTAAAAATCAGCAAATAATGTGTAACCAATTAAATAAGAAACGAAAGTTTAAAAAAAACTTCCAAAATCACCTTAGATAAACGGCAAAAACCAACAGGTTTTTCAAAATCCAAAATGCTGCCAAACCAGCGCTTTTGCATTTAGTTTCGAAACTAAATCATCCGTGATCGTCTTGTCTGTCTCACCTCACTCTTCTTGTCAGTCAGCTCGACTCTCTCTCCTCACTGGAGAAATGAAATCTGATCTGTGATGCGACTGTCGTTCGGCACGCTGCATTGAGCAGCCGCGTTCAGTTTTTAATTGTAGTGTCTGTTTTTTGTCACTGAACTAAATTATTTTTATTTCTATAAAAAATCTAAACAACGGTGGGGGTCAGTGAGTTGGGCATGTGACGTAACCGGTGTTGCGTCTTAACAACGGTATCACCGTCAGCACAGTCTATCGCGGCAAGCCTAGTCAAAGCTGGGCAAACTCTGGCCATTACAGAGGGGTAGTTCTCCTACATAAAAATGGTCTACTCTTTTATCAGCCTCATGTTGTTCTAAACCTGTATGAATTTCTTTCTTCTGGCTAACACAAAGATATTTTGAAGAATATTTCTGGTAACCAAACAGTTGCATTGGTCCCCATTGACGTCTATATTATGGAGAAAAAAAATATACTGTGGAAAAAAATCTATACTGTGGAAGTCAGTGGGGACCAGTAACTGTTTGGTTACCAACATTCTTCTTTCTTTTAAAATTTTTTAAATAATTTGTTTCAGCTAATTCTATTTTATATAGATAAATCGATATTTAGTCATTCCGATTTATTTATTTTTTTTTGTAAAAATAAATCTGAATGATTTTTTTCAACCAAACAGCTGTTGTTGCAAAGTAGATTGAAAAGCCGTTTTTGAATCACCATCGGGCCAAACCGTTCTCACTACATGCCGTGCTGAACGTCAAATGGAAATATAACTAACCGTTACTTACCATTCTTAGAACCATTCAGGCTGGCTCACAAAGTTAACACAAGGAAATCCACCTACGAATAGACTGCTTCTGGAAATCTATTAATTGTGTGATGGTTATTGGTTGAATCTATCCGTGGCTGCAAGTTGCACCTTGATTAGATTTCTGAAGAAGATGAACTCTTGGCTTGACTCTGGCGAGGTCACGGAGACGTTCGTGTCTCACAAGTTTAGCACCTTGTAGTTCTCAAGGTGCCGCGTTAAGGTGCCAGTCTAAACAGTGGCATTTCGAAATTCCCACACTCACCCACACACCTTCAAAGAGGCTAAAAATGTAGTGACAAGCTTTCTAAGACGTTTTCAGATCATTTTAGTGATTTTGAATGTTCAGCCGTTTTATACGTTTGTGACTAGCAGCACGTGTTGTAATACACAATGCTAATCGATGCCATGCTAATGCTAATCTAAGTTTAAAAAGTTCATAATGCAAGAATCTAAAAGCATTTTGCAGCTTACATATCAATAGGCTTTATTTATTTTTTTCAAATGTCTTTTCAATGACGGTGTATTAGTGTGATGGCTCTTAATATTGTTTAGCTAGCCTCCTTAGCTCACTTAGGCTACATGTGTGGTGTGAAATTCCATTAACGGTTCACACAGACAACAGAGCAGTGCTTTTGCCTTTAATGTGACCCATTAGAGGTGTCGTTTAACACCTTGGCTGTGAGAGAATGACCAGAGTCTCTGTCCCCAAACAACTGTGACCTATTGACCGCACATCATCATCTGGAGCTTGGTTTCTTAGAAACAGGGTATAGATTTATCCTTTATGTGTTTATCAGTGTCTATCAAACTTTACATTTGTGTTCTTTCTTTGAATAATTTTTGCCATGTTTATTTGACATTAAAAAAGTATTTTATTATTTCATTTTTAATTTTCAAAAACATGTGATCATTTGTTCGATAAAATTATGTGAGTAATTATTCGAAGTTGACATGTTTTTCAAAGTTGACTGTAGGACAGAAATATTGTTTTATTCTTTTATTTATTTATGAGCAATTTGGTTCTATAAATAGTATGATACATTGGTTTTGATATAATTCAATATAATAAAACGTTGCCTATATATTCATTATCATACGTAATTTAAGATACTTTTTAGTGTAATTGGAAATTCTTGGATTCATGATAAAACGTTTGAAATCATATTAATATTTTTTGTATTATTGTTATATAGTATTTTATATAATGCAGCAATATAGATATTTTTATATCTAATATTTATGTTATCACAACACATTTTTATTTTACTTAATTGTTGTCAATACATAGAAATACATGCATTAATATATATTTTCAATCATTTCTCTTTTACTTCATTGGAACTTTGTATTATGATAATTTGCTTAACTATCATATCTTATTTTATTATTATCTGTTCTTTACATTTTATATATTATTCTGTATGACATACAGGTTAGATGCCATCATGTTTATGGGCTCTTTATTTTCGTACTTCATGAGAATTCTACTCTTATGTAGTACATTCTTATATATTTATTAATGATATCCACAACATTACAGTAAACATCTGATATAAGAATAAATCTGCTTTTCTTTTTTTTTTTTGCCAAGTTTAGTATATTTACTTTTTAATGTATCAGTTTACTGAGTTTCTATTTATGGATTGAAAATAATCCAAATAGCCCTGGAGGGCTTGATGTTAAAAACAGTAGTGAAGGGGGAGAAAAAAAGTTCATGTTGGGTAGGAGTGAAAAATCACACATTACCTGATGACTCATATCTGCATAGGTTCCCACATCGGGACTGGACTTCTCCCTCTCTCTCTGTAGTCTGGTCTGGGACCTGGAGAGGCCTGCAGAGGTGTCACTTCACACCTCTGAGGCCCGAGGCTACTATAAAGCCTCCCTCCAGCAAACCCTCCGGCATCACTGACGCTCTCAAACCACACAGAATGGACGTGTCTTCTCCTTTCTTCAGCTACTTCACACAAAGCTCCTGGAGCTGCCCGAGTTCAGACTCTGAATTCTACAACATCTCATCTCCTGAAGCAGTTTCTCCTACTTCCTACATGGACTTCTTTCCTTCAGCTCAGCTTCTGAACAGTTCTTCTCCTCCTCCCGGAGGTGCAAAGGCTCCCATGACGGGTTCCTTACATCAGGACGGCTCACGTTCCCGTGTTGGGACTAGAAGAACGCGCTCCAAAAACCCGAGCAAGCAAAGACAGAGCGCCAGCGAGAAGGAGAAGCTCAGAATGAGGGATTTGACCAAAGCGCTCCACCACCTCAGGACTTACTTACCTCCTTCTGTGGCTCCTGTCGGCCAAACCTTGACGAAGATCGAGACCCTTCGCCTCACCATCCGCTACATCTCCTATCTGTCTGCTCAACTAGGCCTCAGTGAGGAGTCTCTCTGCCAGATGAGGGACCTGAGAGCTCCTAGATACCAAGAATCACCTCAAAGTCAGGGCTATTCAACTCCAGAGTACTGGGGACTCAGCACATCACATCAAGAACTGTCTCAAAGCACCTTCAGACCTTCAGTGCATGTCTTGAGGAAGACAGAAATGGATTGTCATCAGGTCTGCATGAGCCTGGAAACACCTGCTTGTGATGATTCCTTCAACTCCAGCTCCGAATCTCTTCTGGAAGGCCCTTTGTATGCAGATACAGCCCCAACATACCAGGTGTGTACTTTGTTTAGCACTTATATATTTGAAATGAAGAATTCTGAATATGTGGAATGCATATTGTGTTAGCTTTTTATTATTAGTGAATTTTTTTTAAAGGTGAATATTTTGGTTTCTAAATGCTGAATAAACCAAACTTACATTTTCCCCTCTCTTTTTAGGACTACAACAAAGCTGTCCGCTGTCCGATTGCACCGGAGTTCTGGGGATGAATCTCTCATCGGACTTTTCATATATTTAAAACTCTTTAAATGTTTTTTTGTGGATGCCACTGTACAGTATTTAATGTATTTTAATATATTGTTTTATCTTATTTTAGATTTCTATTTTAATCTGATATATTTTGTATGTTATTGTTTTTGTATAAAGATTATACTAATTTATTGATATTTATAATAAAAACATCTAAATGTCAAAGTTTTGATTTTGTGTATCAACTTTTAACTTTAAGATTTTGTTTATTTATCATTAAATAACAATAAAAAGGTCTTCACTGTTGAGCATTCTTGCAGCTTATTTTAATAATTGTTCGATTCTATAGATTCTAAACAGGGCTATTATAGTCAACTTAAACTAAAATGAAAACTAAAACCATAAAAAACTAGTAATTGAAATAAAATAAATATAAATATATATAGGCCTACATTTTCTCATTTTCATTTAGTCTAACGTACTGTATTAAACTAAACTAAATTCAAAATGAATAAAAAATGATTATACAAATGACAAAAATACACAACCAACACACTGGCTAACATTAAAATGAGAACTGAAAACATCAAAATAAAAACTAATTCAAAATATTAATTAAGACTGTAATGGTAATATAATGCTATCTGAAACATATTCTAGATGAGTCACTAAGGAGAAATGAAATGAATCCGTTTGCTTTTGTTGTAAGGCAATGTCTATAGTCTCTATTATATTGGAGTAATTTTGCATGTAAATTTACAGCCACATGCAGCTGCAAGGCAATGATTATAGCGCATAACTCTTCCTCTTCATGTAACTCTTGACACACTGTGCCACTTTTGTCCTGAACTTAAGCAAATATTCTCTTATAGTTCTGCCTTTATCGTCTGTTGTATACTTTATACCTGATGTTACCGCAATGTGAGTTACACTCAAAAAGACCGGCTGCTTTCATTGCATTTCTTCTAGATTCAGATTCATCTGTATTCTTTGATAATACGATGCAATTCTACCTATCCTGTTGACCGATTACATTACCCCTGACAGAAAAAAAGATGATAAGATCAGCTGGAATGTTCAAAAATTGCAAAGACAGGCTTTGAGTCTCTCCTCAGTCATTTACATATAAATTACACTCAGGATCCTGTTAATAGGCTTTTGCAGCCAGTATTCACAGGAACAGCAGATTCCAGTAGATAAAGTCAATTTAATATGGAGCAAAACAATTAACCAGCACTGACAATTGCATGAAGATAAAATGGGGTTAAAATATTATGATGCCTTTTTTTGAGGTTGCAACCTTCTAAAATATACGCAGCGATATAGTTTTATATATATTGTGAGAAAATGATATAATATTAATTCTGATATATTGTGTGTTATTGTAAAGACATGTTCGTTCATCAAAAATTATATTATTGAATTGTATTTGTCATTATGCAAATGCAAAAACATTATTATTATTATTATTATCTGGAAAATATTTTTTTATTGTCAACAATATATTTTTTCTTCCCAATATTACAATATAAGAGACACAGGTAAGCTAAAGGCGACAAGGGCTAGAAAAACACAGATTCAAGTATTCTTGAATATACTGTGTGTACATTGCAAATAATATTTACCATTTTCATTCACAAAATTCATTTCATTCACATGCATTAATTTACATTGATTTATGTTATTTTTTTTTTTTTAGAAAAAACTATTTGTAAAAATATTTCATCTCTTTTAGAGGCCCTCTGGTGGTTAATTTTCCCCTTTGAGACCCTCTGGTGGTCAAACTAACTAAATTAGACATAAAAGTTACAATGAAATACATTATTCGAACATTTTTCTCTCCAAGCATGCTAAAATAGGCATTAATAATTGGCTGAATCATTGGCCATATATATAATGTGAATATTCTTATCAACAAATATGGTTGTTCCGCCTTGCTTTCATCTATTTTAATTATTTAAAATTAAAAATAAAGTTTTTAGAAAATACAAATAAATTGTGTTCGATGTCCAGCATGTTAATGTCTGCATTTTACATAATTAAATGTAAATTGCATTGATATATTTGGCCCCTGCCTTTTTGACCATTGAACAACTCAAATCAGTCATCTTGTATAAATGGTTCAAATTTTTTTAAATAAATATTTTATAATTAAAATATATTTTCTATAATAAATACTTCAGATATAAGGCGAAGACGAAGAAAATGTATCATTTATTATTATTTATTTTTAATTTGTGAATATATTATATTTTATTATCTATTTTTTTTTTATCTAAAAAAAAATACAGCTTACAGGTTTTCCCTGTAGCTAAATTCAATATTATAAACTCTATAAATAAAACAAAAGACATAACATGATATTCCACAATCCATTCAAGCTGTGCCAGGGCACAAAGGCCTTACCATCATCCAAGTACTAATCAGGCCTGTGCAAATAGAAGCTCTTTCTTAATGAACTCCACGTCAACAAAAAAGAGCCTCTCGCACCTCAAAGTCTGGGGCGGATGATCCCTTCAAAAGCCTGAACTTCATGCATCCTTATCTTCATAATCCTCTAATGCGTGAGGGGTCGGCCTGCTGCATGCGTTTCAGGACCGTGCCGAGGTGTTAGATACTGAGCTAATTAGAACTAGGACTCTGCTTTAGATACCCTTGACCCTGTGACTGATATGCTAACGTGGAGCTCAATACGCAGTTTACAAAGCACTGGGAGGAAAGGATTTAGACAATTTAGTTGTTTATCTCAAATCAACATTTAACCGAGCAGGACAAGAAAAACACTTCACATTAATGTGCTAATCAACCTTTGATGCTTTCGGAAAAAACTAAGAACGCTTTGAAAAGTAAGACGGGAACTCATTTGCAGGGAGGTCTGAGACTCTAAATCCACATTTCAGTGAATTAACAGTGACCAGTGACATGTTTAATGAGTTAAGCGCACACTTTGTGGTTTTTTATGTTTTTGTTTGTTGTTTGGTTTTGTATTGTGTGAGTTTGCTGTATTCTTTAATCTAGTAGGCCGTGTTAAATGCAGAAATCATGACCTTTGTGTCAGTTGTATATTTGGAATCCCATTCGATGGCTTTTGGCATCATATTCAGAGTTTAGAACTTTCTCATCCTTTATTTCATCAGCAAAGTCACAGAAGTCAGTTCTTCTGATCTTGTCTGAAATGTGTGTGTTGTCTGGGACCAGTCTAAATCGAATTATTTCAGGTCAGCACCGGGCAGGAAGGAGCAAAAAGTGACACGTTGTGGTCTGGGAACCATTTCCTCAGAGCTACTCACACTGAAGCTGTAATCCACAAGCCCAGGCCTTACACCTCAGAGAAGAAAACAACAACTGGATATACAACCATCGATATTTAATCTAAAAGTACATGAATCAAACCACAATTTTGCAGAATTTTTGTTTTATTATCGTCATTTGCACATTTTCCATGTAAATGACACTATATCTTTGATAAAGGTTATTTTATATTGACCAGCCCTACTTTCCACAGACATATTTTTACCGTCAAACTGTATGTACAGTCATACCACCCAGGCATACTGCGGCTAGACTCTGTACATGTCGGTCAGACGGCTGCCTCCTGTCTAAGTGGCGGTTCTTGGCCAGAATTACCTGCAATGAGCACCAGCTACCCCCAGCTTCACCAGACTAACGTCATTCCTTACTAAGTGTCATGTATTCTTGAAAATAAATACAACAAGTGAGGGGGGGGAAAAAAGAAGAAAAACGTGTAGATTAAACTCTAAAGCCCAAGAGTGGTGCTGAAAGAAACAGTTATATAAATGTAAATAAATAGGAATTTTATCTGCTCTCTCCTCTTAAAGTTTGCTGCTTTATCTTCTAACTCCACTGGCTTTCCTCTGCAGTCGCTCGGTCTATTACAGAACCTCCAGCGCAGGTCACACCGAGCAGAACACCAGCCGCATCCTGGACCTGCCTGCTGGAATTAATGTGGCCGGGAAGCAGGCATCGCTATCGGCTTAAGACCAATACCACATGTCATTTGTCATTTTCTATGATACCACAATACGCTAACATTTAATTTTCTGCCGCACTTTATCAGTGGTCGAGTTCTCTCTCTCTACGCTCCATTGTCTTTGACCTATATACATACAGCAGGCCAGATGGATGAGAGGAGAGCATCCATCGCTCGGCCTCTGTCTCTGACAGGCATCAGACATGCTGACAGCTTCCCCTCCGCTCCGGATCACATGTGTCTGCGGAAAGTGGGAAGAAACTGTGCCAGATCCTTCATAAGAAGGAGAGAAAGAAAAGAGGTGGATGCGATATACTTTGTGTCTACATTCTGCCACTTACAGTAGTTGTTTTATTAGGGATGCATCATTATTAGTATCAATCACTACTGAAGTTCTTTCAGACTATTATCGGTATCATATCTAGGCCGATATCGGAAGCAGATCATTTCAGGATTTATTGTTTCCTGATCATAGCCTACAGTATACTCTACTTCTATGGAAGAATTCAAACAAAAGTAGGCTTTTTGCTGTTGTTGTTTGTTTTTGTTTTTTTCAAAATGATTTGGCCAAAATCTCACATCAAAATATGAGTTATTTTATATAATGTTAATGGTATCCCATATAAAGTATCCCATTATTATAATAACTGCCAATTTTTGGACAATGCAGTTTATTTTATATAGCCTAAAGAAAATTCATATATATATACATACATATACACACACATACATATAGCAATGCACCAAAAATTAATTTTGATCTATAGATGCTAACTACTATCATAAAACCATTATTATAGTAGTTAGCATCTATTGATCAAAATTTATTTTTGGTGCATTACTGATAGCCAAAATGAAAACAAAGACCAAAATTTAATTTTGCACCAAAAATGAATTTCGATTGATAACTGATAATTATTATAATAATGGCCAATTATTGATAGCCAAAATTAAAATGATGAGCAAAAAATAATTTTGCACCAAAAATTAATTTTGATCAACAGCCAATAATTATTATAATAATGGCCAATTATTAACAGCCAAAATGAAAACACTGACCAAAAATTAATTTTGATCGATAATCAGTAATTATTATAATAATGGCTGATTACTGTTAGTCAAAATGTTGAGTCAAAACAGCCAATATAAATCTATACATCTACTTTTTTTAAACAAAAATATCTTTCACACTGAGCAAAATCGCACACTCACAACTTTGTACAAACATTTGTACAACTTTGTAATTCAAAATTTGATGGACCCAAAATAAAAAATTATATTATTTTTAATAGGCTAAATGTCATCGGGTCATTTAGTGTTGATTTGTTTTTTTTACAACATGAAAACAAAAAATATATATATATATAGATGTATAATAACATCTATTAATATTGGTAAACGTTTCCTTCTTGTTGCATTTTCTATTAAAACCATGTCTGAATTAGTGCATGTTAAAAGAGAAATGTAAGCATGCAGGAACACTGGATGTGTTTTTTCATTGGCTGTCCTTGTTCAGTCTAATGCAGCATGAAAGAAAAGCAGAGAAAGCAAAAGACACGACGCACATTACTTAGATAAAACACGGGCCGGGGCAACATGAAAGACCTGCAGACACCATATTTCAATGAGACGTCCATCCTAAGCAAAAATAATAAATACAAATGCATCGGCTGCGGGAAGATGTGAGGTCAGAGTGGTCTGAAGAAGAAAGAGGGATTTAGAAAAAGACAGACGACATAAAGCAGTGAGCATGAAGTAGATGACAGACAGACAGAAAAGGCAGTCCAGAGACAGGACGAGCCGAGATGAGACTCAGCGGGTGAAAACAGCTATCGATCGTGTGACATCACCGATGAACTGCTCTGATTGGATCAATCCATTCTGTTGCTGATGAGCAGAACAGATTACAGTGGCGATATCACATGTGTTTCAAGTGGGGAACGAGAGTTAAGGCACATTTATCGATGACAATGAGACTGCAGTTACGCAAAAGGTTAGCAGGAAGTGACATCATCAGTTGAAATCACTCGTAGGTTTCCAAACACTTACTGTTAGAGACCAGAATGCCTGTTTTAACATGAAATTCTGTGCTCAAGAGTCTACAGACATCCCACAGTTTCCACAGGGGAGATTTGCTCCCTTGCTGAAAACAAATTCTA